>CM055124.1:319216416-319604872 GCA_029206835.1 Rana muscosa
GCAGACATAGTACAGGAGATGATCAGAGACTGCAGACATAATACAGGAGAAGGTCAGAGACTGCAGACATACTACAGGAGATGATCAGAGACTGCAGACATAATACAGGAGATGGTCAGAGACTGCAGACATAATACAGGAGATGATCAGAGACTGCAGACATGGTACAGGAGATGATCAGAGACTGCAGACATAATACAGGAGATGGTCAGAGACTGCAGACATAATACAGGAGATGATCAGAGACTGCAGACATACTACAGGAGATGGTCAGAGACTGCAGACATAGTACAGGAGATGGTCAGAGACTGCAGACATACTACAGGAGATGGTCAGAGACTGCAGACATAGTACAGGAGATGAGCAGAGACTGCAGACATAATACAGGAGATGATCAGAGACTGGAGACATAGTACAGGAGATGATCAGAGACTGCAGACATAATACAGGAGATGGTCAGAGACTGCAGACATAGTACAGGAGATGATCAGAGACTGCAGACATAATACAGGAGATGATCAGAGACTGCAGACATACTACAGGAGATGGTCAGAGACTGCAGACATAGTACAGGAGATGATCAGAGACTGCAGACATAGTACAGGAGATGATCAGAGACTGCAGACATGATACAGGAGATGGTCAGAGACTGCAGACATGGTACAGGAGATGGTCAGAGACTGCAGACATAATACAGGAGATGATCAGAGACTGCAGACATAGTACAGGAGATGATCAGAGACTGCAGACATAGTACAGGAGATGGTCAGAGACTGCAGACATAGTACAGGAGATGATCAGAGACTGCAGACATGATACAGGAGATGGTCAGAGACTGCAGACATAGTACAGGAGATGATCAGAGACTGCAGACATAGTACAGGAGATGATCAGAGACTGCAGACATGATACAGGAGATGGTCAGAGACTGCAGACATGGTACAGGAGATGGTCAGAGACTGCAGACATAATACAGGAGATGATCAGAGACTGCAGACATAGTACAGGAGATGATCAGAGACTGCAGACATAATACAGGAGATGGTCAGAGACTGCAGACATAATACAGGAGATGATCAGAGACTGCAGACATAGTACAGGAGATGATCAGAGACTGCAGACATAATACAGGAGATGATCAGAGACTGCAGACATAGTACAAGAGATGATCAGAGACTGCAGACATAGTACAGGAGATGATCAGAGACTGCAGACATAGTACAGGAGATGATCAGAGACTGCAGACATAGTACAGGAGATGATCAGAGACTGCAGACATAGTACAGGAGATGGTCAGAGACTGCAGACATAGTACAGGAGATGATCAGAGACTGCAGACATAATACAGGAGATGATCAGAGACTGCAGACATAGTACAGGAGATGATCAGAGACTGCAGACATAATACAGGAGATGTTCAGAGACTGCAGACATAGTACAGGAGATGATCAGAGACTGCAGACATAGTACAGGAGATGATCAGAGACTGCAGACATAATACAGGAGATGGTCAGAGACTGCAGACATGATACAGGAGATGATCAGAGACTGCAGACATAATACAGGAGATGATCAGAGACTGCAGACATAGTACAGGAGATGATCAGAGACTGCAGACATGATACAGGAGATGATCAGAGACTGCAGACATAGTACAGGAGATGATCAGAGACTGCAGACATAGTACAGGAGATGGTCAGAGACTGCAGACATAGTACATGAGATGATCAGAGACTGCAGACATAATACAGGAGATGGTCAGAGACTGCAGACATAATACAGGAGATGATCAGAGACTGCAGACATAGTACAGGAGATGATCAGAGACTGCAGACATAGTACAGGAGATGGTCAGAGACTGCAGACATAGTACAGGAGATGATCAGAGACTGCAGACATAATACAGGAGATGGTCAGAGACTGCAGACATAGTACAGGAGATGATCAGAGACTGCAGACATAGTACAGGAGATGGTCAGAGACTGCAGACATAATACAGGAGATGGTCAGAGACTGCAGACATAGTACAGGAGATGATCAGAGACTGCAGACATAGTACAGGAGATGATCAGAGACTGCAGACATAATACAGGAGATGATCAGAGACTGCAGACATAATACAGGAGATGATCAGAGACTGCAGACATAGTACATGAGATGATCAGAGACTGCAGACATAGTACAGGAGATGATCAGAGACTGCAGACATAGTACAGGAGATGATCAGAGACTGCAGACATAATACAGGAGATGATCAGAGACTGCAGACATAGTACAGGAGATGATCAGAGACTGCAGACATAGTACAGGAGATGGTCAGAGACTGCAGACATAGTACAGGAGATGATCAGAGACTGCAGACATAGTACAGGAGATGATCAGAGACTGCAGACATAGTACAGGAGATGGTCAGAGACTGCAGACATAGTACAGGAGATGATCAGAGACTGCAGACATAGTACAGGAGATGATCAGAGACTGCAGACATAGTACATGAGATGATCAGAGACTGCAGACATAGTACAGGAGATGATCAGAGACTGCAGACATAGTACAGGAGATGATCAGAGACTGCAGACATGATACAGGAGATGATCAGAGACTGCAGACATAGTACAGGAGATGATCAGAGACTGCAGACATAGTACAGGAGATGATCAGAGACTGCAGACATAATACAGGAGATGGTCAGAGACTGCAGACATAGTACAGGAGATGATCAGAGACTGCAGACATAGTACAGGAGATGGTCAGAGACTGCAGACATACTACAGGAGATGATCAGAGACTGCAGACATAATACAGGAGATGATCAGAGACTGCAGACATACTACAGGAGATGATCAGAGACTGCAGACATAATACAGGAGATGATCAGAGACTGCAGACATAGTACAGGAGATGATCAGAGACTGCAGACATAGTACAGGAGATGATCAGCGACTGCAGACATAATGCAGGAGATGATCAGAGACTGCAGACATAGTACAGGAGATGATCAGAGACTGCAGACATAATACAGGAGATGGTCAGAGACTGCAGACATAATACAGGAGATGATCAGAGACTGCAGACATAATACAGGAGATGGTCAGAGACTGCAGACATACTACAGGAGATGATCAGAGACTGCAGACATAATACAGGAGATGATCAGAGACTGCAGACATAGTACAGGAGATGATCAGAGACTGCAGACATAGTACAGGAGATGATCAGAGACTGCAGACATACTACAGGAGATGATCAGAGACTGCAGACATAATACAGGAGATGATCAGAGACTGCAGACATACTACAGGAGATGATCAGAGACTGCAGACATAGTACAGGAGATGATCAGAGACTGCAGACATACTACAGGAGATGATCAGAGACTGCAGACATACTACAGGAGATGATCAGAGACTGCAGACATAGTACAGGAGATGATCAGAGACTGCAGACATAATACAGGAGATGATCAGAGACTGCAGACATAGTACAGGAGATGATCAGAGACTGCAGAGATAGTACAGGAGATGATCAGAGACTGCAGACATAGTACAGGAGATGATCAGAGACTGCAGACATAATACAGGAGATGATCAGAGACTGCAGAGATAGTACAGGAGATGATCAGAGACTGCAGACATAGTACAGGAGATGGTCAGAGACTGCAGACATACTACAGGAGATGATCAGAGACTGCAGACATAGTACAGGAGATGATCAGAGACTGCAGACATAGTACAGGAGATGATCAGAGACTGCAGACATAATATAGGAGATGATCAGAGACTGCAGACATAATACAGGAGATGATCAGAGACTGCAGACATAGTACAGGAGATGGTCAGAGACTGCAGACATAATACAGGAGATGATCAGAGACTGCAGACATAGTACAGGAGATGGTCAGAGACTGCAGACATAATACAGGAGATGATCAGAGACTGCAGACATAGTACATGAGATGATCAGAGACTGCAGACATAATACAGGAGATGGTCAGAGACTGCAGACATAGTACAGGAGATGGTCAGAGACTGCAGACATAATACAGGAGATGATCAGAGACTGCAGACATAGTACAGGAGATGATCAGAGACTGCAGACATAATACAGGAGATGATCAGAGACTGCAGACATAGTACAGGAGATGGTCAGAGACTGCAGACATAATACAGGAGATGATCAGAGACTGCAGACATAGTACAGGAGATGGTCAGAGACTGCAGACATAATACAGGAGATGATCAGAGACTGCAGACATAGTACAGGAGATGGTCAGAGACTGCAGACATAATACAGGAGATGATCAGAGACTGCAGACATGATACAGGAGATGATCAGAGACTGCAGACATAATACAGGAGATGATCAGAGACTGCAGAGATAGTACAGGAGATGATCAGAGACTGCAGACATAGTACAGGAGATGATCAGAGACTGCAGACATAGTACAGGAGATGATCAGAGACTGCAGACATAATATAGGAGATGTCAGAGACTGCAGACATAATACAGGAGATGTCAGAGACTGCAGACATAATACAGGAGATGATCAGAGACTGCAGACATAATACAGGAGATGTCAGAGACTGCAGACATAGTACAGGAGATGATCAGAGACTGCAGACATAATACAGGAGATGATCAGAGACTGCAGACATAGTACAGGAGATGGTCAGAGACTGCAGACATAGTACATGAGATTATCAGAGACTGCAGACATAGTACAGGAGATGTCAGAGACTGCAGACATAGTACAGGAGATGATCAGAGACTGCAGACATAATACAGGAGATGATCAGAGACTGCAGACATAATACAGGAGATGTCAGAGACTGCAGACATAGTACAGGAGATGATCAGAGACTGCAGACATAGTACAGGAGATGATCAGAGACTGCAGACATAATACAGGAGATGATCAGAGACTGCAGACATAGTACAGGAGATGGTCAGAGACTGCAGACATAGTACAGGAGATGATCAGAGACTGCAGACATAATACAGGAGATGTCAGAGACTGCAGACATAGTACAGGAGATGATCAGAGACTGCAGACATAATACAGGAGATGATCAGAGACTGCAGACATAATACAGGAGATGATCAGAGACTGCAGACATAGTACAGGAGATGGTCAGAGACTGCAGACATAATACAGGAGATGATCAGAGACTGCAGACATAGTACAGGAGATGGTCAGAGACTGCAGACATAATACAGGAGATGATCAGAGACTGCAGACATAGTACAGGAGATGGTCAGAGACTGCAGACATAATACAGGAGATGATCAGAGACTGCAGACATAGTACAGGAGATGGTCAGAGACTGCAGACATAATACAGGAGATGATCAGAGACTGCAGACATAATACAGGAGATGGTCAGAGACTGCAGACATAATACAGGAGATGATCAGAGACTGCAGACATAGTACAGGAGATGATCAGAGACTGCAGACATAATACAGGAGATGATCAGAGACTGCAGACATAGTACAGGAGATGGTCAGAGACTGCAGACATAGTACATGAGATGATCAGAGACTGCAGACATAATACAGGAGATGGTCAGAGACTGCAGACATAATACAGGAGATGATCAGAGACTGCAGACATAGTACAGGAGATGGTCCGAGACTGCAGACATAATACAGGAGATGGTCAGAGACTGCAGACATAGTACATGAGATGATCAGAGACTGCAGACATAATACAGGAGATGGTCAGAGACTGCAGACATAATACAGGAGATGATCAGAGACTGCAGACATAGTACAGGAGATGATCAGAGACTGCAGACATAATACAGGAGATGATCAGAGACTGCAGACATAGTACAGGAGATGGTCAGAGACTGCAGACATAGTACATGAGATGATCAGAGACTGCAGACATAATACAGGAGATGGTCAGAGACTGCAGACATAGTACAGGAGATGATCAGAGACTGCAGACATAATACAGAAGATGATCAGAGACTGCAGACATAGTACAGGAGATGATCAGAGACTGCAGACATAATACAGGAGATGATCAGAGACTGCAGACATAGTACAGGAGATGATCAGAGACTGCAGACATAGTACATGAGATTATCAGAGACTGCAGACATAGTACAGGAGATGATCAGAGACTGCAGACATAATACAGGAGATGATCAGAGACTGCAGACATAGTACAGGAGATGGTCAGAGACTGCAGACACAATACAGGAGATGATCAGAGACTGCAGACATAATACAGGAGATGATCAGAGACTGCAGACATAGTACAGGAGATGATCAGAGACTGCAGACATAATACAGGAGATGATCAGAGACTGCAGACATAGTACAGGAGATGATCAGAGACTGCAGACATAGTACAGGAGATGTCAGAGACTGCAGACATAATACAGGAGATGTCAGAGACTGCAGACATAGTACAGGAGATGATCAGAGACTGCAGACATAATACAGGAGATGATCAGAGACTGCAGACATAGTACATGAGATGGTCAGAGACTGCAGACACAATACAGGAGATGATCAGAGACTGCAGACATAGTACAGGAGATGATCAGAGACTGCAGACATAGTACATGAGATTATCAGAGACTGCAGACATAGTACAGGAGATGATCAGAGACTGCAGACATAGTACAGGAGATGTCAGAGACTGCAGACATAATACAGGAGATGTCAGAGACTGCAGACATAGTACAGGAGATGATCAGAGACTGCAGACATGGTACAGGAGATGATCAGAGACTGCAGACATAATATAGGAGATGTCAGAGACTGCAGACATAATACAGGAGATGGTCAGAGACTGCAGACATAGTACATGAGATTATCAGAGACTGCAGACATAGTACAGGAGATGTCAGAGACTGCAGACATAATACAGGAGATGGTCAGAGACTGCAGACATAGTACAGGAGATGATCAGAGACTGCAGACATAATACAGGAGATGATCAGAGACTGCAGACATAGTACAGGAGATGGTCAGAGACTGCAGACATAGTACATGAGATTATCAGAGACTGCAGACATAGTACAGGAGATGTCAGAGACTGCAGACATAGTACAGGAGATGATCAGAGACTGCAGACATAATACAGGAGATGATCAGAGACTGCAGACATAATACAGGAGATGTCAGAGACTGCAGACATAGTACAGGAGATGATCAGAGACTGCAGACATAATACAGGAGATGATCAGAGACTGCAGACATAGTACAGGAGATGGTCAGAGACTGCAGACATAGTACAGGAGATGTCAGAGACTGCAGACATAGTACAGGAGATGATCAGAGACTGCAGACATAATACAGGAGATGGTCAGAGACTGCAGACATAGTACAGGAGATGATCAGAGACTGCAGACATAATACAGGAGATGTCAGAGACTGCAGACATAGTACAGGAGATGATCAGAGACTGCAGACATAATACAGGAGATGGTCAGAGACTGCAGACATAATACAGGAGATGATCAGAGACTGCAGACATAATACAGGAGATGTCAGAGACTGCAGACATAGTACAGGAGATGATCAGAGACTGCAGACATAATACAGGAGATGATCAGAGACTGCAGACATAGTACAGGAGATGGTCAGAGACTGCAGACATAGTACAGGAGATGATCAGAGACTGCAGACATGGTACAGGAGATGATCAGAGACTGCAGAGATAGTACAGGAGATGGTCAGAGACTGCAGACATAGTACATGAGATTATCAGAGACTGCAGACATAGTACAGGAGATGATCAGAGACTGCAGACATAATACAGGAGATGATCAGAGACTGCAGACATAGTACATGAGATGGTCAGAGACTGCAGACATAGTACAGGAGATGATCAGAGACTGCAGACATAGTACAGGAGATGATCAGAGACTGCAGACATAATACATGAGATGATCAGAGACTGCAGACATAATACAGGAGATGGTCAGAGACTGCAGACATAATACAGGAGATGATCAGAGACTGCAGACATAGTACAGGAGATGGTCAGAGACTGCAGACATAATACAGGAGATGGTCAGAGACTGCAGACATAGTACATGAGATGATCAGAGACTGCAGACATAATACAGGAGATGGTCAGAGACTGCAGACATAATACAGGAGATGATCAGAGACTGCAGACATAGTACAGGAGATGATCAGAGACTGCAGACATAATACAGGAGATGATCAGAGACTGCAGACATAGTACAGGAGATGATCAGAGACTGCAGACATAGTACATGAGATTATCAGAGACTGCAGACATAGTACAGGAGATGATCAGAGACTGCAGACATAATACAGGAGATGATCAGAGACTGCAGACATAGTACAGGAGATGGTCAGAGACTGCAGACATAATACAGGAGATAGTCAGAGACTGCAGACATAGTAAATGAGATGATCAGAGACTGCAGACATAATACAGGAGATGGTCAGAGACTGCAGACATAATACAGGAGATGGTCAGAGACTGCAGACATAGTACAGGAGATGATCAGAGACTGCAGACATAGTACAGGAGATGATCAGAGACTGCAGACATAGTACAGGAGATGATCAGAGACTGCAGACATAATACAGGAGATGATCAGAGACTGCAGACATAGTACAGGAGATGATCAGAGACTGCAGACATAGTACATGAGATTATCAGAGACTGCAGACATAGTACAGGAGATGATCAGAGACTGCAGACATAATACAGGAGATGATCAGAGACTGCAGACATAGTACAGGAGATGGTCAGAGACTGCAGACATAGTACATGAGATTATCAGAGACTGCAGACATAGTACAGGAGATGATCAGAGACTGCAGACATAATACAGGAGATGATCAGAGACTGCAGACATAGTACAGGAGATGATCAGAGACTGCAGACATAGTACAGGAGATGTCAGAGACTGCAGACATAATACAGGAGATGTCAGAGACTGCAGACATAATACAGGAGATGTCAGAGACTGCAGACATAGTACAGGAGATGATCAGAGACTGCAGACATGGTACAGGAGATGATCAGAGACTGCAGACATAATATAGGAGATGTCAGAGACTGCAGACATAATACAGGAGATGTCAGAGACTGCAGACATAGTACAGGAGATGATCAGAGACTGCAGACATAATACAGGAGATGATCAGAGACTGCAGACATAGTACAGGAGATGGTCAGAGACTGCAGACATAGTACATGAGATTATCAGAGACTGCAGACATAGTACAGGAGATGTCAGAGACTGCAGACATGATACAGGAGATAATCAGAGACTGCAGACATAGTACAGGAGATGATCAGAGACTGCAGACATAATACAGGAGATGGTCAGAGACTGCAGACATAGTACAGGAGATGGTCAGAGACTGCAGACATAGTACAGGAGATGGTCAGAGACTGCAGACATAGTACATGAGATTATCAGAGACTGCAGACATAGTACAGGAGATGATCAGAGACTGCAGACATAATACAGGAGATGATCAGAGACTGCAGACATAGTACAGGAGATGATCAGAGACTGCAGACATAGTACAGGAGATGATCAGAGACTGCAGACATAGTACAGGAGATGATCAGAGACTGCAGACATGATACAGGAGATGGTCAGAGACTGCAGACATGGTACAGGAGATGGTCAGAGACTGCAGACATAATACAGGAGATGATCAGAGACTGCAGACATAGTACAGGAGATGATCAGAGACTGCAGACATAATACAGGAGATGGTCAGAGACTGCAGACATAATACAGGAGATGATCAGAGACTGCAGACATAGTACAGGAGATGATCAGAGACTGCAGACATAATACAGGAGATGATCAGAGACTGCAGACATAGTACAAGAGTTGATCAGAGACTGCAGACATAGTACAGGAGATTATCAGAGACTGCAGACATAGTACAGGAGATGATCAGAGACTGCAGACATAGTACAGGAGATGATCAGAGACTGCAGACATAGTACAGGAGATGGTCAGAGACTGCAGACATAGTACAGGAGATGATCAGAGGCTGCAGACATAATACAGGAGATGATCAGAGACTGCAGACATAATACAGGAGATGATCAGAGACTGCAGACATAATACAGGAGATGGTCAGAGACTGCAGACATAGTACAGGAGATGATCAGAGACTGCAGACATAATACAGGAGATGATCAGAGACTGCAGACATAGTACAGGAGATGATCAGAGACTGCAGACATAGTACAGGAGATGATCAGAGACTGCAGACATAATACAGGAGATGATCAGAGACTGCAGACATAGTACAGGAGATGATCAGAGACTGCAGACATAGTACAGGAGATGTCAGAGACTGCAGACATAGTACAGGAGATGTCAGAGACTGCAGACATAGTACAGGAGATGTCAGAGACTGCAGACATAGTACAGGAGATGATCAGAGACTGCAGACATAGTACAGGAGATGATCAGAGACTGCAGACATAGTACAGGAGATGGTCAGAGACTGCAGACATAGTACAGGAGATGATCAGAGGCTGCAGACATAATACAGGAGATGATCAGAGACTGCAGACATAATACAGGAGATGATCAGAGACTGCAGACATAATACAGGAGATGGTCAGAGACTGCAGACATAGTACAGGAGATGATCAGAGACTGCAGACATAATACAGGAGATGATCAGAGACTGCAGACATAGTACAGGAGATGATCAGAGACTGCAGACATAGTACAGGAGATGATCAGAGACTGCAGACATAATACAGGAGATGATCAGAGACTGCAGACATAGTACAGGAGATGATCAGAGACTGCAGACATAGTACAGGAGATGTCAGAGACTGCAGACATAGTACAGGAGATGTCAGAGACTGCAGACATAGTACAGGAGATGATCAGAGACTGCAGACATAGTACAGGAGATGGTCAGAGACTGCAGACATAGTACAGGAGATGTCAGAGACTGCAGACATAGTACAGGAGATGTCAGAGACTGCAGACATAGAAGTTGGGGGGGGGGGGGGGGAGGGACAGTAATCATGAATCTCGGGTCATGTGACTTCCTCTCTGGTCGGATTCTCAGAATGTAAACAAACAAAATCTATAAAAAGTATCGGATGTTTTTGGATACAAATATAAACAAAAGGATTCGGTTATATTATATAAACATTCCCCACCCCCCCCCCCCCGATCTCATCACACAGACACATGAATTATATAAAGGAACTTGTACCACCACAGTTCATGGCACCGCCTCCTCGGGGGCCCACACTTGGCTCCGCCTCCTTGGGGGCCACACTATGGCTCCGCCTCCTTGGGGGACCCAGCATGGGAGCACCAATCATCTGTCTGTGAATAGCCAGCCAGGTGAGGATGAGCGCAATGGCGGCAAACTTCTCCCCGGTCAGTGAAAGTACAAAACTCAGATCTGCAGCATGGCCAGGCATCCAGGGAATGCTCATTGCCTGGCTGTTAGGCTGATCTAATGGCTTCAATGAATACAATGTATAGAGATGGGACCCATGGATACAATGTATAGAGATGGGACCCATGGATACAATGTATAGAGATGGGTCCCATGGATACAATATATAGAGATGGGACCCATGGATACAATGTATAGAGATGGGTCCCATGGATACAATATATAGAGATGGGACCCATGGATACAATGTATAGAGATGAGTCCCATGGATACAATGTATAGAGATGGGACCCATGGATACAATGTATAGAGATGGGTCCCATGGATACAATATATAGAGATGGGACCCATGGATACAATGTATAGAGATGGGTCCCATGGATACAATATATAGAGATGGGTCCCATGGATACAATGTATAGAGATGGGTCCCATGGATACAATATATAGAGATGGGTCCCATGGATACAATGTATAGAGATGGGACCCAAGGATACAATATATAGAGATGGGACCCATGGATACAATGTATAGAGATGAGTCCCATGGATACAATGTATAGAGATGGGACCCATGGATACAATGTATAGAGATGGGTCCCATGGATACAATATATAGAGATGGGACCCATGGATACAATGTATAGAGATGGGACCCATGGATACAATGTATAGAGATGGGACCCATGGATACAATGTATAGAGATGGGTCCCATGGATACAATGTATAGAGATGGGTCCCATGGATACAATGTATAGAGATGGGTCCCATGGATACAATGTATAGAGATGGGTCCCATGGATACAATGTATAGAGATGGGACCCATGGATACAATGTATAGAGATGAGTCCCATGGATACAATGTATAGAGATGGGACCCATGGATACAATGTATAGAGATGGGACCCATGGATACAATGTATAGAGATGGGTCCCATGGATACAATGTATAGAGATGGGTCCCATGGATACAATGTATAGAGATGGGACCCATGGATACAATGTATAGAGATGGGTCCCATGGATACAATGTATAGAGATGGGTCCCATGGATACAATGTATAGAGATGGGTCCCATGGATACAATGTATAGAGATGGGTCCCATGGATACAATGTATAGAGATGGGTCCCATGGATACAATGTATAGAGATGGGTCCCATATATACAATGTATAGAGATGGGTCCCATGGATACAATGTATAGAGATGGGTCCCATGGATACAATGTATAGAGATGGGTCCCATGGATACAATGTATAGAGATGGGTCCCATGGCTACAATGTATAGAGATGGGTCCCATGGATACAATGTATAGAGATGGGTCCCATGGATACAATGTATAGAGATGGGTCCCATGGATACAATGTATAGAGATGGGTCCCATGGATACAATGTATAGAGATGGGACCCATGGATACAATGTATAGAGATGGGTCCCATGGATACAATGTATAGAGATGGGTCCCATGGATACAATGTATAGAGATGGGACCCATGGATACAATGTATAGAGATGGGTCCCATGGATACAATGTATAGAGATGGGACCCATGGATACAATGTATAGAGATGGGTCCCATGGATACAATGTATAGAGATGGGTCCCATGGATACAATGTATAGAGATGGGACCCATGGATACAATGTATAGAGATGGGTTCCATGGATACAATGTATAGAGATGGGACCCATGGATACAATGTATAGAGATGGGACCCATGGATACAATGTATAGAGATGGGTCCCATGGATACAATGTATAGAGATGGGACCCATGGATACAATGTATAGAGATGGGTCCCATGGATACAATGTATAGAGATGGGTCCCATGGATACAATGTATAGAGATGGGTCCCATGGATACAATATATAGAGATGGGTCCCATGGATACAATATATAGAGATGGGTCCCATGGATACAATGTATAGAGATGGGTCCCATGGATACAATGTATAGAGATGGGTCCCATGGATACAATGTATAGAGATGGGACCCATGGATACAATGTATAGAGATGGGTTCCATGGATACAATGTATAGAGATGGGACCCATGGATACAATGTATAGAGATGGGACCCATGGATACAATGTATAGAGATGGGTCCCATGGATACAATGTATAGAGATGGGTCCCATGGATACAATGTATAGAGATGTGTCCCATGGATACAATGTATAGAGATGGGTCCCATGGATACAATGTATAGAGATGAGTCCCATGGATACAATGTATAGAGATGGGTCCCATGGATACAATGTATAGAGATGGGTCCCATGGCTACAATGTATAGAGATGGGTCCCATGGATACAATGTATAGAGATGGGTCCCATGGATACAATGTATAGAGATGGGTCCCATGGATACAATGTATAGAGATGGGTCCCATGGATACAATGTATAGAGATGGGACCCATGGATACAATGTATAGAGATGGGTCCCATGGATACAATGTATAGAGATGGGTCCCATGGATACAATGTATAGAGATGGGACCCATGGATACAATGTATAGAGATGGGTCCCATGGATACAATGTATAGAGATGGGACCCATGGATACAATGTATAGAGATGGGACCCATGGATACAATGTATAGAGATGGGTTCCATGGATACAATGTATAGAGATGGGACCCATGGATACAATGTATAGAGATGGGTTCCATGGATACAATGTATAGAGATGGGTCCCATGGATACAATGTATAGAGATGGGTCCCATTGATACAATGTATAGAGATAAGTCCCATGGATACAATGTATAGAGATGGGACCCATGGATACAATGTATAGAGATGGGTTCCATGGATACAATGTATAGAGATGGGTCCCATGGATACAATGTATAGAGATGGGTCCCATGGATACAATGTATAGAGATAAGTCCCATGGATACAATGTATAGAGATGGGACCCATGGATACAATGTATAGAGATCGTACCCATGGATACAATGTATAGAGATGGGACCCATAGATACAATGTATAGAGATGGGTCCCATGGATACAATGTATAGAGATAAGTCCCATGGATACAATGTATAGAGATGGGACCCATGGATACAATGTATAGAGATGGGACCCATGGATACAATGTATAGAGATGGGACCCATGGATACAATGTATAGAGATGGGACCCATGGATACAATGTATAGAGATGGGACCCATGGATACAATGTATAGAGATGGGTCCCATGGATACAATGTATAGAGATAAGTCCCATGGATACAATGTATAGAGATGGGACCCATGGATACAATGTATAGAGATGGGTCCCATGGATACAATGTATAGAGATGGGACCCATGGATACAATGTATAGAGATGGGTCCCATGGATACAATGTATAGAGATGGGTCCCATGGCTACAATGTATAGAGATGGGTCCCATGGATACAATGTATAGAGATGGGTCCCATGGATACAATGTATAGAGATGGGTCCCATGGATACAATGTATAGAGATGGGTCCCATGGATACAATGTATAGAGATGGGTCCCATGGATACAATGTATAGAGATGGGTCCCATGGATACAATGTATAGAGATGGGTCCCATGGATACAATGTATAGAGATGGGTCCCATGGATACAATGTATAGAGATGGGTCCCATGGATACAATGTATAGAGATGGGTCCCATGGATACAATGTATAGAGATGGGTCCCATGGATACAATGTATAGAGATGGGACCCATGGATACAATGTATAGAGATGGGTCCCATGGATACAATGTATAGAGATGGGACCCATGGATACAATGTATAGAGATGGGACCCATGGATACAATGTATAGAGATGGGTTCCATGGATACAATGTATAGAGATGGGACCCATGGATACAATGTATAGAGATGGGTTCCATGGATACAATGTATAGAGATGGGACCCATGGATACAATGTATAGAGATGGGTTCCATGGATACAATGTATAGAGATGGGTCCCATGGATACAATGTATAGAGATGGGTCCCATGGATACCATGTATAGAGATAAGTCCCATGGATACAATGTATAGAGATGGGACCCATGGATACAATGTATAGAGATGGGTTCCATGGATACAATGTATAGAGATGGGTCCCATGGATACAATGTATAGAGATGGGTCCCATGGATACAATGTATAGAGATAAGTCCCATGGATACAATGTATAGAGATGGGACCCATGGATACAATGTATAGAGATAAGTCCCATGGATACAATGTATAGAGATGGGTCCCATGGATACAATGTATAGAGATGGGTTCCATGGATACAATGTATAGAGATGGGTTCCATGGATACAATGTATAGAGATGGGACCCATGGATACAATGTATAGAGATGGGACCCATGGATACAATGTATAGAGATGGGACCCATGGATACAATGTATAGAGATAAGTCCCATGGATACAATGTATAGAGATGGGACCCATGGATACAATGTATAGAGATAAGTCCCATGGATACAATGTATAGAGATGGATCCCATGGATACAATGTATAGAGATGGGTTCCATGGATACAATGTATAGAGATGGGTTCCATGGATACAATGTATAGAGATGGGACCCATGGATACAATGTATAGAGATGGGACCCAAGGATACAATGTATAGAGATGGGACCCAAGGATACAATATATAGATTTGGGACCCATGGATACAATGTATAGAGATGGGTCCCATGGATACAATGTATAGAGATGGGACCCATGGATACAATGTATAGAGATGGGTCCCATGGATACAATGTATAGAGATGGGTCCCATGGATACAATGTATAGAGATGGGTCCCATGGATACAATGTATAGAGATGGGTCCCATGGATACAATGTATAGAGATGGGTCCCATGGATACAATGTATAGAGATAGGTTCCATGGATACAATGTATAGAGATGGGTCCCATGGTACAATATATAGAGATGGGTCCCATGGATACAATATATAGAGATGGGTCCCATGGATACAATGTATAGAGATGGGTCCCATGGATACAATATATAGAGATGGGTCCCATGGATACAATGTATAGAGATGGGTCCCATGGATACAATGTATAGAGATGGGTCCCATGGATACAATATATAGAGATGGGTCCCATGGATACAATATATAGAGATGGGTCCCATGGATACAATGTATAGAGATGGGTCCCATGGATACAATGTATAGAGATGGGTCCCATGGATACAATGTATAGAGATGGGACCCATGGATACAATGTATAGAGATGGGTCCCATAGATACAATGTATAGAGATGGGTCCCATGGATACAATGTATAGAGATGGGACCCATGGATACAATGTATAGAGATGGGTCCCATGGATACAATGTATAGAGATGGGTCCCATGGATACAATGTATAGAGATGGGTCCCATGGATACAATGTATAGAGATGGGTCCCATGGATACAATGTATAGAGATGGGTCCCATGGATACAATGTATAGAGATGGGTCCCATGGATACAATGTATAGAGATGGGTCCCATGGATACAATGTATAGAGATGGGTCCCATGGATACAATGTATAGAGATGGGTCCCATGGATACAATGTATAGAGATAAGTCCCATGGATACAATGTATAGAGATGGGTCCCATGGATACAATGTATAGAGATGGGTTCCATGGATACAATGTATAGAGATGGGTTCCATGGATACAATGTATAGAGATGGGACCCATGGATACAATGTATAGAGATGGGACCCATGGATACAATGTATAGAGATGGGACCCATGGATACAATGTATAGAGATAAGTCCCATGGATACAATGTATAGAGATGGGACCCATGGATACAATGTATAGAGATAAGTCCCATGGATACAATGTATAGAGATGGGTCCCATGGATACAATGTATAGAGATGGGTTCCATGGATACAATGTATAGAGATGGGTTCCATGGATACAATGTATAGAGATGGGACCCATGGATACAATGTATAGAGATGGGACCCAAGGATACAATGTATAGAGATGGGACCCAAGGATACAATATATAGATTTGGGACCCATGGATACAATGTATAGAGATGGGTCCCATGGATACAATGTATAGAGATGGGACCCATGGATACAATGTATAGAGATGGGTCCCATGGATACAATGTATAGAGATGGGTCCCATGGATACAATGTATAGAGATGGGTCCCATGGATACAATGTATAGAGATGGGTCCCATGGATACAATGTATAGAGATGGGTCCCATGGATACAATGTATAGAGATAGGTTCCATGGATACAATGTATAGAGATGGGTCCCATGGTACA
Source organism: Rana muscosa (assembly GCA_029206835.1). Taxonomy (NCBI): domain Eukaryota; kingdom Metazoa; phylum Chordata; class Amphibia; order Anura; family Ranidae; genus Rana; species Rana muscosa. The sequence continues at coordinate 319,234,114 of CM055124.1, forward strand.
ATATATAGAGATGGGTCCCATGGATACAATATATAGAGATGGGTCCCATGGATACAATGTATAGAGATGGGTCCCATGGATACAATATATAGAGATGGGTCCCATGGATACAATGTATAGAGATGGGTCCCATGGATACAATGTATAGAGATGGGTCCCATGGATACAATATATAGAGATGGGTCCCATGGATACAATATATAGAGATGGGTCCCATGGATACAATGTATAGAGATGGGTCCCATGGATACAATGTATAGAGATGGGTCCCATGGATACAATGTATAGAGATGGGACCCATGGATACAATGTATAGAGATGGGTCCCATAGATACAATGTATAGAGATGGGTCCCATGGATACAATGTATAGAGATGGGACCCATGGATACAATGTATAGAGATGGGTCCCATGGATACAATGTATAGAGATGGGTCCCATGGATACAATGTATAGAGATGGGTCCCATGGATACAATGTATAGAGATGGGTCCCATGGATACAATGTATAGAGATGGGTCCCATGGATACAATGTATAGAGATGGGTCCCATGGATACAATGTATAGAGATGGGTCCCATGGATACAATGTATAGAGATGGGTCCCATGGATACAATGTATAGAGATGGGTCCCATGGATACAATGTATAGAGATAGGTTCCATGGATACAATATATAGAGATGGGACCCATGGATACAATATATAGAGATGGGACCCATGGATACAATGTATAGAGATGGGACCCATGGATACAATGTATAGAGATGGGTCCCATGGATACAATATATAGAGATGGGTCCAATGGATACAATATATAGAGATGGGTCCCATGGATACAATATATAGATTTGGGACCCATGGATACAATGTATAGAGATGGGACCCATGGATACAATATATAGATTTGGGACCCAAGGATACAATGTATAGAGATGGGACCCAAGGATACAATATATAGATTTGGGACCCATGGATACAATATATAGAGATGGGTCCCATGGATACAATATATAGAGATGGGACCCATGGATACAATGTATAGAGATGGGACCCATGGATACAATGTATAGAGATGGGTCCCATGGATACAATGTATAGAGATGGGACCCATGGATACAATGTATAGAGATGGGACCCATGGATACAATGTATAGAGATGGGACCCATGGATACAATGTATAGAGATGGGACCCATGGATACAATATATAGATTTGGGACCCAAGGATACAATGTATAGAGATGGGACCCAAGGATACAATATATAGATTTGGGACCCATGGATACAATATATAGAGATGGGTCCCATGGATACAATGTATAGAGATGGGTCCCATGGATACAATGTATAGAGATGGGTCCCATGGATACAATGTATAGAGATGGGTCCCATGGATACAATGTATAGAGATGGGTCCCATGGATACAATATATAGAGATGGGTCCCATGGATACAATGTATAGAGATGGGACCCATGGATACAATGTATAGAGATGGGTCCCATGGATACAATGTATAGAGATGGGACCCATGGATACAATGTATAGAGATGGGACCCATGGATACAATGTATAGAGATAGGTTCCATGGATACAATGTATAGAGATGGGTTCCATGGATACAATGTATAGAGATAGGTCCCATGGATACAATGTATAGAGATGGGTCCCATGGATACAATGTATAGAGATGGGACCCATGGATACAATGTATAGAGATGGGACCCATGGATACAATATATAGAGATGGATCCCATCATGGATACAATCCCCCCCCTTGGGCGGGACGATAGATGAGACTCACAAACCACTCAAACTTTTTCTTTCCTTCATCTTTTCGGGTGATCCCCCCTCCCCCTCTTCCTTCTATATGGTAATAATTGTTCTTCGGTCACCACGCCCCCCCCCTTTGTATGGCGGTTCACACATGGTCCCCCCAGTTTTTTTCACTGTCCTTATCACAATATCAGGCGGGGGGGGGGGGGGACGTGATTACTGTCCAATGTTGGGCATTTCTATGTATATTGTTTAGGGGTCCTGTATGTGAAATTTGTTTTGACCCCCAGAAATGATTTCCTAATTTCTGTTTAAAACACAATAAAAATATTGGAAAAGAAAAGATATGCCCCCCCCCATTTGGTTTTCTATAAGGAGGAGAATTAAAGGAGACTCACAGCTACAAGAGACACTGCCCACTAGTGGACTCTTCTGGTAATCACAGGCCAGTGCTGGAACAACATGAACGCCCTCTTGTTTTTCCTGAAAACATGGCATGCTAATTATCCGGAACAACTTCATTACCATCAGCAGCTTAATCAAACATTTTGATTAGAAGTAAATAGCTCTCGCTGTGATGTTTGTATTGGTGGGGGGAGGGGGGGGGGGGTTCTGCGATTGCTGAAAGGATTTCACTTTGTTTGCTGGAATAACAATTCATTAAATGTGACTAATTGAAGTGTGTGGTGCTCTGCAATCCACCCTGAGCCCAGCGGGGGGGGGGGCGCTCTGCAATCCACCCTGAGCCCAGCGAGGGGCGCTCTGCAATCCACCCTGAGCCCAGCGGGGGGCGCTCTGCAATCCACCCTGAGCCCAGCGAGGGGCGCTCTGCAATCCACCCTGAGCCCAGCGAGGGGCGCACTGCAATCCACCCTGAGCCCAGCGGGGGGCGCTCTGCAATCCACTCTGAGCCCATCGAGGGCGCTCTGCAATCCACCCTGAGCCCAGCGAGGGGCGCTCTGCAATCCACCCTGAGCCCAGCGGGGGGCGCTCTGCAATCCACCCTGAGCCCAGCGGGGGTCGCTCTGCAATCCACCCTGAGCCCATCGAGGGCGCTCTGAAATCCACCCTGAGCCCAGCGAGGGGTGCTCTGCAATCCACCCTGAGCCCAGCGAGGGGCGCTCTGCAATCCACCCTGAGCCCAGCGAGGGGCGCTCTGCAATTTACCCTGAGCCCAGCGAGGGGCGCTCTGCAATCCACCCTGAGCCCAGCGAGGGGCGCTTTGCAATCCACCCTGAGCCCAGCAAGGGGCGCTCTGCAATCCACCCTGAGCCCAGCGAGAGGCGCTCTGCAATCCACTCTGAGCCCAGTGAGGGGCGCTCTGCAATCCACCCTGAGCCCAGCGAGGGGCGCTCTGCAATCCACCCTGAGCCCAGCCAGGGGCGCTCTGCAATCCACCCTGAGCCCAGCGGTTGGCGCTCTGCAATCCACCCTGAGCCCAGCGAGGGGCGCTCTGCAATCCACCCTGAGCCCAGCGGGGGGCGCTCTGCAATCCACCCTGAGCCCAGCGAGGGGCGCTCTGCAATCCACCCTGCGCCCAGCGGGGGGGGGCGCTCTGCAATCAACCCTGAGCCCATTGAGGGGCGATCTGCAATCCACCCTGCGACAAGCGGGGGGCGCTCTGCAATCCACCCTGCACCCTGCGGGGGGGCGCTCAGCAATCCACCCTGAGCCCAGCAGGGGGCGCTCTGCAATCCACCCTGAGCCCAGCGAGGAGCGCTCTGCAATCCACCCTGCGCCCAGCGGGGGGGGGGGCGCTCTGCAATCCACCCTGAGCCCAGCGGGGGGGGGGGGGGCGCTCTGCAATCCACCCTGAGCCCAGCGAGGGGCGCTCTGCAATCCACCCTGAGCCCAGCGGGGGGCGCTCTGCAGTCCACCCTGAGCCCAGGGAGGGGCGCTCTGCAATCCACCCTGAGCCCAGCGAGGGGCGCTCTGCAATTTACCCTGAGCCTAGCAAGGGGCGCTCTGCAATCCACCCTGAGCCCAGCGAGGGGCGCTTTGCAATCCACCCTGAGCCCAGCGAGGGGCGCTCTGCAATCCACCCTGAGCCCAGCGGGGGGCGCTTTGCAATCCATCCTGAGCCCAGCGAGGGGCGCTCTGCAATCCACTCTGAGCCCAGCGAGGGGCGCTCTGCAATCCACCCTGAGCCCAGCGAGGGGCGATCTGCAATCCACCCTGAGCCCAGCGAGGGGCGCTCTACAATCCACCCTGAGCCCAGCGAGGGGCGCTCTGCAATCCACTCTGAGCCCAGCGAGGGGGCGCTCTGCAATCCACTCTGAGCCCAGTAAGGGGCGCTCTGCAATCCACCCTGAGCCCAGCGGGGGGCGCTCTGCAATCCACCCTGAGCCCAGCGGGGGGCGCTCTGCAATCCACCCTGAGCCCAGCGGGGGGGGGGTGCTCTGCAATCCACCCTGAGCCCAGCGAGGAGCACTCTGCAATCCACCCTGAGCCCAGCGGGGGGTGCTGTGCAATCCACTCTGTGCCCAGCGAGGGGCGCTCTGCAATCCACCCTGAGCCCAGCGAGGGGCGCTCTGCAATCCACCCTGAGCCCAGCGAGGGGCGCTCTGCAATCCACCCTGAGCCCAGCCAGGGGCGCTCTGCAATCCACCCTGAGCCTAGCGAGGGGCGCTCTGCAATCCACCCTGAGCCCAGCGGGGGGCGCTCTGCAATCCACCCTGAGCCCAGCAGGGGGCGCTCTGCAATCCACTCTGCGCCCAGCAGGGGGCGCTCTGCAATCAACCCTGAGCCCAGCAGGGGGCGCTCTGCAATCCACTCTGCGCCCAGCAGGGGGGCGCTCTGCAATCAACCCTGAGCCCAGCGAGGGGCGATCTGCAATCCACCCTGCGACAAGCGGGGGGGGGGGGCTCTGCAATCCACCCTGAGCCCAGCGGGGGGTGCTCTGCAATCCACCCTGAGCCCAGCGGGGGGTGCTCTGCAATCCACCCTGAGCCCAGCAAGGGGCGCTCTGCAATCCACCCTGAGCCCAGCGGGGGGTGCTGTGCAATCCACTCTGTGCCCAGCGAGGGGCGCTCTGCAATCCACCCTGCGCCCAGCGAGGGGCGCTCTGCAATCCACCCTGAGCCCAGCGAGGGGCGCTCTGCAATCCACCCTGAGCCCAGCGAGGGGCGCTCTGCAATCCACTCTGAGCCCAGCAGGGGGTGCTCTGCAATCCACTCTGCGCCCAGCGAGGAGCGCTCTGCAATCCACCCTGCACCCAGCGAGGGGCGCTCTGCAATCCACCCTGTGCCCAGCGGGGGGCGCTCTGCAATCCACCCTGCACCCAGCGGGGGGCGCTCTGCAATCTACCCTGCGCCCAGCGAGGGGCGCTCTGCAATCCACCCTGTGCCCAGCGAGGGGCGCTCTGCAATCCACCCTGAGCCCAGCGGGGGGTGCTCTGCAATCCACCCTGCGCCCAGCGGGGGGCGCTCTGCAATCCACCCTGCGCCCAGTGAGGGGCGCTCTGCAATCCACCCTGCGCCCAGCGGGGGGCACTCTGCAATCCACCCTGCACCCAGCGAGGGGCGCTCTGCAATCCACCCTGAGCCCAGCGAGGGGCGCTCTGCAATCCACCCTGCGCCCAGCGAGGGGCGCTCTGCAATCCACCCTGTGCCCAGCGAGGGGCGCTCTGCAATCCACCCTGCGCCCAGCGGGGGGCGCTCTGCAATCCACCCTGCGCCCAGCGAGGGGCGCTCTGCAATCCTCCCTGAGCCCAGCGAGGGGCGCTCTGCAATCCACCCTGCGCCCAGCGAGGGGCGCTCTGCAATGCACCCTGAGCCCAGCGAGGGGCGCTCTGCAATCCACCCTGCGCCCAGCGAGGGGCGCTCTGCAATCCACCCTGTGCCCAGCGGGGGGCGCTCTGCAATCCACCCTGAGCCCAGCGAGGGGCGCTCTGCAATCCACCCTGAGCCCAGCGAGGGGCGATCTGCAATCCACCCTAAGCCCAGCGAGGGGCGATCTGCAATCCACCCTAAGCCCAGCGAGGGGCGATCTGCAATCCACCCTGCGCCCAGCGAGGGGCGCTCTGCAATCCACCCTGAGCCCAGCGAGGGGCGCTCTGCAATCCACTCTGAGCCCAGCAGGGGGTGCTCTGCAATCCACTCTGCGCCCAGCGAGGGGCGCTCTGCAATCCACCCTGCACCCAGCGAGGGGCGCTCTGCAATCCACCCTGTGCCCAGCGGGGGGCGCTCTGCAATCCACCCTGCACCCAGCGGGGGGCGCTCTGCAATCTACCCTGCGCCCAGCGAGGGGTGCTCTGCAATCCACCCTGTGCCCAGCGAGGGGCGCTCTGCAATCCACCCTGTGCCCAGCGGGGGGCACACTGCAATCCACCCTGCGCCCAGCAGGGGGCGCGCTGCAATCCACCCTGCGCCAGTGAGGGGCGCTCTGCAATCCACCCTGTGCCCAGCGGGGGGCACTCTGCAATCCACCCTGCACCCAGCGAGGGGCGCTCTGCAATCCACCCTGAGCCCAGCGAGGGGCGCTCTGCAATCCACCCTGCGCCCAGCGAGGGGTGCTCTGCAATCCACCCTGTGCCCAGCGGGGGCGCTCTGCAATCCATCCCTGTGCCCAGCGAGGGGCGCTCTGCAATCCACCCTGAGCCCAGCGAGGGGCGCTCTGCAATCCACCCTGAGCCCAGCGAGGGGCGATCTGCAATCCACCCTGAGCCCAGCGAGGGGCGCTCTGCAATCCACCCTGCGCCCAGCGAGGGGCGCTCTGCAATCCACCCTGAGCCCAGCGAGGGGCGCTCTGCAATCCACTCTGAGCCCAGCAGGGGGTGCTCTGCAATCAACTCTGCGCCCAGCGAGGGGCGCTCTGCAATCCACCCTGCACCCAGCGAGGGGCGCTCTGCAATCCACCCTGTGCCCAGCGGGGGGCGCTCTGCAATCCACCCTGCACCCAGCGGGGGGCGCTCTGCAATCTACCCTGCGCCCAGCGAGGGGTGCTCTGCAATCCACCCTGTGCCCAGCGAGGGGCGCTCTGCAATCCACCCTGTGCCCAGCGGGGGGCACACTGCAATCCACCCTGCGCCCAGCAGGGGGCGCGCTGCAATCCACTCTGCGCCAGTGAGGGGCGCTCTGCAATCCACCCTGTGCCCAGCGGGGGGCACTCTGCAATCCACCCTGCACCCAGCGAGGGGCGCTCTGCAATCCACCCTGAGCCCAGCGAGGGGCGCTCTGCAATCCACCCTGCGCCCAGCGAGGGGTGCTCTGCAATCCACCCTGTGCCCAGCGGGGGCGCTCTGCAATCCATCCCTGTGCCCAGCGAGGGGCGCTCTGCAATCCACCCTGCGCCCAGCGGGGGGCGCTCTGCAATCCACCCTGCGCCCAGCGAGGGGCGCTCTGCAATCCACCCTGAGCCCAGCGAGGGGCGCTCTGCAATCCACCCTGCGCCCAGCGAGGGGCGCTCTGCAATCCACCCTGAGCCCAGCGAGGGGCGCTCTGCAATCCACCCTGCACCCAGCGAGGGGCGCTCTGCAATCCACCCTGTGCCCAGCGGGGGGCGCTCTGCAATCCACCCTGAGCCCAGCGAGGGGCGCTCTTCAATCCACCCTGAGCCCAGCGAGGGGCGCTCTTCAATCCACCCTGTCCCCAGCGGGGGGCGCTCTGCAATCCACCCTGCGCCCAGCGAGGGGCGCTCTGCAATCCACCCTGCGCCCAACGGGGGGCGCTCTGCAATCCACCTTGAGCCTAGCGAGGGGCACTCTACAATCCACCCTGAGCCCAGCGAGGGGCGCTCTGCAATCCACCCTGCGCCCAGCGAGGGGCGCTCGGCAATCCACCCTGCGCCCAGCGAGGGGCGCTCGGCAATCCACCCTGCGCCCAGCGAGGGGCGCTCTGCAATCCACCCTGCGCCCAGCGAGGGGCGCTCTGCAATCCACCCTGCGCCCAGCGAGGGGCGCTCTGCAATCCACCCTGCACCCAGCGGGGGGCGCTCTGCAATCCACCCTGCACCCAGCAAGGGGCGCTCTGCAATCCACCCTGTCCCCAGCGGGGGGCGCTCTGCAATCCACCATGAGCCTAGCGAGGGGCACTCTACAATCCACCCTGCGCCCAGCGAGGGGCGCTCTGCAATCCACCCTGAGCCTAGCGGGGGGCGCTCTGCAATCCACCCTGCGCCCAGGGAGGGGCGCTCTGCAATCCACCCTGCGCCCAGCGGGGGGCGCTCTGCAATCCACCCTGAGCCTAGCGAGGGGCACTCTACAATCCACCCTGCGCCCAGATGTCACACATAGAGATCTGACATGTGGCTGGGCTGAATACCCCAAATGTGTTCTGATACCTGGGAATGCGTCCTGATCAAAATAATTGGTTCACCAAAACTCAGTAAATATTCCATGTTGTCCATTTGGTTGTCTGAGGGCCGGGACCTTCCTTATATACTGAACTGATGTACGAGGGGGGATCTGGGGGGCCAACCCCAATGTAGGGGCCCCAATCCTGCAGCACATCTATGAGGCTCGGCTCACACCTGCGGGGGCATTTCCATTCATGTAAATAAACTGCCCCATGTGCAAGAAATGCAGAAAAGAAGCCCCTCCCCTTTCCAAAAATGCAGCGAATCGCACGGTGTTGCAGAATCCTGTGATTTGGTGTGAAAATGCGGGGCGGGGTTTACAGACGGATAGAAGGTCTGGTAACAATTAATGACATTCTGAAATAGGAAAGTAGATTTTGGGACTTTTAGATGAAACGCACTTCTAACTGATGACCCAACTATAGGAAATCTTGTTTATTGATAGCGGATAAGGAATGACATACACATAATAAACAAGGATAAAACATGATATTAAGAAATCACATAAAGTCTAGACAATGAAAGATGGTACCTAATTGTCTCAGCATAACATACATGATAATGTATGATAGTCATAGGTCTCGCTAAATAAAATCTAGACAATACATGGTTGTAACATGTTGGCTCTAAAATAACATACATGATAATGGGCCTTGGGCATGGAAACCAAATTTGTAACGGTGAAGCCTCGTACACACGGCCGAGATTCTCGTCGAAAAAAACATGTTGTTTTTTTCGACGAGATTCTTGGACAAGAAACTTGTCCCGGCCGAGTGTACAGACAGAACCCGCGGTTCTTTGAATGGAGCGTACGCGGTGACGTTATCGACTACGACGAGCATGCGCTCATCACATTCGATGCCGTCGCCACCATCTTGGTATACCCTACCTATGCCTAGGAAGCTACCGCGCATGCGTCGAATTCATTTCGAACATGCACGGGCTTCCGGGAGGACAGGTAAGTGTACACACACTCACTTTTCTCGTCGAGAAACATGCCGACGAGAATCTCGACGAGAAAATAGAGAGCAGGTTCTCTATTTTCTCGTCGAGATTACTTGTCGGTTTTCTTGACGAGAAACCATACACACGAACAAGTTTCTCGGCAAGACATCTCTGCCAGCAAGTTTCTTGCTGGTTCTTGCCAAGTAACTCGGTCGTGTGTACGAGGCCTGACATATAAAAAAGGTAACAATGGTAGTTGGTCCCTAAAAAGTGTTATATATCAGATAGTAAGACATGTACTGTGCCATATCATCATAAAGAGAGCTCTACGCATTTCGTGGTATACATAACCACTCGTCAGGAGCAGATACACAGTGCAGGGGTATCTATAATAGAATGAAAAAATGCCAAGGTAAGATAATAATAGTATAAATCATAATGCATAGAAGAAAGAGGGGGAGCAAAAAGGTCCCAAACACTCTCACCTATTAGTAGCATATTGGTGAAGCTATAAGATGGTAACAATGGTAGAACATGGGCTATCTGAAAGATCTCCCCCGGAAGCTGAAACGGTATGACCAGAGGCACGGCAATGGAAGTGGTAAGAGTGCAAGGTGGAGTGACCGATCATCAGCTGAGATATGTATAGTTGGATTATATGTCGATTTCATTGTATAGTTCAAGTCCCAGAGATATCTGTGCAAATTAATGGGTTAACAGTAAATTAACAGCTGATTTCTACTATTATTATCTTACCTTGGCATTTTTTCATTCTATTATAGATACCCCTGCACTGTGTATCTGCTCCTGACGAGTGGTTATGTATACCACGAAACGCGTAGAGCTCTCTTTATGATGATATGGCACAGTACATGTCTTACTATCTGATATATAACACTTTTTAGGGACCAACTACCATTGTTACCTTTTTTATATGTTACCGTTACAAATTTGGTTTCCATGCCCAAGGCCCATTATCATGTATGTTATGCTGAGACAATTAGGTACCATCTTTCATTGTCTAGACTTTACTTTATGTGATTTATTAATATCATGTTTTATCCTTGTCTATTATGTGTATGTCATTCCTTATCCGCTATCAATAAACAAGATTTCCTATAGTTGGGTCATCAGTTAGAAGTGCGTTTCATCTAAAAGTCCCAAAATCTACTTTCCTATTTCCCCCTATTCAGGGATGGAGGGACATATTAAGCCCTGTACATGCGGTCGGACTTTTGCCCAACAAACTTTGTTTTGAGCAAGTTGGACCAACAATCCGACCCGTGTGTACGCTCCATCCGACAAACTTTTTTAGTTTGTTTTGGATTTCATCGGACAAAAGTTGGGTCTGCAAACGGACAAACTTTTGCCCAACAAAAGTCCGATGGAGCAAAGTCCGACCGTGTGTACAGAAAACCATCGGACTTTAGTCCGATGGACAAAACAACCAATGTTAAAATCAACCAACGATAGCAGAAGTTGACCAAAGGGTGGCGGTAAAGAGCAGAAAAGATCAGAAAAAACACGTGATGTTGTAAGAAGTTTTAAGAAAGTTGGCAGAAAAGTCCTGTGGTGTGTGTGCTATGGGTGTTCCCAACCAACTCCGTTCGGACAAAAAACCACGGAAAAGTCCGATGGAAGTCCGACCGTGTGTACGAGGCTTTAGATATTGCCTCATTTAAAGTCCCAACCCTAGCTGTAGTTTTAGTCAATTTTTCTCACAATTAATGGCATTCATTTTATACCCCAAACATAACATTCAGAGGATTACATTGTTGCATCGTACAGAAGACCCCGAGAATCAGACAAGGAAACATTTCTGGGCCAATCAGCTGCAACTTCTGTGAAAATGACAAAAAATAAGTTTTTGGGGCCCCGATGTAAATTGTAATCCTGGCGGACGGACCGACGGACACCAGAAGACATTGGAGTGTTCCGGGGTCATTATCTCCTCCCCCCTCCTCCCCCCCTGGGGGCTCTGATATACAAATAATGACTTCTGCTAAGAAGTCAGGACTTGGCTCCGCCCCCCACATCTTAATACTTACCCCTGTGTGGGCGGGTCAGGGCTGGATGGGGTCCCCCAGCTGGGGTGCCTATGATATATACTGTGTATATACTGTCTGTATATATATATATATGAAATGTATACACAATGGCTGAAGAAAGGCGGAGCTCAGCCAATCCTCCACTCAGAACTGAAACTTAAGAATCGGGGGAAGGGCACCTTTCCAGGGGGGAGGGGGGTATATAGATAAATACAGAAGACCCCTCTGATATACATTACATACAAATCTGTCTCTTGGGATCCCATATAGAATAGAATTCAGACTGGGGGGAGGGCACAATGCTTTCTCCTCCTGTCAGCGTGTTCACTGTAAGCAAAGCAGAAGCCTTATTGGCTCCCTGTTCTGCCCCTCCCTCTTGCAGTCTGAGTTCTAGCGGCTGCATTTAAAACACAATCCGTTTATTGGATATAAAACGGCATCGATCGGTTTCTGGATCTCTTTCCAGACGTTCAGCTTTAATGTGACTCCGCCCCTAAAATACAAAACTGTAGATAAAGGGGCGCTCCGCAAAGAAGACGCCAAATACTCTGCAGAACCTTCAGGTTTGCCGATTTCCTGGCTGAACAGTGTTGTTCCTCATGTAATGGCCAACAGAGGAACCTGAAATATGACACTGCCAGAAGCACAGGATATTGCAGAGACTCCGCCTCTTCTCTGCTCTTTATTTTGTGTTTTAGTGATTAAGTCGCTTTAAATCTGAACATTTCGTTAATTTTTCCTCCTTGTCGGGAAAATGTCGGAAAGACGTGAGAAGAGAAGAGTCGCCTCATTCATACATCAATGTTTCCATTCCATCCAATCACTGCACAGGGGAGGGCTCAGGGTGAAGATTCCGGGGGGGGGGGACATTTATAACGATTAATGCAAATAAATAACATCTACATGTGTGTGATTATTGGAGGGGGGGGGGAGGGGTGTCATTCCAATCAATTTGCAATCGCCATATAAATGGGCGCCTTAAATTCTTAGCAGACACTCCAGATAATCATTGGAGGGAAACACTGATTGGTCCATTTGAGTTGTCTTTAGATCCCTCAGATAAAGAAGAATCAGTAAAAGGGGGAAATTAAGAGGGGTCAGCAAAGGTTTGGGGATCAGTGAAGGGAAGGGGTCGGTAAAGGTTGGGGATCAGCAAAGGTTTGGGGATCAGTGAAGGGAAGGGGTCAGTAAAGGTTGGGGGGTCAGATGGGGGGTCAGTAAAGGTGAGGGGTCAATAAAGGTTTTGAGATCAGTAAAGGTGAAGGGTCAGGTGAGGGGTCAGTAAAGGTTGGGGGGTCAGATGGGGGGTCGGTAAAGGTTAGGGGGTCGGGTGAGGGGACAGTAAAGGTGAGGGGTCAGTAAAGTTTGAGGGGTCAGATGGGGATCAGTAAAGGTGAGGGGTCGGTAAAGGTTGGGGGGTCGGGTGAGGGGTCAGTAAAGGTTTGGCGATCAGTAAAGGTTGGGGGGTCGGGTGAGGGGTCAGTAAAGGTTTGGCGATCAGTAAAGGTTGGGGGGTCGGGTGAGGGACAGTAAAGGTTTGGCGATCAGTAAAGGTTGGGGGGTCAGGTGAGAGGACAGTAAAGGTTGGGGGGTCAGGTGAGGGGTCGGTAAAGGTTGGGGGGTCAGTAAAGGTGAGAGGCCGGTAAAGGTTGGGGGGTCAGTAAAGGTTGAGGGGTCAGGTGAGGGGACAGTAAAGGCTGGGGGGTCAGTAAAGGTTGGGGGGTCAAGTGAGAGGACAGTAAAGGTTGGGGGGTCAGGTGAGGGGTCGGTAAAGGTTGAGGGGTCGGGTGAGGGACAGTAAAGTTTAGGGGGTCGGGTGAGGGACAGTAAAGGTTTGGCGATCAGTAAAGGTTGGGGGGTCAGGTGAGAGGACAGTAAAGGTTGGAGGGTCAGGTGAGGGGTCGGGTGAGGGACAGTAAAGGTTGGGGGGTCGGGTGAGGGACAGTAAAGGTTTGGCGATCAGTAAAGGTTGGGGGGTCAGGTGAGAGGACAGTAAAGGTTGGGGGGTCAGGTGAGGGGTCAGTAAAGGTTGGGGGGTCAGGTGAGGGGTCGGTAAAGGTTGGGGGGTCAGGTGAGAGGACAGTAAAGGTTGGGGGGTCAGGTGAGGGGTCGGTAAAGGTTGGGGGGTCGGGTGAGGGACAGTAAAGGTTGGGGGGGTCGGGTGAGGGGACAGTAAAGGTTGGGGATCAGTAAAGGTGGGGTGGTGGGGGTTTGATTATTTCTGTTGGGGTTCATATAGGTTTAGCTGTTACAGTGAGAACATACAGGGTGAGCTTGTGCTTTAAATCTTTCATCCAATTGGTGGGAACAACATTTCCCCACTTCCAAAAATGTCCAAAAATCACGTCTCTTTATTTAATGGGCTTTGTCCATCTGGGTTAGGGTAGGAGTTGTGTTAGGGGTTTGGGTTCAGCGTAGGCTTTAGTGTTGGGGTTGGGTTAGAGGTTAGTGAGGGGTTATTGTTGGGGGTGGGTTTAGGTTTAGGATTTGGGTTAGGGTTAGGTCAGAGAGGGATCACTTTGACGCCGTTGGCCAGAGAGGGATCACTTTGATGCCGTTGGCCAGAGAGGGATCACTTTGACGCCGTTGGCCAGAGGGGGATCACTTTGACGCCGTTGGCCAGAGAGGGATCACATTGACGCCGTTGGTCAGAGAGGGATCACTTTGACGCCGTTGGCCAGAGAGGGATCACTTTGACGCCGTTGGCCAGAGAGGGATCACTTTGACGCCGTTGGCCAGAGAGGGATCACTTTGACACCGTTGGTCAGAGAGGGATCACTTTGACGCCGCTGGCCAGAGACGGATCACTTTGACGCCGTTGGCCAGAGAGGGATCACTTTGACGCCGTTGGCCAGAGAGGGATCACTTTGACGCCGTTGGTCAGAGAGGGATCACTTTGACGCCGTTGGTCAGAGAGGGATCACTTTGACGCCGTTGGCCAGAGAGGGATCACTTTGATGCCGTTGGCCAGAGAGGGATCACTTTGACGCCGTTGGCCAGAGGGGGATCACTTTGACGCCGTTGGTCAGAGAGGGATCACTTTGACGCCGTTGGTCAGAGAGGGATCACTTTGACGCCGTTGGCCAGAGAGGGATCACTTTGACGCCGTTGGCCAGAGAGGGATCACTTTGACGCCATTGGCCAGAGAGGGATCACTTTGACGCCGTTGGCCAGAGAGGGATCACTTTGACGCCGTTGGCCAGAGAGGGATCACTTTGACGCCGTTGGCCAGAGAGGGATCACTTTGACGCCGTTGGCCAGAGAGGGATCACTTTGACGCCGTTGGCCAGAGAGGGATCACTTTGACGCAGTTGGTCAGAGAGGGATTACTTTGACGCCGTTGGCCAGAGAGGGATCACTTTGACGCCGTTGGCCAGAGGGGGATCACTTTGACGCCGTTGGCCAGAGAGGGATCACTTTGACGCCGTTGGTCAGAGAGGGATCACTTTGACGCCATTGGTCAGAGAGGGATCACTTTGACGCCGTTGGCCAGAGAGGGATCACTTTGACGCCGTTGGCCAGAGAGGGATCACTTTGACGCCGTTGGTCAGAGAGGGATCACTTTGACGCCGTTGGCCAGAGAGGGATCACTTTGACGCCGTTGGCCAGAGGGGGATCACTTTGACGCCGTTGGCCAGAGGGGGATCACTTTGACGCCGTTGGCCAGAGAGGGATCACTTTGACGCCGTTGGTCAGAGAGGGATCACTTTGACGCCATTGGCCAGAGAGGGATCACTTTGACGCCGTTGGCCAGAGAGGGATCACTTTGACGCCATTGGTCAGAGAGGGATCACTTTGACGCCGTTGGCCAGAGAGGGATCACTTTGACGCCGTTGGCCAGAGAGGGATCACTTTGACGCCGTTGGTCAGAGAGGGATCACTTTGACGCCGTTGGCCAGAGAGGGATCACTTTGACGCCGTTGGCCAGAGAGGGATCACTTTGACGCCGTTGGCCAGAGAGGGATCACTTTGATGCCGTTGGCCAGAGGGGGATCACTTTGACACCGTTGGCCAGAGAGGGATCACTTTGACGCCGTTGGTCAGAGAGGGATCACTTTGACGCCGCTGGCCAGAGAGGGATCACTTTGACGCCGTTGGCCAGAGAGGGATCACTTTGACGCCGTTGGCCAGAGAGGGATCACTTTGACGCCGTTGGTCAGAGAGGGATCACTTTGACGCCGTTGGTCAGAGAGGGATCACCTTGACGCCATTGGCCAGAGAGGGATCACTTTGACGCCGTTGGCCAGAGAGGGATCACTTTGACGCCGTTGGCCAGAGGGGGATCACTTTGACGTCGTTGGTCAGAGAGGGATCACTTTGACGCCGTTGGTCAGAGAGGGATCACTTTAACGCCGTTGGCCAGAGAGGGATCACTTTGATGCCGTTGGTCAGAGAGGGATCACTTTGACGCCGCTGGCCAGAGAGGGATCACTTTGACGCTGTTGGCCATAGAGGGATCACTTTGACGCCGTTGGCCAGAGAGGGATCACTTTGACGCCGTTGGCCAGAGAGGGATCACTTTGACGCCGTTGGTCAGAGAGGGATCACTTTGCGCCATTGGCCAGAGAGGGATCACTTTGACGCCGTTGGCCAGAGGGGGATCACTTTGACGCCGTTGGCCAGATTGGGATCACTTTGACGCCGTTGGTCAGAGAGGGATCACTTTGACGCCGTTGGTCAGAGAGGGATCACTTTGACGCCGTTGACCAGAGAGGGATCACTTTGACGCCGTTGGCCAGAGGGGGATCACTTTGACGCCGTTTGCCAGAGGGGGATCACTTTGACGCCGCTGGTCAGAGAGGGATCACTTTGACGCCGTTGGCCAGAGAGGGATCACTTTGACGCCGTTGGCCAGAGAGGGATCACTTTGACGCCGTTGGCCAGAGAGGGATCACTTTGACGCCGTTGGCCAGAGAGGGATCACTTTGACGCCGTTGGCCAGAGAGGGATCACTTTGACGCCATTGGCCAGAGAGGGATCACTTTGACGCTGTTGGCCAGAGAGGGATCACTTTGACGCCGTTGGCCATAGGGGGATCACTTTGACACCGTTGGCCAGAGAGGGATCACTTTGACGCCGTTGGCCAGAGAGGGATCACTTTGACGCCGTTGGCCAGAGAGGGATCACTTTGACGCCGTTGGCCAGAGAGGGATCACTTTGACGCCGTTGGTCAGAGAGGGATCACTTTGACGCCGTTGGCCAGAGAGGGATCACGTTGACGCCGTTGGCCAGAGAGGGATCACTTTGACGCCATTGGTCAGAGAGGGATCACTTTGACGCCGTTGGCCAGAGAGGGATCACTTTGACGCCGTTGGCCAGAGAGGGATCACTTTGACGCCGTTGGTCAGAGAGGGATCACTTTGACGCCGTTGGCCAGAGAGGGATCACTTTGACGCCGTTGGCCAGAGAGGGATCACTTTGATGCCGTTGGCCAGAGGGGGATCACTTTGACACCGTTGGCCAGAGAGGGATCACTTTGACGCCGTTGGTCAGAGAGGGATCACTTTGACGCCGCTGGCCAGAGAGGGATCACTTTGACGCCGTTGGCCAGAGAGGGATCACTTTGATGCCGTTGGCCAGAGAGGGATCACTTTGATGCCGTTGGTCAGAGAGGGATCACTTTGACGCCGCTGGCCAGAGAGGGATCACTTTGACGCCGTTGGCCATAGAGGGATCACTTTGACGCCGTTGGCCAGAGAGGGATCACTTTGACGCCGTTGGCCAGAGAGGGATCACTTTGACGCCGTTGGTCAGAGAGGGATCACTTTGACGCCGTTGGTCAGAGAGGGATCACTTTGCGCCATTGGCCAGAGAGGGATCACTTTGATGCCGTTGCCCAGAGAGGGATCACTTTGACGCCGTTGGTCAGATTGGGATCACTTTGATGCCGTTGGTCAGAGAGGGATCACTTTGACGCCGTTGGTCAGAGAGGGATCACTTTGACGCCGTTGACCAGAGAGGGATCACTTTGACGCCGTTGGCCAGAGGGGGATCACTTTGACGCCGTTGGCCAAAGAGGGATCACTTTGACGCCGTTGGCCAAAGAGGGATCACTTTGACGCCGTTGGCCAAAGAGGGATCACTTTGACGCCGTTGGTCAGAGAGGGATCACTTTGACGCCGTTGGCCAGAGAGGGATCACTTTGACGCCGCTGGCCAGAGAGGGATCACTTTGACGCCGTTGGCCAGAGAGGGATCACTTTGACGCCGTTGGCCAGAGAGGGATCACTTTGACGCCGTTGGCCAGAGAGGGATCACTTTGACGCCGTTGGTCAGAGAGGGATCACTTTGACGCCGTTGGCCAGAGAAGGATCACTTTGACGCCGTTGGCCAGAGGGGGATCACTTTGATGCCGTTGGCCAGAGGGGGATCACTTTGACGCCGTTGGCCAGAGAGGGATCACTTTGACGCCGTTGGTCAGAGAGGGATCACTTTGACGCCGTTGGCCAGAGAGGGATCACTTTGACGCCATTGGTCAGAGAGGGATCACTTTGACGCCGTTGGCCAGAGAGTGATCACTTTGACGCAGTTGGCCAAAGAGGGATCACTTTGACGCCGTTGGTCAGAGAGGGATCACTTTGACGCCGTTGGCCAGAGAGGGATCACTTTGATGCCGTTGGCCAGAGAGGGATCACTTTGACGCCGTTGGCCAGAGGGGGATCACTTTGACACCGTTGGCCAGAGAGGGATCACTTTGACGCCGTTGGTCAGAGAGGGATCAATTTGACGCCGCTGGCCAGAGAGGGATCACTTTGACGCCGTTGGCCAGAGAGGGATCACTTTGACGCCGTTGGCCAGAGAGGGATCACTTTGACGCCATTGGCCAGAGAGGGATCACTTTGACGCCGTTGGTCAGAGAGGGATCACCTTGACGCCGTTGGCCAGAGAGGGATCACTTTGACGCCGTTGGCCAGAGAGGGATCACTTTGACGCCGTTGGCCAGAGGGGGATCACTTTGACGCCGTTGGTCAGAGAGGGATCACTTTGACGCCGTTGGTCAGAGAGGGATCACTTTGACGCCGTTGGCCAGAGAGGGATCACTTTGATGCCGTTGGTCAGAGAGGGATCACTTTGACGCCGCTGGCCAGAGAGGGATCACTTTGACGCCGTTGGCCAGAGAGGGATCACTTTGACGCCGTTGGCCAGAGAGGGATCACTTTGACGCCGTTGGTCAGAGAGGGATCACTTTGACGCCGTTGGTCAGAGAGGGATCACTTTGACGCCGTTGGCCACAGAGGGATCACTTTGACGCCGTTGGCCAGAGAGGGATCACTTTGACGCCGTTGGCCAGATTGGGATCAGTTTGACGCCGTTGGTCAGAGAGGGATCACTTTGACGCCATTGGTCAGAGGGGGATCACTTTGACGCCGTTAGCCAGAGAGGGATCACTTTGACGCCGTTGGCCAGAGGGGGATCACTTTGACACCGTTGGCCAGAGGGGGATCACTTTGACGCCGTTGGCCAGAGGGGGATCACTTTGACGCCGTTGGCCAAAGAGGGATCACTTTGATGCCGTTGGTCAGAGAGGGATCACTTTGACACCGTTGGCCAGAGAGGGATCACTTTGACGCCGCTGGCCAGAGAGGGATCACTTTGACGCCGCTGGCCAGAGAGGGATCACTTTGACGCCGTTGGCCAGAGAGGGATCACTTTGACGCCGTTGGCCAGAGAGGGATCACTTTGACGCCGTTGGGCAGAGAGGGATCACTTTGACGCCGCTGGCCAGAGAGGGATCACTTTGACGCCGTTGGCCAGAGGGGGATCACTTTGATGCCATTGGTCAGAGAGGGATCACTTTGACGCCGTTGGCCAGAGAGGGATCACTTTGACGCCGTTGGCCAGAGGGGGATCACTTTGACGCCGTTGGCCAAAGAGGGATCACTTTGACGCCGTTGGCCAGAGAGGGATCACTTTGACGCCGTTGGCCAGAGAGGGATCACTTTGACGCCGCTGGCCAGAGAGGGATCACTTTGACGCCGTTGGCCAGAGAGGGATCACTTTGACGCCGTTGGCCAGAGAGGGATCACTTTGACGCCGTTGGCCAGAGAGGGATCACTTTGACGCCGTTGGTCAGAGAGGGATCACTTTGACGCCGTTGGCCAGAGAGGGATCACTTTGACGCCGTTGGCCAGAGAGGGATCACTTTGACGCCGTTGGCCAGAGGGGGATAACTTTGACGCCGTTGGCCAGAGAGGGATCACTTTGACGCCGTTGGTCAGAGAGGGATCACTTTGACGCCGCTGGCCAGAGAGGGATCACTTTGACGCCGTTGGCCAGAGAGGGATCACTTTGACGCCATTGGCCAGAGAGGGATCACTTTGACGCCGTTGGTCAGAGAGGGATCACTTTGACGCCGTTGGTCAGAGAGGGATCACCTTGACGCCATTGGCCAGAGAGGGATCACTTTGACGCCGTTGGCCAGAGAGGGATCACTTTGACGCCGTTGGCTAGAGGGGGATCACTTTGACGCCGTTGGTCAGAGAGGGATCACTTTGACGCCGTTGGTCAGAGAGGGATCACTTTAACGCCGTTGGTCAGAGAGGGATCACTTTGACGACATTGGCCAGAGAGGGATCACTTTGACGCGTTGGTCAGAGAGGGATCACTTTGACGCCGCTGGCCAGAGAGGGATCACTTTGACGCCGTTGGCCAGAGAGGGATCACTTTGACGCCGTTGGCCAGAGAGGGATCACTTTGACGCCGTTGGTCAGAGAGGGATCACTTTGACGCCGTTGGTCAGAGAGGGATCACTTTGATGCCATTGGCCAGAGAGGGATCACTTTGACGCCGTTGGCCAGAGAGGGATCACTTTGACGCCGTTGGCCAGATTGGGATCACTTTGATGCCGTTGGTCAGAGAGGGATCACTTTGACGCCGTTGGTCAGAGAGGGATCACTTTGACGCCGTTGGCCAGAGAGGGATCACTTTGACGCCATTGGCCAGAGAGGGATCACTTTGACACCGTTGGCCAGAGGGGGATCACTTTGACACCGTTGGCCAGAGAGGGATCACTTTGACGCCGTTGGTCAGAGAGGGATCACTTTGACGCCGCTGGCCAGAGAGGGATCACTTTGACGCCGTTGGCCAGAGAGGGATCGCTTTGATGCCGTTGGCCAGAGAGGGATCACTTTGACGCCGCTGGTCAGAGAGGGATCACTTTGACGCCGTTGGCCAGAGAGGGATCACTTTGACGCCGTTGGCCAGAGAGGGATCACTTTGACGCCGTTGGCCAGAGAGGGATCACTTTGACGCCGTTGGCCAGAGAGGGATCACTTTGACGCCGTTGGTCAGAGAGGGATCACTTTGACGCAGTTGGTCAGAGAGGGATCACTTTGACGCCGTTGGCCAGAGAGGGATCACTTTGACGCCGTTGGCCAGAGAGGGATCACTTTGACGCCGTTGGCCAGAGAGGGATCACTTTGACGCCGTTGGCCAAAGAGGGATCACTTTGACGCCGTTGGTCAGAGAGGGATCACTTTGACGCCGTTGGTCAGAGAGGGATCACTTTGATTCCGTTGGCCAGAGAGGGATCACTTTGACGCCGTTGGCCAGAGAGGGATCACTTTGACGCCGTTGGCCAGATTGGGATCACTTTGACGCCGTTGGTCAGAGAGGGATCACTTTGACGCCGTTGGTCAGAGGGGGATCACTTTGACGCCGTTGGCCAGAGAGGGATCACTTTGACGCCGTTGGCCAGAGGGGGATCACTTTGACGCCGTTGGCCAGAGGGGGATCACTTTGACGCCGCTGGTCAGAGAGGGATCACTTTGACGCCGTTGGCCAGAGAGGGATCACTTTGACGCCGTTGGCCAGAGAGGGATCACTTTGACGCCGTTGGCCAGAGAGGGATCACTTTGACGCCGTTGGTCAGAGAGGGATCACTTTGACGCCGCTGGTCAGAGAGGGATCACTTTGACGCCGTTGGCCAGAGAGGGATCACTTTGACGCCGTTGGCCAGAGAGGGATCACTTTGACGCCGTTGGCCAGAGAGGGCTTACTTTGACGCCGTTGGCCAGAGGGGGATCACTTTGACGCTGTTGGCCAGAGAGGGATCACTTTGACGCCGTTGGCCAGAGGGGGATCACTTTGACGCCGTTGGCCAGAGAGGGATCACTTTGACGCCGTTGGCCAGAGAGGGATCACTTTGACGCCATTGGCCAGAGAGGGATCACTTTGACGCCGTTGGCCAGAGAGGGATCACTTTGACGCCGTTGGTCAGAGAGGGATCACTTTGACGCCGTTGGCCAGAGAGGGATCACTTTGACGCCGTTGGCCAGAGGGGGATCACTTTGACCCCGTTGGCCAGAGGGGGATCACTTTGACGCCATTGGCCAAAGAGGGATCACTTTGACGCCGTTGGTCAGAGAGGGATCACTTTGACACCATTGGCCAGAGAGGGATCACTTTGACGCCGTTGGCCAGAGGGGGATCACTTTGACGCTGTTGGCCAGAGAGGGATCACTTTGACGCCGTTGGTCAGAGAGGGATCACTTTGACGCCGTTGGCCAGAGAGGGATCACTTTGACGCCGTTGGCCAGAGAGGGATCACTTTGACGCCGTTGGCCAGAGAGGGATCACTTTGACGCCGTTGGCCAGAGAGGGATCACTTTGACGCCGTTGGCCAGAGGGGGATCACTTTGACGCCGTTGGCCAGAGGGGATCACTTTGATGCCGTTGGCCAAAGAGGGATCACTTTGACGCCATTGGTCAGAGAGGGATCACTTTGACACCATTGGCCAGAGAGGGATCACTTTGACGCCGCTGGCCAGAGAGGGATCACTTTGATGCCGTTGGCCAGAGAGGGATCACTTTGACGCCGTTGGCCAGAGAGGGATCACTTTGACGCCGTTGGCCAGAGAGGGATCACTTTGACGCCGTTGGTCAGAGAGGGATCACTTTGACGCCGCTGGCCAGAGAGGGATCACTTTGACGCCGTTGGCCAGAGGGGGATCACTTTGACGCCGTTGGCCAGAGAGGGATTACTTTGACGCCGTTGGTCAGAGAGGGATCACTTTGACGCCATTGGTCAGAGAGGGATTACTTTGATGCCGTTGGCCAGAGAGGGATCACTTTGACGCCGCTGGCCAGAGAGGGATCACTTTGACGCCGTTGGCCAGAGAGGGATCACTTTGACACCATTGGCCAGAGAGGGATCACTTTGACGCCGTTGGTCAGAGAGGGATCACTTTGACGCCGTTGGCCAGAGAGGGATCACTTTGACGCCGTTGACCAGAGAGGGATCACTTTGACGCCGTTGGCCAGAGAGGGATCACTTTGACGCCGTTGGTCAGAGAGGGATCACTTTGACGCCGCTGGCCAGAGAGGGATCACTTTGACGCCGTTGGCCAGAGAGGGATCACTTTGACGCCGTTGGCCAGAGAGGGATTACTTTGACGCCGTTGGTCAGAGAGGGATCACTTTGACGCCATTGGTCAGAGAGGGATCACTTTGACGCCGTTGGCCAGAGAGGGATCACTTTGACGCCGCTGGCCAGAGAGGGATCACTTTGACGCCGTTGGCCAGAGAGGGATCACTTTGACGCCGTTGGCCAGAGAGGGATCACTTTGACGCCGTTGGTCAGAGAGGGATCAGTTTGACGCCGTTGGTCAGAGAGGGATCACCTTGACGCCATTGGCCAGAGAGGGATCACTTTGACGCCGTTGGCCAGAGAGGGATCACTTTGACGCCGTTGGCCAGAGGGGGATCACTTTGACGCCCTTGGTCAGAGAGGGATCACTTTGACGCCGTTGGTCAGAGAGGGATCACTTTGACGCCGTTGGCCAGAGAGGGATCACTTTGACACCGTTGGTCAGAGAGGGATCACTTTGACGCCGCTGGCCAGAGAGGGATCACTTTGACGCCGTTGGCCAGAGAGGGATCACTTTGACGCCGTTGGCCAGAGAGGGATCACTTTGACGCCGTTGGTCAGAGAGGGATCACTTTGACGCCGTTGGTCAGAGAGGGATCACTTTGACGCCGTTGGCCAGAGAGGGATCACTTTGACGCCGTTGGCCAGAGAGGGATCACTTTGACGCCGTTGGCCAGACTGGGATCACTTTGACGCCGTTGGTCAGAGAGGGATCACTTTGACGCCGTTGGTCAGAGAGGGATCACTTTGACGCCGTTGGCCAGAGGGGGATCACTTTGACGCCGTTGGCCAGAGAGGGATCACTTTGACGCCGTTGGCCAGAGAGGGATCACTTTGACGCCGTTGGCCAGAGAGGGATCACTTTGACGCCGTTGGCCAGATTGGGATCACTTTGACGCCGTTGGTCAGAGAGGGATCACTTTGACGCCGTTGGTCAGAGGGGGATCACTTTGACGCCGTTGGCCAGAGAGGGATCACTTTGACGCCGTTGGCCAGAGGGGGATCACTTTGACGCCGTTGGCCAGAGGGGGATCACTTTGACGCCGCTGGTCAGAGAGGGATCACTTTGACGCCGTTGGCCAGAGAGGGATCACTTTGACGCCGTTGGCCAGAGAGGGATCACTTTGACGCCGTTGGCCAGAGAGGGATCACTTTGACGCCGTTGGTCAGAGAGGGATCACTTTGACGCCGCTGGTCAGAGAGGGATCACTTTGACGCCGTTGGCCAGAGAGGGATCACTTTGACGCCGTTGGCCAGAGAGGGATCACTTTGACGCCGTTGGCCAGAGAGGGCTTACTTTGACGCCGTTGGCCAGAGGGGGATCACTTTGACGCTGTTGGCCAGAGAGGGATCACTTTGACGCCGTTGGCCAGAGGGGGATCACTTTGACGCCGTTGGCCAGAGAGGGATCACTTTGACGCCGTTGGTCAGAGAGGGATCACTTTGACGCCATTGGCCAGAGAGGGATCACTTTGACGCCGTTGGCCAGAGAGGGATCACTTTGACGCCGTTGGTCAGAGAGGGATCACTTTGACGCCGTTGGTCAGAGAGGGATCACTTTGACGCCGTTGGCCAGAGAGGGATCACTTTGACGCCGTTGGCCAGAGGGGGATCACTTTGACCCCGTTGGCCAGAGGGGGATCACTTTGACGCCGTTGGCCAAAGAGGGATCACTTTGACGCCGTTGGTCAGAGAGGGATCACTTTGACACCGTTGGCCAGAGAGGGATCACTTTGACGCCGTTGGCCAGAGGGGGATCACTTTGACGCTGTTGGCCAGAGAGGGATCACTTTGACGCCGTTGGTCAGAGAGGGATCACTTTGACGCCGTTGGCCAGAGAGGGATCACTTTGACGCCGTTGGCCAGAGAGGGATCACTTTGACGCCGTTGGCCAGAGAGGGATCACTTTGACGCCGTTGGTCAGAGAGGGATCACTTTGACGCCGTTGGCCAGAGAGGGATCACTTTGACGCCGTTGGCCAGAGGGGGATCACTTTGACGCCGTTGGCCAGAGGGGATCACTTTGATGCCGTTGGCCAAAGAGGGATCACTTTGACGCCATTGGTCAGAGAGGGATCACTTTGACACCATTGGCCAGAGAGGGATCACTTTGACGCCGCTGGCCAGAGAGGGATCACTTTGATGCCGTTGGCCAGAGAGGGATCACTTTGACGCCGTTGGCCAGAGAGGGATCACTTTGACGCCGTTGGCCAGAGAGGGATCACTTTGACGCCGTTGGTCAGAGAGGGATCACTTTGACGCCGCTGGCCAGAGAGGGATCACTTTGACGCCGTTGGCCAGAGGGGGATCACTTTGACGCCGTTGGCCAGAGAGGGATTACTTTGACGCCGTTGGTCAGAGAGGGATCACTTTGATGCCATTGGTCAGAGAGGGATCACTTTGACGCCGTTGGCCAGAGAGGGATCACTTTGACGCCGCTGGCCAGAGAGGGATCACTTTGACGCCGTTGGCCAGAGAGGGATCACTTTGACGCCATTGGCCAGAGAGGGATCACTTTGACGCCGTTGGTCAGAGAGGGATCACTTTGACGCCGTTGGCCAGAGAGGGATCACTTTGACGCCGTTGGCCAGAGAGGGATCACTTTGACGCCGTTGGTCAGAGAGGGATCACTTTGACGCCGCTGGCCAGAGAGGGATCACTTTGACGCCGTTGGCCAGAGGGGGATCACTTTGACGCCGTTGGCCAGAGAGGGATTACTTTGACGCCGTTGGTCAGAGAGGGATCACTTTGACGCCATTGGTCAGAGAGGGATCACTTTGACGCCGTTGGCCAGAGAGGGATCACTTTGACGCCGCTGGCCAGAGAGGGATCACTTTGACGCCGTTGGCCAGAGAGGGATCACTTTGACGCCGTTGGCCAGAGAGGGATCACTTTGACGCCGTTGGTCAGAGAGGGATCACTTTGATGCCGCTGGCCAGAGAGGGATCACTTTGACGCCGTTGGTCAGAGAGGGATCACTTTGACGCCATTGGTCAGAGAGGGATCACTTTGACGCCGTTGGCCAGAGAGGGATCACTTTGACGCCGCTGGCCAGAGAGGGATCACTTTGACGCCGTTGGCCAGAGAGGGATCACTTTGACGCCGTTGGTCAGAGAGGGATCAGTTTGACGCCGTTGGTCAGAGAGGGATCACCTTGACGCCATTGGCCAGAGAGGGATCACTTTGACGCCGTTGGCCAGAGAGGGATCACTTTGACGCCGTTGGCCAGAGGGGGATCACTTTGACGCCCTTGGTCAGAGAGGGATCACTTTGACGCCGTTGGTCAGAGAGGGATCACTTTGACGCCGTTGGCCAGAGAGGGATCACTTTGACGCCGTTGGTCAGAGAGGGATCACTTTGACGCCGCTGGCCAGAGAGGGATCACTTTGACGCCGTTGGCCAGAGAGGGATCACTTTGACGCCGTTGGCCAGAGAGGGATCACTTTGACGCCGTTGGTCAGAGAGGGATCACTTTGACGCCGTTGGTCAGAGAGGGATCACTTTGACGCCGTTGGCCAGAGAGGGATCACTTTGACGCCGTTGGCCAGAGAGGGATCACTTTGACGCCGTTGGCCAGATTGGGATCACTTTGACGCCGTTGGTCAGAGAGGGATCACTTTGACGCCGTTGGTCAGAGAGGGATCACTTTGACGCCGTTGGCCAGAGGGGGATCACTTTGACGCCGTTGGCCAGAGAGGGATCACTTTGACGCCGTTGGCCAGAGAGGGATCACTTTGACGCCGTTGGCCAGAGAGGGATCACTTTGACGCCGTTGGCCAGAGAGGGATCACTTTGACGCCGTTGGCCAGAGAGGGATCACTTTGACGCCGTTGGTCAGAGAGGGATCACTTTGACGCCGTTGGGCAGAGAGGGATCACTTTGACGCCGTTGGCCAGATTGGGATCACTTTGACGCCGTTGGTCAGAGAGGGATCAGTTTGACCCCGTTGGTCAGAGAGGGATCACTTTGACGCCGTTGGCCAGAGAGGGATCACTTTGACGCCGTTGGCCAGAGAGGGATCACTTTGACGCCGTTGGCAGAGGGGGATCACTTTGACGCCGCTGGCCAGAGAGGGATCACTTTGACGCCGTTGGCCAGAGAGGGATCACTTTGACGCCGCTGGCCAGAGAGGGATCACTTTGACGCCGCTGGCCAGAGAGGGATCACTTTGACGCCGTTGGCCAGAGAGGGATCACTTTGACGCCGTTGGCCAGAGAGGGATCACTTTGACGCCGTTGGCCAGAAAGGGATCACTTTGACGTCGTTGGTCAGAGAGGGATCACTTTGACGCCGCTGGCCAGAGAGGGATCACTTTGACGCCGTTGGCCAGAGGGGGATCACTTTGACGCCGTTGGCCAGAGAGGGATCACTTTGACGCCGTTGGCCAGAGAGGGATCACTTTGACGCCGTTGGCCAGAGGGGGATCACTTTGACGCCGTTGGCCAAAGAGGGATCACTTTGACGCCGTTGGTCAGAGAGGAATCACTTTGACGCCGTTGGCCAGAGAGGGATCACTTTGACGCCGTTGGCCAGAGAGGGATCACTTTGACGCCGTTGGTCAGAGAGGGATCACTTTGACGCCGTTGGCCAGAGAGGGATCACTTTGACGCCGTTGGCCAGAGAGGGATCACTTTGACGCCGTTGGTCAGAGAGGGATCACTTTGACGCCGTTGGCCAGAGAGGGATCACTTTGACGCCGTTGGCCAGAGAGGGATCACTTTGACGCCGTTGGCCAGAGAGGGATCACTTTGACGCCGTTGGTCAGAGAGGGATCACTTTGACGCCGCTGGCCAGAGAGGGATCACTTTGACGCCGTTGGCCAGAGGGGGATCACTTTGACGCCGTTGGCCAGAGAGGGATTACTTTGACGCCGTTGGTCAGAGAGGGATCACTTTGACGCCATTGGTCAGAGAGGGATCACTTTGACGCCGTTGACCAGAGAGGGATCACTTTGACGCCGCTGGCCAGAGAGGGATCACTTTGACGCCGTTGGCCAGAGAGGGATCACTTTGACGCCGTTGGCCAGAGAGGGATCACTTTTACGCCGCTGGCCAGAGAGGGATCACTTTGACGCCGTTGGCCAGAGAGGGATCACTTTGACGCCGTTGGCCAGAGAGGGATCACTTTGACGCCGTTGGTCAGAGAGGGATCAGTTTGACGCCGTTGGTCAGAGAGGGATCACCTTGACGCCGTTGGTCAGAGAGGGATCACTTTGACGCCGTTGGCCAGAGAGGGATCACTTTGACGCCGTTGGTCAGAGAGGGATCACTTTGACGCCGCTGGCCAGAGAGGGATCACTTTGACGCCGTTGGCCAGAGAGGGATCACTTTGACGCCGTTGGCCAGAGAGGGATCACTTTGACGCCGTTGGTCAGAGAGGGATCACTTTGACGCCGCTGGCCAGAGAGGGATCACTTTGACGCCGTTGGCCAGAGAGGGATCACTTTGACGCCGTTGGCCAGAGAGGGATCACTTTGACGCCGTTGGTCAGAGAGGGATCACTTTGATGCCGTTGGTCAGAGAGGGATCACTTTGACGCCGTTGGCCAGAGAGGGATCACTTTGACGCCGTTGGTCAGAGAGGGATCACTTTGACGCCGTTGGCCAGAGAGGGATCACTTTGACGCCGTTGGCCAGAGGGGGATCACTTTGACGCCGTTGGCCAGAGAGGGATCACTTTGACGCCGTTGGTCAGAGAGGGATCACTTTGACGCCGTTGGCCAGAGAGGGATCACTTTGACGCCGTTGGCCAGAGGGGGATCACTTTGACGCCGTTGGCCAGAGAGGGATCACTTTGATGCCGTTGGCCAGAGAGGGATCACTTTGACGCCGTTGGCCAGAGAGGGATCACTTTGACGCCGTTGGCCAGAGAGGGATCACTTTGACGCCGTTGGTCAGAGAGGGATCACTTTGACGCCGTTGGTCAGAGAGGGATCACTTTGACGCCGTTGGCCAGAGAGGGATCACTTTGACGCCGTTGGCCAGATTGGGATCACTTTGACGCCGTTGGTCAGAGAGGGATCACTTTGACGCCGTTGGTCAGAGAGGGATCACTTTGACGCCGTTGGCCAGAGAGGGATCACTTTGACGCCGTTGGCCAGAGGGGGATCACTTTGATGCCGTTGGCCAGAGAGGGATCACTTTGACGCCGTTGGTCAGAGAGGGATCACTTTGACGCCGCTGGTCAGAGAGGGATCACTTTGACGCCGTTGGCCAGAGAGGGATCACTTTGACGCCGTTGGCCAGAGAGGGATCACTTTGACACCGTTGGTCAGAGAGGGATCACTTTGACGCCGCTGGTCAGAGAGGGATCACTTTGACGCCGTTGGCCAGAGAGGGATCACTTTGACGCCATTGGTCAGAGAGGGATCACTTTGACGCCGTTGGTCAGAGAGGGATCACTTTGACGCCGTTGGCCAGAGAGGGATCACTTTGACACCGTTGGCCAGAGAGGGATCACTTTGACGCCGCTGGCCAGAGAGGGATCACTTTGACGCCGTTGGCCAGAGAGGGATCACTTTGACGCCGTTGGCCAGAGAGGGATCACTTTGACGCCGTTGGCCAGAGAGGGATCACTTTGACGCCGTTGGTCAGAGAGTGATCACTTTGACGCCGTTGGCCAGAGAGGGATCACTTTGACGCCGTTGGCCAGAGAGGGATCACTTTGACGCCGTTGGCCAGAGAGGGATCACTTTGACGCCGTTGGTCAGAGAGTGATCACTTTGACGCCGTTGGCCAGAGTGGGATCACTTTGACGCCGTTGGCCAGAGAGGGATCACTTTGACGCCGTTGGTCAGAGAGGGATCAGTTTGACGCCGTTGGTCAGAGAGGGATCACTTTGACGCCGTTGGCCAGAGAGGGATCACTTTGACGCCGTTGGCCAGAGAGGGATCACTTTGACGCCGTTGGCCAGAGGGGGATCACTTTGACGCCGTTGGTCAGAGAGGGATCACTTTGATGCCGTTGGCCAGAGAGGGATCACTTTGACGCCGCTGGCCAGAGAGGGATCACTTTGACGCCGCTGGCCAGAGAGGGATCACTTTGACGTCGTTGGTCAGAGAGGGATCACTTTGACGCCGTTGGCCAGAGAGGGATCACTTTGACGCCGTTGGCCAGAAAGGGATCACTTTGACGCCGTTGGCCAGAGAGGGATCACTTTGACGCCGTTGGTCAGAGAGGGATCACTTTGACGCCATTGGCCAGAGGGGGATCACTTTGACGCCGTTGGCCAGAGAGGGATCACTTTGACGCCGTTGGTCAGAGAGGGATCACTTTGACGCCATTGGTCAGAGGGGGATCACTTTGACGCCGTTGGCCAGAGGGGGATCACTTTGACGCCGTTGGCCAAAGAGGGATCACTTTGACGCCGTTGGCCAGAGGGGGATCACTTTGACGCCGTTGGCCAAAGAGGGATCACTTTGACGCCGTTGGTCAGAGAGGGATCACTTTGACGCCGTTGGCCAGAGAGGGATCACTTTGACGCCGTTGACCAAAGAGGGATCACTTTGACGCCGTTGGTCAGAGAGGGATCACTTTGACGCCGCTGGCCAGAGAGGGATCACTTTGACGCCGTTGGCCAGAGAGGGATCACTTTGACGCCGTTGGCCAGAGAGGGATCACTTTGACGCCGTTGGTCAGAGAGGGATCACTTTGACGCCGCTGGCCAGAGAGGGATCACTTTGACGCCGTTGGCCAGAGGGGGATCACTTTGACGCCGTTGGTCAGAGAGGGACCCCCCCTCAGGTGTTGTATATAGGAAGATATTTAGGACCTGAACACTCATATCTCCATTTCTGCTCCGTGTTGCCGATTATACAGGGGGGGGGGCTGAAGGATAATTTTTTGATGAAGATATATGTTATGCTGACTGGGGTGTACGCCCCCCCTTCCATGTATATATCTATAGTCATACACCTTCAGATTGGCTTCTCTTAAGTTGGGGATACCCGATACTAACTTTACACCCACAATGTAGTATTATAGCGCCCTCCAGTGGTGTTTGTATCTAATACCTTTACTGCCCATCAGCCCAGGATCAGAAGGCTGGTCAGTACTTTACAGTAGAGGGAAGCCCAGATATCGGGGGCCCTATAGAGGTTCAGGGGAGCCCCCTGCTCAGGTCATGGACACCAGAGGGCAGTGAGATGTTTTTAGATTGTCAGCTCTCAGGATCAGGGCCCTCTGATTCTTCCTGTATTGAATTGTAATGCCGCGTACACACGGCCGTTTTTTTATTTGGTCATTAAAAACGATCGTATGTGGGCTCCAGAGCATTTTTTGCGACGTAAAAAATGGGCATTAAAAATTTAGAACCTGCTCTATTTTTTCTCGTCATGAAAAACGGCCGTGTGTGGGCTTTAACGTCGTGAAAAAAAAACGCGCATGCTCAGAATCAAGTGATGAGATGGGAGCGCTCGTTCTGGTAAAATTAGCGTTCAGAATGGAGATAGCACATTCGTCGTCGCGCTGTAACGGACTGAAGAGCAAGAGGCTGAAAAGCGCGAATCGTCTGTCACCAAACTTTATTAACACGAGGATCAGCAAAAGCAGCCCAAAGGGTGGCGCCATCCGAATGGAACTTCCCCTTTATAGTGCCGTCATACGTGTTGTACGTCACCGCGCTTTGCTTGAGCATTTTTTTCCACGATAGTGTGTAGGCAAGGCAGGCTTGAGAAGAATCACGTCAAGAAAAACGTTGTTTTTTCAAAGACATTAAAAGCGGTGGTGTGTACGCGGCATGACTGTACTGTCTGCCCCCATGCACTGCACAACCTGCGGGCGCCCTCAGATCACCCGACTCATTCCTGTCTATGAGTAGCCTTCAGTTCCATGGTGAAGGTGGTGATGGGTTATCAGAGGGGAAATAATAGTAATAACACCTCTTTCTAATCTGTCCAATCCCTGTCCTCCCTGAACAGTCTCTGCCAATCATCTCCACAGCTGCTCTATAGATATCAAAGTTTATTTAAACCCAAAAATGAAAAAGTTAAATTGGAATCTTTGGTCTCAGAGATTTGTTTGATAATGTGAGGGTGAGCATGACATATTTTGGGACACCTACCCAGCAAAGCGACCCCCGATATCTGCCCTCCCCTCTGGTTCCAGATGTCCGCCCTTCACTTCAGCCCCCCTGATGTCCACCCTCCTCTCCAGCCCCCCTGATGTCCACCTTCCTCTCCAGCCCCCCTGATGTCCACCTTCCCCTCCAGCCTCTGATGTCCACCCTCCTCTCCAGCCCCCCTGATGTTTGCCCTCCTCTCCAGCCCCCTGATGTCCACCTTCCCCTCCAGCCTCTGATGTCCACCCTCCTCTCCAGCCCCCCTGATGTACACCTTCCCCTCCAGCCTCTGATGTCCACCCTCCCCTCCAGCCTCTGATGTCCACCCTCCTCTCCAGTCCCCCTGATGTCCACCTTCCCCTCCAGCCTCTGATGTCCACCCTCCTCTCCAGCCCCCGATGTCCACCCTCCTCTCCAGCCCCCGATGTCCACCCTCCTCTCCAGCCCCCCTGATGTACACCTTCCCCTCCAGCCTCTGATGTCCACCCTCCTCTCCAGCCTCTGATGTCCACCCTCCTCTCCAGTCCCCCTGATGTCCACCTTCCCCTCCAGCCTCTGATGTCCACCCTCCTCTCCAGTCCCCCTGATGTCCACCCTCCTCTCCAGCCCCCGATGTCCACCCTCCTCTCCAGCCCTCCTGATGTCCACCCTCCTCTCCAGCCCCCGATGTCCACCCTCCTCTCCAGCCCCCGATGTCCACCCTCCTCTCCAGCCCCCCTGATGTCCACCCTCCTCTCCAGCCCCCCTGATGTCCACCTTCACCTCCAGCCTCTGATGTCCACCCTCCTCTCCAGCCCCCCTGATGTCCACCTTCACCTCCAGCCTCTGATGTCCACCTTCCCCTCCAGCCTCTGATGTCCACCCTCATCTCCAGCCCCCCAGATGTTTTCCCTCCTCTCCAGCCTCTGATGTCCACCCTCTGATGTCCACCCTCCTCTCCAGCCCCCCTGATGTCCACCTTCCCCTCCAGCCTCTGATGTCCACCCTCCCCTCCAGCCTCTGATGTCCACCCTCCTCTCCAGTCCCCCTGATGTCCACCTTCCCCTCCAGCCTCTGATGTCCACCCTCCTCTCCAGCCCCCCTGATGTCCACCTTCCCCTCAAGTCTCTGATGTCCACCCTCCTCTCCAGCCCCCCAGATGTTTGCCCTCCTCTCCAGCCCCCCTGATGTCCACCCTCCTCTCCAGCCCCCTTAATGTCCACCTTCACCTCCAGCCTCTGATGTCCACCTTCCCCTCCAGCCTCTGATGTCCACCCTCATCTCCAGCCCCCCAGATGTTTTCCCTCCTCTCCAGCCTCTGATGTCCACCCTCTGATGTCCACCCTCCTCTCCAGCCCCCCTGATGTCCACCTTCCCCTCCAGCCTCTGATGTCCACCCTCCCCTCCAGCCTCTGATGTCCACCCTCCTCCCCAGTCCCCCTGATGTCCACCTTCCCCTCCAGCCTCTGATGTCCACCCTCCTCTCCAGCCCCCCTGATGTCCACCTTCCCCTCAAGTCTCTGATGTCCACCCTCCTCTCCAGCCCCCCTGATGTCCACCCTCCTCTCCAGCCCCCCTGATGTCCACCCTCCTCTCCAGCCCCCTGATGTCCACCTTCCCCTCCAGCCTCAGATGTCCACCCTCCTCTCCAGCCCCCCTGAAGTCCACCCTCCTCTCCAGCCCCCCTGATGTCCACCCTCCTCTCCAGCCCCCCTGATGTACACCCTCCTCTCCAGCCCCCGATGTCCACCCTCCTCTCCAGCCCCCCTGATGTCCACCCTCCTCTCCAGCCCCCGATGTCCACCTTCCCCTCCAGCCTCTGATGTCCACCCTCCTCTCCAGCCCCTGATGTCCACCTTCCCCTCCAGCCTCTGATGTCCACCCTCCTCTCCAGCCCCCCTCATGTACACCTTCCCCTCCAGCCTCTGATGTCCACCCTCCCCTCCAGCCTCTGATGTCCACCCTCCTCTCCAGTCCCCCTGATGTCCACCTTCCCCTCCAGCCTCTGATGTCCACCCTCCTCTCCAGTCCCCCTGATGTCCACCCTCCTCTCCAGTCCCCCTGATGTCCACCTTTCCCTCCAGCCTCTGATGTCCACCCTCCTCTCCAGCCTCCGATGTCCACCCTCCTCTCCAGCCCCCGATGTCCACCCTCCTCTCCAGCCTCTGATGTCCACCCTCCTCTCCAGCCCCCCTGATGTACACCTTCCCCTCCAGCCTCTGATGTCCACCCTCCCCTCCAGCCTCTGATGTCCACCCTCCTCTCCAGTCCCCCTGATGTCCACCTTCCCCTCCAGCCTCTGATGTCCACCCTCCTCTCCAGCCCCCGATGTCCACCCTCCTCTCCAGCCCCCGATGTCCACCCTCCTCTCCAGCCCCCCTGATGTACACCTTCCCCTCCAGCCTCTGATGTCCACCCTCCTCTCCAGCCTCTGATGTCCACCCTCCTCTCCAGTCCCCCTGATGTCCACCTTCCCCTCCAGCCTCTGATGTCCACCCTCCTCTCCAGTCCCCCTGATGTCCACCCTCCTCTCCAGCCCCCGATGTCCACCCTCCTCTCCAGCCCCCCTGATGTCCACCTTCCCCTCCAGCCCTCCTGATGTCCACCCTCCTCTCCAGCCCCCGATGTCCACCCTCCTCTCCAGCCCCCGATGTCCACCCTCCTCTCCAGCCCCCCTGATGTCCACCCTCCTCTCCAGCCCCCCTGATGTCCACCTTCACCTCCAGCCTCTGATGTCCACCTTCCCCTCCAGCCTCTGATGTCCACCCTCCTCTCCAGCCCCCCAGATGTTTTCCCTCCTCTCCAGCCTCTGATGTCCACCCTCTGATGTCCACCCTCCTCTCCAGCTCCCCTGATGTCCACCTTCCCCTCCAGCCTCTGATGTCCACCCTCCCCTCCAGCCTCTGATGTCCACCCTTCTCTCCAGTCCCCCTGATGTCCACCTTCCCCTCCAGCCTCTGATGTCCACCCTCCTCTCCAGCCCCCCTGATGTCCACCTTCCCCTCAAGTCTCTGATGTCCACCCTCCTCTCCAGCCCCCCAGATGTTTGCCCTCCTCTCCAGCCTCCCTGATGTCCACCCTCCTCTCCAGCCCCCCTAATGTCCACCTTCCCCTCCAGCCTCTGATGTCCGCCCTCCTCTCCAGCCCCCCTGATGTCCACCCTCCTCTCCAGCCCCTGATGTCCACCCTCCTCTCCAGCCTCTGATGTCCACCTTCCCCTCCAGCCTCTGATGTCCACCCTCCTCTCCAGCCCCCCTGAAGTCCACCCTCCTCTCCAGCCCCCCTGATGTCCACCCTCATCTCCAGCCCCCCTGACGTACACCCTCCTCTCCAGCCCCCGGTGTCCACCCTCCTCTCCTGCCCCCTGATGTCCACCCTCCTCTCCAGCCCCCGATGTCCACCTTCCCCTCCAGCCTCTGATGTCCACCCTCCTCTCCAGCCCCTCTGATGTACACCTTCCCCTCCAGCCTCTGATGTCCACCCTCCCCTCCAGCCTCTGATGTCCACCCTCCTCTCCAGTCCCCCTGATGTCCACCTTCCCCTCCAGCCTCTGATGTCCACCCTCCTCTCCAGCCCCCGATGTCCACCCTCCTCTCCAGCCCCCGATGTCCACCCTCCTCTCCAGCCCCCCTGATGTCCACCTTCCCCTCCAGCCCTCCTGATGTCCATCCTCCTCTCCAGCCCCCGATGTCCACCCTCCTCTCCAGCCCCCGATGTCCACCCTCCTCTCCAGCCCCCCTGATGTCCACCCTCCTCTCCAGCCCCCCTGATGTCCACCTTCCCCTCCAGCCTCTGATGTCCACCCTCCTCTCCAGCCCCCCTGATGTCCACCTTCCCCTCCAGCCTCTGATGTCCACCCTCCTCTCCAGCCCCCCAGATGTTTTCCCTCCTCTCCAGCCTCTGATGTCCACCCTCTGATGTCCACCCTCCTCTCCAGCCCCCCTGATGTCCACCTTCCCCCCCAGCCTCTGATGTCCACCCTCCCCTCCAGCCTCTGATGTCCACCCTCCTCTCCAGTCCCCCTGATGTCCACCTTCCCCTCCAGCCTCTGATGTCCACCCTCCTCTCCAGCCCCCCTGATGTCCACCTTCCCCTCAAGTCTCTGATGTCCACCCTCCTCTCCAGCCCCCCAGATGTTTGCCCTCCTCTCCAGCCCCCCTGATGTCCACCCTCCTCTCCAGCCCCCCTAATGTCCACCTTCACCTCCAGCCTCTGATGTCCACCTTCCCCTCCAGCCTTTGATGTCCACCCTCATCTCCAGCCCCCCAGATGTTTTCCCTCCTCTCCAGCCTCTGATGTCCACCCTCTGATGTCCACCCTCCTCTCCAGCCCCCCTGATGTCCACCTTCCCCTCCAGCCTCTGATGTCCACCCTCCCCTCCAGCCTCTGATGTCCACCCTCCTCTCCAGTCCCCCTGATGTCCACCTTCCCCTCCAGCCTCTGATGTCCACCCTCCTCTCCAGCCCCCCTGATGTCCACCTTCCCCTCAAGTCTCTGATGTCCACCCTCCTCTCCAGCCCCCCTGATGTCCACCCTCCTCTCCAGCCCCCCTGATGTCCACCCTCCTCTCCAGCCCCCTGATGTCCACCTTCCCCTCCAGCCTCTGATGTCCACCCTCCTCTCCAGCCCCCCTGAAGTCCACCCTCCTCTCCAGCCCCCCTGATGTCCACCCTCCTCTCCAGCCCCCGATGTCCACCCTCCTCTCCAGCCCCCCTGATGTCCATCCTCCTCTCCAGCCCCCCTGATGTCCATCCTCCTCTCCAGCCCCCGATGTCCACCTTCCCCTCCAGCCTCTGATGTCCACCCTCCTCTCCAGCCCCCGATGTCCACCTTCCCCTCCAGCCTCTGATGTCCACCCTCCTCTCCAGCCCCCCTGATGTACACCTTCCCCTCCAGCCTCTGATGTCCACCCTCCCCTCCAGCCTCTGATGTCCACCCTCCTCTCCAGTCCCCCTGATGTCCACCTTCCCCTCCAGCCTCTGATGTCCACCCTCCTCTCCAGTCCCCCTGATGTCCACCCTCCTCTCCAGTCCCCCTGATGTCCACCTTCCCCTCCAGCCTCTGATGTCCACCCTCCTTTCCAGCCTCCGATGTCCACCCTCCTCTCCAGCCCCCGATGTCCACCCTCCTCTCCAGCCTCTGATGTCCACCCTCCTCTCCAGCCCCCCTGATGTACACCTTCCCCTCCAGCCTCTGATGTCCACCCTCCCCTCCAGCCTCTGATGTCCACCCTCCTCTCCAGTCCCCCTGATGTCCACCTTCCCCTCCAGCCTCTGATGTCCACCCTCCTCTCCAGCCCCCGATGTCCACCCTCCTCTCCAGCCCCCGATGTCCACCCTCCTCTCCAGCCCCCCTGATGTACACCTTCCCCTCCAGCCTCTGATGTCCACCCTCCTCTCCAGCCTCTGATGTCCACCCTCCTCTCCAGTCCCCCTGATGTCCACCTTCCCCTCCAGCCTCTGATGTCCACCCTCCTCTCCAGTCCCCCTGATGTCCACCCTCCTCTCCAGCCCCCGATGTCCACCCTCCTCTCCAGCCCCCCTGATGTCCACCTTCACCTCCAGCCTCTGATGTCCACCCTCCTCTCCAGCCCCCCTGATGTCCACCTTCACCTCCAGCCTCTGATGTCCACCTTCCCCTCCAGCCTCTGATGTCCACCCTCCTCTCCAGCCCCCGATGTCCACCCTCCTCTCCAGCCCCCGATGTCCACCCTCCTCTCCAGCCCCCCTGATGTCCACCCTCCTCTCCAGCCCCCCTGATGTCCACCTTCACCTCCAGCCTCTGATGTCCACCCTCCTCTCCAGCCCCCCTGATGTCCACCTTCACCTCCAGCCTCTGATGTCCACCTTTCCCTCCAGCCTCTGATGTCCACCCTCCTCTCCAGCCCCCCAGATGTTTTCCCTCCTCTCCAGCCTCTGATGTCCACCCTCTGATGTCCACCCTCCTCTCCAGCCCCCCTGATGTCCACCTTCCCCTCCAGCCTCTGATGTCCACCCTCCCCTCCAGCCTCTGATGTCCACCCTCCTCTCCAGTCCCCCTGATGTCCACCTTCCCCTCCAGCCTCTGATGTCCACCCTCCTCTCCAGCCCCCCTGATGTCCACCTTCCCCTCAAGTCTCTGATGTCCACCCTCCTCTCCAGCCCCCCAGATGTTTGCCCTCCTCTCCAGCCCCCCTGATGTCCACCCTCCTCTCCAGCCCCCTAATGTCCACCTTCCCCTCCAGCCTCTGATGTCCGCCCTCCTCTCCAGCCCCCCTGATGTCCACCCTCCTCTCCAGCCCCCTGATGTCCACCTTCCCCTCCAGCCTCTGATGTCCACCCTCCTCTCCAGCCCCCCTGAAGTCCACCCTCCTCTCCAGCCCCCCTGATGTCCACCCTCCTCTCCAGCCCCCCTGATGTACACCCTCCTCTCCAGCCCCCGATGTCCACCCTCCTCTCCAGCCCCCCTGATGTCCACCCTCCTCTCCAGCCCCCGATGTCCACCTTCCCCTCCAGCCTCTGATGTCCACCCTCCTCTCCAGCCCCCGATGTCCACCTTCCCCTCCAGCCTCTGATGTCCACCCTCCTCTCCAGCCCCCCTGATGTACACCTTCCCCTCCAGCCTCTGATGTCCACCCTCCCCTCCAGCCTCTGATGTCCACCCTCCTCTCCAGTCCCCCTGATGTCCACCTTCCCCTCCAGCCTCTGATGTCCACCCTCCTCTCCAGCCCCCGATGTCCACCCTCCTCTCCAGCCCCCGATGTCCACCCTCCTCTCCAGCCCCCCTGATGTCCACCTTCCCCTCCAGCCCTCCTGATGTCCACCCTCCTCTCCAGCCCCCGATGTCCACCCTCCTCTCCAGCCCCCGATGTCCACCCTCCTCTCCAGCCCCCCTGATGTCCACCCTCCTCTCCAGCCCCCCTGATGTCCACCTTCCCCTCCAGCCTCTGATGTCCACCCTCCTCTCCAGCCCCCCAGATGTTTTCCCTCCTCTCCAGCCTCTGATGTCCACCCTCTGATGTCCACCCTCCTCTCCAGCCCCCCTGATGTCCACCTTCCCCTCCAGCCTCTGATGTCCACCCTCCCCTCCAGCCTCTGATGTCCACCCTCCTCTCCAGCCCCCCTGATGTCCACCTTCCCCTCCAGCCTCTGATGTCCACCCTCCCCTCCAGCCTCTGATGTCCACCCTCCTCTCCAGTCCCCCTGATGTCCACCTTCCCCTCCAGCCTCTGATGTCCACCCTCCTCTCCAGCCCCCCTAATGTCCACCCTCCTCTCCAGCCCCCCTGATGTCCACCTTCACCTCAAGTCTCTGATGTCCACCCTCCTCTCCAGCCCCCCAGATGTTTGCCCTCCTCTCCAGCCCCCCTGATGTCCACCCTCCCCTCCAGCCCTCAAACGTCTGCCCTCCTCTCCAGCCCCCCACCATGTCCAACTCCACTAAAGCCCCCTGATGTCCACCTTCCCCTCTAGTGCCCTGAGGTCCACTCCAGCCCCCCAGATGTCCGCCTCTCCTCCAGAACCCAGATGTCTGCCCTCTCCTCTGTCCTCCCAATGTCCACCATGCCTTCTTGCTCCCCCAATGTCTACCTCCTCTCAAGCCCCATGATGTCTGCCATCTCTTATGGCCTCCCAAGGTCCACCCTCCCCTCCTGCCCCCAATGTCTGCCCCTCCCTCCAGCCCCCCGATGTCTTCCCTACCCTCCAGCACCCAATGTTCACACTCCCCTTCAGTCCCCTTGATGTCCACCCTCCTCTCTAATCCCCCCCGATGTCTGCCCTCCCATCCAGCCCCCCGAGGTCCTCCCTCTCCACCAGCCCGATGTTTGTCCACCCTTCTCTCCAGCCCCCCAATGTCGGCTTTTCCCTCCACCCCTCTGAGGTCCACACTCCCCTGCAGCCTCCTGAGGTCCATACTCCCTTCCAGCCCCTGATGTCCGCCTTCTCCTTCAACACCCCAATGTCTGCCCTTCCTCCAGCACCCCAATGTTTGCCCTCCCCTCCAGTCCCCCAATGTCCACCCTTCCGTCCAGCCCCCCAATGTCCGCCCTCCCCTCCAGTCCCCCAATGTCCGCCCTCCCGCCCAGCCCCCCAATGTCCGCCCTCCCGTCTAGCCCCCCAATGTCCGCCCTCCACTCCAGACCCCAATGTCCGCCCTTCCCTCCAGTCCCCCAATGTCCGCCCTTCCCTCCAGTCCCCCAATGTCTGCTCTCCCCTCCACCCCTCTGAGGTCCACACACTCTTGCAGCCCCCTGAGGTCCATACTCCCTTCCAGCCCCCGATGTCCGCCTTCTCCTTCAACACCCCAATGTCTGCCCTTCCTCCAGCACCCCAAAACCTGCCCTCCCCTCCAGTCCCCCAATGTCCGCCCTCCCGTCCAGCCCCCCAATGTCCGCCCTCCCGTCTAGCCCCCCAATGTCCGCCCTTCCCTCCAGTCCCCCAATGTCTGCCCTCCCGTCCAGCCCCCCAATGTCCGCCCTCCCGTCTAGCCCCCCAATGTCCGCCCTTCCCTCCAGTCCCCCAATGTCCGCCCTTCCCTCCAGTCCCCCAATGTCTGCTCTCCCCTCCACCCCTCTGAGGTCCACACACCCTTGCAGCCCCCTGAGGTCCATACTCCCTTCCAGCCCCCGATGTCGCCTTCTCCTTCAACACCCCAATGTCTGCCCTCCCCTCCAGTCCCCCAATGTCCGCCCTCCCCTCCAGTCCCCCAATGTCCGCCCTCCCGTCCAGCCCCCCAATGTCCGCCCTCCCGTCTAGCCTCCCAATGTCCGCCCTCCCCTCCAGTCCCCCAATGTCCGCCCTCCCATCCAGCCCCCCAATGTCCGCCCTCCCGTCTAGCCCCCCAATGTCCGCCCTCCACTCCAGACCCCAATGTCCGCCCTTCCATCCAGTCCCCCAATGTCCGCCCTTCCCTCCAGTCCCCCAATGTCTGCTCTCCCCTCCACCCCTCTGAGGTCCACACACCCCTGCAGCCCCCAGAGGTCCATACTCCCTTCCAGCCCCCGATGTCCGCCTTCTCCTTCAACACCCCAATGTCTTCCCTTCCTCCAGCACCCCAATACCTGCCCTCCCCTCCAGTCCCCCAATGTCCGCCCTCCCCTCCAGCCCCCCAATGTCTGCCCTCCCGTCTAGCCCCCCAATGTCCGCCCTCCCCTCCAGCTCCAAATGTCCGCCCTCCCCTCTAGTCCCCCAATGTCCGCCCTCCCGTCCAGCCCCCAATGTCCGCCCTCCCGTCTAGCCCCCCAATGTCCGCCCTCCACTCCAGCCCCCAATGTCGGCCCTTCCCTCCAGTCCCCCAATGTCCGCCCTTCCCTCCAGTCCCCCAATGTCTGCTCTCCCCTCCACCCCTCTGAGGTCCATACTCCCTTCCAGCCCCCGATGTCCGCCTTCTCCTTCAACACCCCAATGTCTGCCCTTCCTCCAGCACCCCAATACCCGCCCTCCCCTCCAGTCCCCCAATGTCCGCCCTCCCCTCCAGTCCCCCAATGTCCGACCTTCCATCCAGCCCCCCAATGTCCGCCCTCCCATCTAGCCCCCCAATGTCCGCCCTCCCCTCCAGCCCCCCAATGTCCGCCCTCCCCTCCAGCCCCAAATGTCCGCCCTCCCCTCCAGTCCCCCAATGTCCGCCCTCCCGTCCAGCCCCCCAATGTCCGCCCTACCGTCTAGCCCCCCAATGTCCGCCCTCCACTCCAGCCCCCAATGTCCGCCCTTCCCTCCAGTCCCCCAATGTCCGCCCTTCCCTCCAGTCCCCCAATGTCTGCTCTCCCCTTCACCCCTCTGAGGTCCACACACCCCTGCAGCCCCCTGAGGTCCATACTCCCTTCCAGCCCCTGATGTCCTCCTTCTCCTTCAACACCCCAATGTCTGCCCTTCCTCCAGCACCCCAATGTCTGCCCTCCCCTCCAGTCCCCCAATGTCCGCCCTCCCGTCCAGTCCCCCAATGTCCGCCCTCCCGTCCAGCCCCCCAATGTCTGCCCTCCCGTCTAGCCCCCCAATGTCCGCCCTCCCCTCCAGCCCCCAATGTCCGCCCTCCCCTCCAGTCCCCCAATGTCCGCCCTCCCGTTCAGCCCCCCAATGTCCGCCCTCCCATCTAGCCCCCCAATGTCCGCCCTCCACTCCAGACCCCAATGTCCGCCCTTCCCTCCAGTCCCCCAATGTCCGCCCTTCCCTCCAGTCCCCCAATGTCTGCTCTCCCCTCCACCCCTCTGAGGTCCACACACCCTTGCAGCCCCCTGAGGTCCATACTCCCTTCCAGCCCCCGATGTCCGCCTTCTCCTTCAACACCCCAATGTCTGCCCTTCATCCAGCACCCCAATGTCTGCCCTCCCCAATGTCTGCCCTCCCCTCCAGTCCCCCAATGTCCGCCCTCCCGTCCAGCCCCCCAATGTCCGCCCTCCCGTCTAGCCTCTCAATGTCTGCCCTCCCCTCCAGCCCCCAATGTCCGCCCTCCTCTCCAGTCTCCCAATGTTCGGATCAAGGAGAGGGACCATTACTGGCTGGCCACTCTCCTTGATCCACGGTACAAGGGTGATGCCCCATACACACGATCGTTTTTCATGCCGTTAAAAAAAATGGCCATTAAAAATGATCGTGTGTAGGCTCCAGAGCATTTTTAACGACGTGAAAAACGGCCATTAAAAATTTCGAACATGCTCTCTTTTTTCACGTCGTTTTTCATGTCGTTTTTTTTTTAACGACGTGAAAAACGATAGTGTGTAGGCTTTAACAACGTGAAAAAAAACGCGCATGCTCAGAATCAAGTATGAGACAGGAGCGCTCGTTCTGGTAAAACTAGCGTTCGTAATGGAGATAGCACATTCGTCACGCTGTAACGGACTGAAGAGCACGAGACTGAAAAGAGCGAATCGTCGCTCAACAAACTTTACTAACATGAAGGGTGGCGCCATTCGAACGGAACTTCCCCTTTTTCGTGCCGTCGTACGTGTTGTACGTCACTGCGCTTTGCTTGATCGTTTTTTAAAATGATCGTGTGTACGCAAGACAGGCTTGAGAGGAAACATGAAAAAAAACGACGTGAAAAACGGCAAGAAAAAAAATGGCAAGAAAAACGATCGTGTGTATGGGGCATAAGGTTGCGGACCTTATCTTACCGTCGCAGAGGGAGCAGAGGATGAGACAACTCCAGGAGGTTACATAGTTAGTCAGGTTGAAAAAAGACACAAGTCCATCCAGTTCAACCATAAAAAAATAAATAAAAAATAAAAAATATATCGTACAATTCCATATACCCAATTCTATACCCACAGTTGATCCAGAGGAAGGTGATAAACCCCAGCAGAACATGATCCAATTTGCTACAGCAGGGGAAAAAATTCCTTCCTGATCCCCCCGAGAGGCAATCAGATTTTCCCCGGATCACCTTTCCCTATAAATGTCAGTACCCAGTTATATTCTGTACATTCAGGAAATAATCCAGGCCTTTCTTATAGCAATCTACTGATCTGACCAGATCCACCTCTGCAGGGAGTCTATTCCACATTTTCACAGCTCTTACTGTGAAGAAACCTTTCCGTATTTGGAGGTGAAATCTCTT
This sequence comes from Rana muscosa, assembly GCA_029206835.1. Classification (NCBI taxonomy): domain Eukaryota; kingdom Metazoa; phylum Chordata; class Amphibia; order Anura; family Ranidae; genus Rana; species Rana muscosa. Next base: position 319,277,109 of record CM055124.1, read on the forward strand.
TTCCTCTAGACGCAAAGAGTGTCCCCTTGTCTTTTGTGTTGACCGTAAAGTGAATAACTGAACACCAAGTTCACTATATGGACCCCTTATATATTTGTACATGTTGATCATATCCCCCCTTATTCTCCTCTTCTCAAGAGAGAATAAATTCTGTTCCTCTAATCTTTCCTCATAGCTGAGCTCCTCCATGCCTCTTATCAGTTTGGTTGCCCTTCTCTGCACTTTCTCCAGTTCCCCAATATCCTTTTTGAGAACTGGGGCCCAAAACTGAACTGAATATTCCAGATGAGGTCTTACTAATGATTTGTACAGATGATATCTCTCTCTCTGGAGTCCATACCTCTCTTATACAAGAAAGGACTTTCCTCGCTTTGGAAACCGCAGCTTGGCATTGCATGTTATTATTGAGCTTATGATCTACCAAAACCCCCAGATCCTTCTCCACTACGGATCCCCCCAGATCCTTCTCCACTACGGATCCCCCCCAGATCCTTCTCCACTACGGATCCCCCCCAGATCCTTCTCCACTACGGATCCTCCCAGATCCTTCTCCACTACGGATCCCCCCAGATCCTTCTCCACTACGGATCCCCCCCAGATCCTTCTCCACTACGGATCCCCCCAGATCCTTCTCCACTACGGATCCCCCCAGATCCTTCTCCACTATGGATCCCCCAGATCCTTCTCCACTATGGATCCCCCCAGATCCTTCTCCACTACGGATCCCCCCAGATCCTTCTCCACTACGAATCCCCCCAGATCCTTCTCCACTACTGACTCCCCCAGATCCTTCTCCACTACGGATCCCCCAGATCCTTCTCCACTATGGATCCCCCCAGATCCTTCTCCACTACGGATCCCCCCAGATCCTTCTCCACTACGGATCCCCCCAGATCCTTCTCCACTACGGATCCCCCCAGATCCTTCTCCACTACGGATCCCCCCAGATCCTTCTCCACTACGGATCCCCCAGATCCTTCTCCACTACGGATCCCCCCAGATCCTTCTCCACTACGGATCCCCCCCAGATCCTTCTCCACTACGGATCCCCCCAGATCCTTCTCCACTACAGATCCCCAGATCCTTCTCCACTACAGATCCCCCCAGATCCTTCTCCACTACGGATCCCCCCCAGATCCTTCTCCACTACGGATCCCCCAGATCCTTCTCCACTACGGATCCCCCCAGATCCTTCTCCACTATGGATCCCCCCAGATCCTTCTCCAATACGGATCCCCCCCAGATCCTTCTCCACTACGGATCCCCCCAGATCCTCCTCCACTACGGATCCCCCCAGATATTCCTCCACTACGGATCCCCCCAGATCCTTCTCCACTACGGATCCCCCCAGTTGTACTCCCCCTAGTATGTATGATGCATTCATATTCTTAGCCCCCAAGTGCATAACTTTACATTTATCAACATTAAACCTCATCTGCCACATAGTCGCCCAATTAGACAGAGCATTGAGGTTGGCTTGTAAATTGGAGACATCCTGTAAGGACGTTATTCCCCTGCATAGCTTGGTGTCATCTGCAAAGACAGAAATGTTACTTTTGATCTCAGACCCAATATCATTTATAAAGATATTAAAAAGTAAGGGTCCCAGCACTGAACCTTGGGGTACACCACTGATAACCTTGGACCATTCAGAGTAAGAATCATTAACCACGACTCTCTGAATTCTGTCTTTTAGCCAGTTTTCTATCCATTTACAAACTGATATTTCCAATCCTGTAGACTTTACCTTACACATGAGCCGTGTGTGGGGAACTGTATCCAACGCTTTTGCAAAATCCAAGTATACCACGTCCACCCCTCTGTCCAAGTATACCACGTCCACCGCCACCCCTCTGTCCAAGTATACCAGGTCCACTGCCACCCCTCTGTCCAAGTATACCACGTCCACCGCCACCCCTTTGTCCAAGTATACCACGTCCACCGCCACCCCTCTGTCCAAGTATACCACGTCCACTGCCACCCCTCTGTCCAAGGTCTTACTTACCTCTTCATAAAAAGAAATCAGGTTTGTCTGACAACTTCTGTATTTCATGAATCCATGCTGTCTGTTGCTTAAATAGTTTTTTTCCAGCAAGAACTCATCTATGTGTCTCTCCAGTATTTTCCCAACTATAGAAGTTAAACTAACAGGTCTATAGTTACTTGGTAAAGACTTAATTCCCTTTTTAAATATAGGCACCACATTGGCCCTGCGCCAATCCATTGGTACTATTCCTGTCATTAATGAGTCCCTAAAAATTAAATACAATGGCTTTGAAATTACAGAGCTCAATTCTTTTAGGATCCGTGGGTGTATGCCATCTGGTCCAGATGCTTTATCCACCTTTATTCTGTCTAAATATTTCTGGACCATATCACTTTTGAGCCATTGTGGATTTGGGGCTGTGTCACTACCACCCCCATTTTGGACATGAGCTCCCCCATGCTCCATTGTATACACAGAGCTGAAGAAAGTATTTAATAAATTAGCCTTCTCTTTGTCCCCAGTCACCCACTCTAGATTATTTTGTAAAGGGCCTACATGCTCAGACTTGACCTTTTTACTATTAATATATTTGAGGCCTTGCAGAAAGGTCTGTGCAACGCGTTCCCAGAGACTGGGAGGTTACAAACTCCTGGTCCTGGACAACGAGTTGCTGAGGCTTCGGTCAGTCAAAGAAGGAGCGGTGGGGAAGGTGGCCGTCTGACCGATGCGTTCAGACAATTCTTTAGTCCGCAGCCCCAAGGTATGATCGGTTTCAGCAACCATCGCCAGCGTCTGATATACATGGTGCAGGAATACCTAGGGGCAAGGTCAGACTTGGACACCTTCCCCACCGAAAATCCTCTGGCTTACTGGGTCTTGAGGATGGATCACTGGCCAGAGCTTGCACAGTATGCAATTGAGCTACTGGCCTGTCCTGCATCCAGCGTTCTTTCGGAACGCACATTCAGTGCTGCTGGAGGATTTGTCACGGATCACAGGGTGCGCCTGTCCACCGACTCGGTTGATCGACTGACTTTCATCAAGATGAACCAGTCTTGGATCACCACCAGCTACCACACACCTGATGCTGATATAACAGACTAATTGATTTTAACATGTCACATCCCTTCAAGACTGATGCTGATGCTGAGTGCCTGTGCTGTTATGTTGACTGGCTATCCTCCTCCTCCGAGTCCTCAATGATACGATTGATGATGATAGCTTGGAAGAACATTTTTGTTTCTGGGTGCCGCCACCAGTGCCTAAGGCCCAATTTTTCAGCTCCTGTTTAACAGGGGCATGTAATTACAAATTTTTATGCAATGCTTTGCAGCAGGGCTCATTCCTGCACTCCAACTAGAGTATCTGGGAGAGGTTGCAGTGTCGTGGCACCAGCACCAGTGCCTAAGGCCCAATTTTTCAGCCCCTGTTTAACAGGGGCATGTGATTACAATTTTTTATGCAATGCTTTGCAGCAGGGCTCATTCCTGCACTCCAACTAGAGTATCTGGGAGAGGTTGCAGTGTCGTGGCACCAGCACCAGTGGCTAAGGCCCAATTTTTCAGCCCCTGTTTAACATGGCGTGTAATTACAATTTTTGATGCAATACTTTGCAACAGGGCTCATTGCTGTGCTCCAAGTACAGTATCTGTGAGGGGTTGCAGTGTTGTGGCACCAGTGCCTAAGGCCCAATTTTTCTGCCCCTGTTTAACAGGAGCATGTAATTACAATTCTTGATCTAATAATTCACAGCAGGGCCCATTCCTGCGCGCACCAAGAGTAACTGTGAGTGCTTACAGTGTTGTGCCAACACCAACACCTAAGGGCCAAATTTCTGCAGAGTATATACGGCAGGTCCCTACTTTCAAACATCCAACTTACAAACGACTCCTACTTGCAAACGGAAGAACACAACAGGAAGTGAGAGGAAATTTACCCCTGGCAAATTCTCTCCTGTAAGAGTTAATATGGGAAAAAAAGTGTCTCCTCTCCACTGATTTTTTATCACCAATTCTTGTTTCAATAAAAAACCCAAATTTTCAAAAAACATTTGTCATTGGGACGGAAAGTGAGGTGAACTGTTCTGAACAGGGGCACAGACAGCAAAACAAATGTTACAGGGGTGATAACCCTTACCTATGTTTTCCAAAAAGTTTAAAAATAGATTTTTGGGCTGGAGCTACACTTCAACAATGTACCTGTTCAAAATTACAAACAGATTCTACATAAGAACAAACCTACAGTCCCTGTCTTGTATGCACCGCCTGTATACGGCTGTTCAGAGTATATAGGGCCTTTTTTATTTTGTGTGCGGTGTTCCCCTTAATATCCATACAAGACCCAAAGGGGCTGGTAATGGGCTGGGGTAGGGGGGGGGGGGTCATGGGGTAGCTATGCCATTTTTCTTAAAGATTTTCATCCATATTACCGGGACCAGACATTACATTAAAGCCGCAAGCAGTTTTAAATGGCTTTTTTTTCCTTTAGAAGTGTCATTTTGTGCAGGGACAGTTCTAAACACGGGAAACACGTGGCACTTCACAGGCATACTTTAGACACCCCCCAGGTACGATATTTAAAGGAATATTTGACTTTTTTTTTTTCACTTTATGCATCATTAAAATGACTGCTCCCGGAAAACGACCGTTTTTAAAACTTATTTTTGCATTGATACATGTCCCCTGGTGCAGAACCCGGGTTCCCAAACCCTTTTTAGGACAATAACATGCATAATAGTTTTTATAATTAGCACTTTAGAATTCGAACGTTCGCATCCATTGTATTTAATAGGGTTCTAATGTTCGTACGAACTTTCGGTCCGTTCGCGGGTTCTGGTGAGAACCGAACCTGGGGGTGTTCGGCTCATCCCTACTCAGCACCACGTAACATTGCACTCCATGAGAGAGGCTCTCGTAGCCAAGCCACCACTGTGTATTTTATCACATTACCTCGAGAATTGCAACGTCTTTTCCACCACCAGACCATTACATGGGATTAATACCGTCCTTGCCCCCCTCCACCCCTCTCCCTCCTCACGCTCCCTATAATAGCAGTCGATCCAGAATTAAATCGACCGGGGCCAACCCCGGGACACTCAACCAGCCCGCCCAGATTGTCGCTGGAAATGACTTTGTCGCATGCGCGGTAGCTTCCTAGGCATAGGTAGGGTGTAGCAAGATGGCGGCGACAGCATTGAATGTGATGAGCACACGCTCCTCGTAGTCGATGACGTCACCGCGTTCGTGCCATTCAAAAGAACGGCGGTCCTTTAGGAATGGAGCGTGTGTACACTCGGCGGGACAAGTTTCTTGTCAAGAATCTTCGTCAGGAGAAAACAATGTTTTTTTTCCTGAAGAGAATCTCGGCCGTGTGAACGAGGCTTAAGACTAGGCCTAGGACAGTCTCTCCACCCCTCTGGCGGTAAAGGCCGCTTAGGCCGGGTCCAATATTTTGTCTTGCTCAGGTTCTTGGAAGGTTGAATCACACGTTGGCCATTCTTTGGATCTTCAGTGGTAAGACAACGTCACCAAAATTCCCAGTCCACCAACTCCTTCAGCCAGGATTGCGCTAAATGATGGCGTCACACCCCCTTCTGTAATATATTGTGTTAGGTAGCTAAATAGGCCCTGCAAACCCCGTCCATCAACATTGAAAAACCCGCCCTTCAGTTGGCTAAACACGCCCCACAAACACGTGTAGGAAGAATAGCAGAGATATATTTGTTTAGGAGATGTGTTTGAGTTTCATGAAAAATTCCGCCCCCATCTTAACAGCGCCGCCCATCATTACTGAACACGCCCCCTTCTGTAGGCGTCCGCCCCTCACACGCGCCCATCATAAAGAAATACGCCCCCTTCTGTAGGCGTCCGCCCCTCACATGCGCCCATCATGAAGAAATACGCCCCCTTCTGTAGGCGTCCGCCCCTCACACACGCCCATCATGAAGAAATCCACCCCTTGCAGAGTTGCACGAGGATCGGGAGCGTGTGGCACAATGTCGGCTATTGTGCACAGGCGCCTTCTACAGCTGATGGTAAATTGCGATGTTCGGAGGCTTTGGGTGGCTCCGTGCTGCGCATGCGCAGTACCGGGTGGGCATTTCTTGACAGGACACCGACACATTTGCTGTAAAAGTTAAGCTTGTCCCTTCATTTCCCGAGTCTCTCAATTGGTAAGAACTGATGAGATTCAGGTTCACATTGGCCCTCAACCAAGTCTGACGAACCATCAAACAAACTGGCCTTCTGTAGAGAGGTAGGTAGCCTTCCTTCCGAATCCCCAAATACTAGAATGGAAAGAACAGAGCCGAGGTTCCATATCAGGTCAATGACCCCGCCCAGGACCCCCAAAGTCATTACGGCAGTGCCGGGGGGAGGGGGGGGGGGTTCTGTCATTTAGTGGTGGTAGTGCGGCAGGAAAGTGTCATCATGTGGCGGGTATTCATGATTAAAGATGAATCTTCTTGACTGGATGATCCAATCCAATGACTGATTTATGGGGGGGGGGGGGGGGCAGAAAAGGATGGAGGGGGTCTTTACTTTGAACTCTTAGTGAGAATAATTTAAGGAGTCTTAGTGTGGAGACTTCAGGATTTCTAGATGTCCTTCCACATCCTCAACTTCAAGGTTCCGCTCCCAATGTTGGTCTGGGGGGGGGACCCGATTCAGGGGGGGACCCGCATTCTCACCGCCCACCATGGGTACCCCGGCTGCTCCCCCAGAGAAGGGTCTGCCCCCCTCCCCCCTCTGTACGTTGCTATTAAAGGAATCCATTGCTCTGTTCTATAGCAGCGAGTGCCGCCGCCCCACTGAATTCTTTTTGGGTAAATCTGTTTTTTGCCATCAGTGTTCCGTCTCGGTGACCAATTTTACCAAATCCATGAAAAAGTGTAAAAAATTCCAAGATTTGCCTTTTCTAAACTTCAGTGGGGTTCAGTGCTAAGTTGGGGGGGTTGATCCAAGTTCCGCCCACTTCCCTCACACCTATTGGTCAATGTGGCCACTTATCAGGGACCAATAGAGGTATGGGGGAGGCAGGAGAGCCGGGGCCCCAGACAGACGGAGGATGAAGAGATCCCTGAGTCCGTTACTTTCACTTATTCATAAATGACATGGAGAATAAATCCCACACCCGAGGCGGAGCGACCCATCCCCCTCCGGCGCCATTACATTTCAGGACTGCTGATAATGGGAGGCGGCCTCAGGAAAGGCGGAGAGGAGATTTTTTCCTGCTGGTGATGTTGTAAATCCCGGGAAATATTTTAATGCCGTCCAGGAAACAGAACTCACATTGTTCCCTATTCCTGGGATTATCAGAAAGTCGCATTCTTTCCCCCGATCCTCGCCGCTCCGAACAAACGCACATTGAGGGCGCCGAAAGGTGAAATTCATCTTTATATAAGAGGTCAGCGTCCTCGTGCCGGGACCACGCTTTATGACACACCCCTCCCCCGCCTCGTGCCGGGACCACGCTTTATGACACACCCCTCCTCCGCCTCGTGCCCGGACCACGCTTTATGACACACCCCTCCCCCGCCTCGTGCCGGGACCACGCTTTATGACACACCCCTCCCCCGCCTCGTGCCGGGACCACGCTTTATGACACACCCCTCCCCCGCCTCGCGCCGGGACCCACGCTTTATGACACACCCCTCCTCCGCCTCGTGCCCGGACCACGCTTTATGACACACCCCTCCCCCGCCTCGTGCCGGGACCACGCTTTATGACACACCCCTCCCCCGCCTCGCGCCGGGACCACGCTTTATGACACACACCCCTCCCCGCCTCGTGCCCGGACCACGCTTTATGACACACCCCTCCCCCCGCCTCGTGCCGGGACCACGCTTTATGACACACCCCTCCCCCGCCTCGTGCCGGGACCACGCTTTATGACACACCCCTCCCCCGCCTCGTGCCGGGACCACGCTTTATGACACACCCCTCCCCGCGCCTCGCGCCGGGACCACGCTTTATGACACACCCCTCCTCCGCCTCGTGCCCGGACCACGCTTTATGACACACCCCTCCCCCGCCTCGTGCCGGGACCACGCTTTATGACACACCCCTCCCCCGCCTCGCGCCGGGACCACGCTTTATGACACACCCCTCCCCCGCCTCGTGCCCGGACCACGCTTTATGACACACCCCTCCCCCGCCTCGTGCCGGGACCACGCTTTATGACACACCCCTCCTCCGCCTCGTGCCCGGACCACGCTTTATGACACACCCCTCCCCCGCCTCGTGCCGGGACCACGCTTTATGACACACCCCTCCCCCGCCTCGTGCCGGGACCACGCTTTATGACACACCCCTCCCCCGCCTCGCGCCGGGACCACGCTTTATGACACCCCCCTCCCCCGCCTCGTGCCGGGACCACGCCCACACGCTTTATGACACACCCCTCCCCCGCCTCGTGCCGGGACCACGCTTTATGACACCCCCCTCCCCCGCCTCGTGCCGGGACCACGCTTTATGACACACCCCTCCCCCGCCTCGCGCCGGGACCACGCTTTATGACACACCCCTCCCCCGCCTCGTGCCGGGACCACGCTTTATGACACACCCCTCCCCCGCCTCGCGCCGGGACCACGCTTTATGACACACCCCTCCTCCGCCTCGTGCCCGGACCACGCTTTATGACACACCCCTCCCCCGCCTCGTGCCGGGACCACGCTTTATGACACATCCCTCCCCCGCCTCGTGCCGGGACCACGCTTTATGACACACCCCCTCCCCCGCCTCGCGCCGGGACCACGCTTTATGACACCCCCCCTCCCCCGCCTCGTACCAGGACCACGCTTTATGACACCCCCCTCCCCCGCCTCGTGCCAGGACCACGCTTTATGACACACCCCTCCCCCGCCTCGTGCCGGGACCACGCTTTATGACACACCCCTCCTCCGCACGCTTTATGACACACCCCTCCTCCGCCTCGTGCCCGGACCACGCTTTATGACACACCCCTCCTCCGCCTCGTGCCCGGACCACGCTTTATGACACACCCCTCCCCCGCCTCGTGCCGGGACCACGCTTTATGACACACCCCTCCCCCGCCTCGTGCCGGGACCACGCTTTATGACACACCCCTCCCCCGCCTCGTGCCGGGACCACGCTTTATGACACCCCCCTCCCCCGCCTCGTGCCGGGACCACGCTTTATGACACACCCCTCCCCCGCCTCGTGCCGGGACCACGCTTTATGACACACCCCTCCCCCGCCTCGTGCCGGGACCACGCTTTATGACACACCCCTCCCCCGCCTCGTGCCGGGACCACGCTTTATGACACACCCCTCCCCCGCCTCGTGCCGGGACCACGCTTTATGACACCCCCCTCCCCCGCCTCGTGCCGGGACCACGCTTTATGACACATCCCTCCCCCGCCTCGTGCCGGGACCACGCTTTATGACACACCCCTCCCCCGCCTCGCGCCGGGACCACGCTTTATGACACCCCCCTCCCCCGCCTCGTGCCGGGACCACGCTTTATGACACACCCCTCCCCCGCCTCGCGCCGGGACCACGCTTTATGACACACCCCTCCCCCGCCTCGTGCCGGGACCACGCTTTATGACACCCCCCTCCCCCGCCTCGTGCCGGGACCACGCTTTATGACACACCCCTCCCCCGCCTCGCGCCGGGACCACGCTTTATGACACACCCCTCCCCCGCCTCGTGCCGGGACCACGCTTTATGACACACCCCTCCCCCGCCTCGCGCCGGGACCACGCTTTATGACACACCCCTCCTCCGCCTCGTGCCCGGACCACGCTTTATGACACACCCCTCCCCCGCCTCGTGCCGGGACCACGCTTTATGACACACCCCTCCCCCGCCTCGTGCCGGGACCACGCTTTATGACACATCCCTCCCCCGCCTCGTGCCGGGACCACGCTTTATGACACACCCCTCCCCCGCCTCGCGCCGGGACCACGCTTTATGACACCCCCCTCCCCCGCCTCGTGCCAGGACCACGCTTTATGACACACCCCTCCCCCGCCTCGTGCCGGGACCACGCTTTATGACACACCCCTCCTCCGCCTCGTGCCCGGACCACGCTTTATGACACACCCCTCCTCCGCCTCGTGCCCGGACCACGCTTTATGACACACCCCTCCCCCGCCTCGTGCCGGGACCACGCTTTATGACACACCCCTCCCCCGCCTCGTGCCGGGACCACGCTTTATGACACACCCCTCCTCCGCCTCGTGCCCGGACCACGCTTTATGACACACCCCTCCCCCGCCTCGTGCCGGGACCACGCTTTATGACACACCCCTCCCCCGCCTCGCGCCAGGACCACGCTTTATGACACACCCCTCCCCCGCCTCGTGCCGGGACCACGCTTTATGACACACCCCTCCTCCGCCTCGTGCCCGGACCACGCTTTATGACACACCCCTCCCCCGCCTCGTGCCGGGACCACGCTTTATGACACACCCCTCCCCCGCCTCGTGCCCGGACCACGCTTTATGACACACCCCTCCCCCGCCTCGTGCCGGGACCACGCTTTATGACACACCCCTCCTCCGCCTCGTGCCCGGACCACGCTTTATGACACACCCCTCCCCCGCCTCGTGCCAGGACCACGCTTTATGACACACCCCTCCCCCGCCTCGTGCCGGGACCACGCTTTATGACACACCCCTCCTCCGCCTCGTGCCCGGACCACGCTTTATGACACACCCCTCCCCCGCCTCGTGCCGGGACCACGCTTTATGACACACCCCTCCTCCGCCTCGCGCCAGGACCACGCTTTATGACACACCCTCTTCCGCCTCGTGCCGGGACCACGCTTTATGACACACCCCTCCCCCGCCTCGTGCCGGGACCACGCTTTATGACACCCCCCTCCCCCGCCTCGTGCCCGGACCACGCTTTATGACACACCCCTCCCCCGCCTCGTGCCAGGACCACGCTTTATGACACACCCCTCCCCCGCCTCGTGCCGGGACCACGCTTTATGACACACCCCTCCTCCGCCTCGTGCCCGGACCACGCTTTATGACACACCCCTCCCCCGCCTCGTGCCGGGACCACGCTTTATGACACACCCCTCCCCCGCCTCGTGCCGGGACCACGCTTTATGACACACCCCTCCCCCGCCTCGTGCCGGGACCACGCTTTATGACACACCCCTCCCCCGCCTCGTGCCGGGACCACGCTTTATGACACACCCCTCCCCCGCCTCGTGCCGGGACCACGCTTTATGACACCCCCTCCCCCGCCTCGTGCCCGGACCACGCTTTATGACACACCCCTCCTCCGCCTCGTGCCCGGACCACGCTTTATGACACCCCCCCTCCCCCGCCTCGTGCCGGGACCACGCTTTATGACACACCCCTCCCCCCGCCTCGTGCCGGGACCACGCTTTATGACACACCCCTCCCCCGCCTCGTGCCGGGACCACGCTTTATGACACACCCCTCCCCCGCCTCGTGCCGGGACCACGCTTTATGACACACCCCTCCCCCGCCTCGTGCCCGGACCACGCTTTATGACACACCCCCTCCCCCGCCTCGTGCCGGGACCACGCTTTATGACACACCCCTCCTCCGCCTCGCGCCAGGACCACGCTTTATGACACCCCCCTCCCCCGCCTCGTGCCGGGACCACGCTTTATGACACATCCCTCCCCCGCCTCGCGCCAGGACCACGCTTTATGACACACCCCTCCCCCGCCTCGTGCCGGGACCCACGCTTTATGACACACCCCTCCCCCGCCTCGTGCCGGGACCACGCTTTATGACACACCCCTCCCCCGCCTCGTGCCGGGACCACGCTTTATGACACACCCCTCCCCCGCCTCGTGCCCGGACCACGCTTTATGACACACCCCTCCCCCGCTCGTGCCGGGACCACGCTTTATGACACACCCCTCCTCCGCCTCGCGCCAGGACCACGCTTTATGACACCCCCCTCCCCCGCCTCGTGCCGGGACCACGCTTTATGACACATCCCTCCCCCGCCTCGTGCCGGGACCACGCTTTATGACACACCCCTCCCCCGCCTCGTGCCGGGACCACGCTTTATAGACACACCCCTCCTCCGCCTCGCGCCAGGACCACGCTTTATGACACCCCCCTCCCCCGCCTCGTGCCCGGACCACGCTTTATGACACACCCCTCCCCCGCCTCGTGCCGGGACCACGCTTTATGACACACCCCTCCTCCGCCTCGCGCCAGGACCACGCTTTATGACACCCCCCTCCCCCGCCTCGTGCCGGGACCACGCTTTATGACACATCCCTCCCCCGCCTCGTGCCGGGACCACGCTTTATGACACACCCCTCCCCCGCCTCGTGCCAGGACCACGCTTTATGACACACCCCTCCTCCGCCTCGCGCCAGGACCACGCTTTATGACACACCCCTCCCCCGCCTCGTGCCGGGACCACGCTTTATGACACACCCCTCCCCCGCCTCGTGCCGGGACCACGCTTTATGACACACCCCTCCCCCGCCTCGTGCCGGGACCACGCTTTATGACACACCCCTCCCCCGCCTCGTGCCGGGACCACGCTTTATGACACCCCCCTCCCCCGCCTCGTGCCGGGACCACGCTTTATGACACATCCCTCCCCCGCCTCGTGCCGGGACCACGCTTTATGACACCCCCCTCCCCCGCCTCGTGCCGGGACCACGCTTTATGACACATCCCTCCCCCGCCTCGTGCCGGGACTACGCTTTATGACACACCCCTCCTCCGCCTCGTGCCGGGACCACGCTTTATGACACACCCTCTTCCGCCTCGTGCCGGGACCACGCTTTATGACACCCCCCTCCCCCGCCTCGTGCCGGGACCACGCTTTATGACACACCCCTCCTCCGCCTCGTGCCCGGACCACGCTTTATGACACCCCCCTCCCCCGCCTCGTGCCCGGACCACGCTTTATGACACATCCCTCCCCCGCCTCGTGCCAGGACCACGCTTTATGACACACCCCTCCCCCGCCTCGTGCCGGGACCACGCTTTATGACACACCCCTCCCCCGCCTCGTGCCGGGACCACGCTTTATGACACACCCCTCCTCCGCCTCGCGCCAGGACCACGCTTTATGACACCCCCCTCCCCCGCCTCGTGCCGGGACCACGCTTTATGACACCCCCCTCCCCCGCCTCGTGCCGGGACCACGCTTTATGACACATCCCTCCCCCGCCTCGTGCCCGGACCACGCTTTATGACACACCCCTCCCCCGCCTCGTGCCGGGACCACGCTTTATGACACATCCCTCCCCCGCCTCGTGCCGGGACCACGCTTTATGACACACCCCTCCCCCGCCTCGTGCCGGGACCACACTTTATGACACATCCCTCCCCCGCCTCGTGCCAGGACCACGCTTTATGACACACCCCTCCCCCGCCTCGTGCCGGGACCACGCTTTATGACACACCCCTCCCCCGCCTCGTGCCGGGACCACGCTTTATGACACACCCTCTTCCGCCTCGTGCCGGGACCACGCTTTATGACACCCCCTCCCCCGCCTCGTGCCCGGACCACGCTTTATGACACCCCCTCCCCCGCCTCGTGCCCGGACCACGCTTTATGACACCCCCGTCCCCCGCCTCGTGCCGGGACCACGCTTTATGACACACCCCTCCCCCGCCTCGTGCCCGGACCACGCTTTATGACACACCCTCTTCCGCCTCGTGCCCGGACCACGCTTTATGACACACCCTCCCCCGCCTCGTGCCGGGACCACGCTTTATGACACCCCCCTCCCCCGCCTCGTGCCGGGACCACGCTTTATGACACACCCCTCCCCCGCCTCGTGCCCGGACCACGCTTTATGACACACCCCTCCCCCGCCTCGTGCCAGGACCACGCTTTATGACACATCCCTCCCCCGCCTCGTGCCGGGACCACGCTTTATGACACCCCCCTCCCCCGCCTCGTGCCAGCACCACGCTTTATGACACACCCCTCCCCCGCCTCGTGCCGGGACCACGCTTTATGACACACCCCTCCCCCGCCTCGTGCCGGGACCACGCTTTATGACACACCCCTCCCCCGCCTCGTGCCCGGACCACGCTTTATGACACACCCCTCCCCCGCCTCGCGCCAGGACCACGCTTTATGACACATCCCTCCTCCGCCTCGCGCCAGGACCACGCTTTATGACACCCCCCTCCCCCGCCTCGTGCCGGGACCACGCTTTATGACACACCCCTCCCCCGCCTCGTGCCGGGACCACGCTTTATGACACACCCCTCCCCCGCCTCGTGCCGGGACCACGCTTTATGACACACCCCTCCTCCGCCTCGTGCCCGGACCACGCTTTATGACACACCCCTCCCCCGCCTCGTGCCGGGACCACGCTTTATGACACACCCCTCCTCCGCCTCGTGCCCGGACCACGCTTTATGACACACCCCTCCCCCGCCACGTGCCGGGACCACGCTTTATGACACACCCCTCCCCCGCCTCGTGCCGGGACCACGCTTTATGACACACCCCTCCCCCGCCTCGTGCCGGGACCACGCTTTATGACACATCCCTCCCCCGCCTCGTGTCCGGACCACGCTTTATGACACACCCCTCCCCCGCCTCGTGCCGGGACCACGCTTTATGACACACCCCTCCCCCGCCTCGTGCCGGGACCACGCTTTATGACACACCCTCTTCCGCCTCGTGCCCGGACCACGCTTTATGACACACCCCTCCCCCGCCTCGTGCCGGGACCACGCTTTATGACACCCCCCTCCCCCGCCTCGTGCCCGGACCACGCTTTATGACACACCCCTCCCCCGCCTCGCGCCCGGACCACGCTTTATGACACACCCCTCCTCCGCCTCGTGCCGGGACCACGCTTTATGACACCCCCCTCCCCCGCCTCGTGCCGGGACCACGCTTTATGACACACCCCTCCCCCGCCTCGTGCCAGGACCACGCTTTATGACACACCCCTCCCCCGCCTCGTGCCGGGACCACGCTTTATGACACACCCCTCCCCCGCCTCGTGCCGGGACCACGCTTTATGACACACCCCTCCTCCGCCTCGTGCCTGGACCACGCTTTATGACACACCCCTCCCCCGCCTCGTGCCCGGACCACGCTTTATGACACATCCCTCCCCCGCCTCGTGCCGGGACCACGCTTTATGACACACCCCTCCCCCGCCTCGCGCCAGGACCACGCTTTATGACACACCCCTCCCCCGCCTCGTGCCGGGACCACGCTTTATGACACACCCTCTTCCGCCTCGTGCCGGGACCACGCTTTATGACACACCCCTCCCCCGCCTCGTGCCGGGACCACGCTTTATGACACACCCCTCCCCCGCCTCGTGCCGGGACCACGCTTTATGACACACCCCTCCCCCGCCTCGCGCCAGGACCACGCTTTATGACACACCCCTCCCCCGCCTCGTGCCGGGACCACGCTTTATGACACACCCCTCCCCCGCCTCGTGCCGGGACCACGCTTTATGACACACCCCTCCCCCGCCTCGTGCCAGGACCACGCTTTATGACACCCCCCTCCCCCGCCTCGTGCCGGGACCACGCTTTATGACACACCCCTCCCCCGCCTCGTGCCGGGACCACGCTTTATGACACCCCCCTCCCCCGCCTCGTGCCCGGACCACGCTTTATGACACACCCCTCCCCCGCCTCGCGCCCGGACCACGCTTTATGACACACCCCTCCCCCGCCTCGTGCCCGGACCACGCTTTATGACACACCCCTCCCCCGCCTCGTGCCAGGACCACGCTTTATGACACCCCCCTCCCCCGCCTCGTGCCGGGACCACGCTTTATGACACATCCCTCCCCCGCCTCGTGCCCGGACCACGCTTTATGACACACCCCTCCCCCGCCTCGTGCCGGGACCACGCTTTATGACACACCCCTCCCCCGCCTCGTGCCGGGACCACGCTTTATGACACACCCTCTTCCGCCTCGTGCCGGGACCACGCTTTATGACACCCCCCTCCCCCGCCTCGTGCCGGGACCACGCTTTATGACACACCCCTCCCCCGCCTCGTGCCGGGACCACGCTTTATGACACACCCCTCCCCCGCCTCGTGCCGGGACCACGCTTTATGACACACCCTCTTCCGCCTCGTGCCGGGACCACGCTTTATGACACACCCCTCCCCCGCCTCGTGCCGGGACCACGCTTTATGACACACCCCTCCCCCGCCTCGTGCCGGGACCACGCTTTATGACACACCCCTCCCCCGCCTCGTGCCGGGACCACGCTTTATGACACATCCCTCCCCCGCCTCGTGCCGGGACCACGCTTTATGACACACCCCTCCCCCGCCTCGTGCCGGGACCACGCTTTATGACACACCCCTCCTCCGCCTCGCGCCGGGACCACGCTTTATGACACACCCCTCCCCCGCCTCGTGCCGGGACCACGCTTTATGACACCCCCCTCCCCCGCCTCGTGCCGGGACCACGCTTTATGACACACCCCTCCCCCGCCTCGTGCCGGGACCACGCTTTATGACACACCCCTCCCCCGCCTCGTGCCGGGACCACGCTTTATGACACACCCTCTTCCGCCTCGTGCCGGGACCACGCTTTATGACACACCCCTCCCCCGCCTCGTGCCGGGACCACGCTTTATGACACACCCCTCCCCCACCTCGTGCCGGGACCACGCTTTATGACACACCCCTCCCCCGCCTCGTGCCCGGACCACGCTTTATGACACACCCCTCCCCCGCCTCGTGCCGGGACCACGCTTTATGACACACCCCTCCTCCGCCTTGCGCCGGGACCACGCTTTATGACACACCCCTCCCCCGCCTCGTGCCGGGACCACGCTTTATGACACACCCCTCCCCCGCCTCGTGCCGGGACCACGCTTTATGACACACCCCTCCTCCGCCTCGCGCCGGGACCACGCTTTATGACACACCCCTCCCCCGCCTCGTGCCGGGACCACGCTTTATGACACCCCCTCCCCCGCCTCGTGCCGGGACCACGCTTTATGACACACCCCTCCCCCGCCTCGTGCCGGGACCACGCTTTATGACACACCCTCTTCCGCCTCGTGCCCGGACCACGCTTTATGACACACCCTCTTCCGCCTCGTGCCGGGACCACGCTTTATGACACACCCCTCCCCCGCCTCGTTACGGGACCACGCTTTATGACACACCCCTCCCCCGCCTCGTGCCAGGACCACGCTTTATGACACATCCCTCCCCCGCCTCGTGCCAGGACCACGCTTTATGACACCCCCCTCCCCCGCCTCGTGCCAGGACCACGCTTTATGACACACCCCTCCCCCGCCTCGTGCCGGGACCACGCTTTATGACACATCCCTCCCCCGCCTCGTGCCGGGACCACGCTTTATGACACACCCCTCCCCCGCCTCGTGCCAGGACCACGCTTTATGACACACCCCTCCCCCGCCTTGTGCCGGGACCACGCTTTATGACACACCCCTCCCCCGCCTCGTGCCAGGACCACGCTTTATGACACATCCCTCCCCCGCCTCATGCCCGGACCACGCTTTATGACACCCCCCTCCCCCGCCTCGTGCCGGGACCACGCTTTATGACACACCCTCTTCTGCCTCGTGCCGGGACCACGCTTTATGACACCCCCCTCCCCCGCCTCGTGCCCGGACCACGCTTTATGACACCCCCCCTCCCCCGCCTCGTGCCAGGACCACGCTTTATGACACACCCCTCCCCCGCCTCGTGCCAGGACCACGCTTTATGACACACCCCTCCCCCGCCTCGTGCCGGGACCACGCTTTATGACACACCCCTCCCCCGCCTCGTGCTGGGACCACGCTTTATGACACACCCTCTTCCGCCTCGTGCCGGGACCACGCTTTATGACACACCCCTCCCCCGCCTCGTGCCGGGACCACGCTTTATGACACCCCCTCCCCCGCCTCGTGCCCGGACCACGCTTTATGACACCCCCCTCCCCCGCCTCGTGCCGGGACCACGCTTTATGACACCCCCCTCCCCCGCCTCGTGCCGGGACCACGCTTTATGACACATCCCTCCCCCGCCTCGTGCCGGGACCACGCTTTATGACACCCCCCTCCCCCGCCTCGTGCCCGGACCACGCTTTATGACACACCCCTCCTCCGCCTCGCGCCAGGACCACGCTTTATGACACACCCCTCCTCCGCCTCGCGCCAGGACCACGCTTTATGACACACCCCTCCCCCGCCTCGTGCCGGGACCACGCTTTATGACACCCCCCTCCCCCGCCTCGTGCCGGGACCACGCTTTATGACACATCCCTCCCCCGCCTCGTGCCGGGACCACGCTTTATGACACCCCCCTCCCCCGCCTCGTGCCCGGACGACGCTTTATGACACACCCCTCCTCCGCCTCGCGCCAGGACCACGCTTTATGACACACCCCTCCTCCGCCTCGCGCCAGGACCACGCTTTATGACACACCCCTCCCCCGCCTCGTGCCCGGACCACGCTTTATGACACATCCCTCCCCCGCCTCGTGCCCGGACCACGCTTTATGACACACCCCTCCCCCGCCTCGTGCCCGGACCACGCTTTATGACACACCCCTCCTCCGCCTCGCGCCAGGACCACGCTTTATGACACACCCCTCCTCCGCCTCGCGCCAGGACCACGCTTTATGACACACCCCTCCTCCGCCTCGTGCCGGGACCACGCTTTATGACACACCCCTCCCCCGCCTCGTGCCGGGACCACGCTTTATGACACACCCCTCCCCCACCTCGTGCCCGGACCACGCTTTATGACACATCCCTCCCCCGCCTCGTGCCGGGACCACGCTTTATGACACCCCCCCTCCCCCGCCTCGTGCCCGGACCACGCTTTATGACACATCCCTCCCCCGCCTCGTGCCGGGACCACGCTTTATGACACATCCCTCCCCCGCCTCGTGCCGGGACCACGCTTTATGACACACCCCTCCCCCGCCTCGTGCCGGGACCACGCTTTATGACACACCCCTCCCCCGCCTCGTGCCGGGACCACGCTTTATGACACACCCCTCCCCCGCCTCGTGCCGGGACCACGCTTTATGACACACCCCTCCCCCGCCTCGTGCCGGGACCACGCTTTATGACACACCCCTCCCCCGCCTCGTGCCCGGACCACGCTTTATGACACACCCCTCCCCCACCTCGTGCCGGGACCACGCTTTATGACACCCCCCTCCCCCGCCTCGTGCCCGGACCACGCTTTATGACACATCCCTCCCCCGCCTCGTGCCGGGACCACGCTTTATGACACACCCCTCCCCCGCCTTGTGCCGGGACCACGCTTTATGACACACCCCTCCCCCGCCTCGCGCCAGGACCACGCTTTATGACACACCCCTCCCCCGCCTCGTGCCGGGACCACGCTTTATGACACACCCCTCCCCCGCCTCGTGCCGGGACCACGCTTTATGACACCCCCCTCCCCCGCCTCGTGCCCGGACCACGCTTTATGACACACCCCTCCCCCGCCTCGTGCCGGGACCACGCTTTATGACACATCCCTCCCCCGCCTCGTGCCCGGACCACGCTTTATGACACACCCCTCCCCCGCTTCGTGCCGGGACCACGCTTTATGACACACCCCTCCCCCGCCTCGTGCCAGGACCACGCTTTATGACACCCCCTCCCCCGCCTCGTGCCGGGACCACGCTTTATGACACCCCCTTCCCCCGCCTCGTGCCGGGACCACGCTTTATGACACACCCCTCCCCCGCCTCGCGCCGGGACCACGCATTATGACACATCCCTCCCCCGCCTCGTGCCGGGACCACGCTTTATGACACCCCCCTCCCCCGCCTCGTGCCGGGACCACGCTTTATGACACACCCCTCCCCCGCCTCGTGCCCGGACCACGCTTTATGACACATCCCTCCCCCGCCTCGTGCCGGGACCACGCTTTATGACACACCCTCTTCCGCCTCGTGCCGGGACCACGCTTTATGACACACCCCTCCCCCGCCTCGTGCCCGGACCACGCTTTATGACACACCCCTCCCCCGCCTCGTGCCCGGACCACGCTTTATGACACATCCCTCCCCCGCCTCGTGCCGGGACCACGCTTTATGACACACCCCTCCCCCGCCTCGTGCCGGGACCACGCTTTATGACACATCCTCTTCCGCCTCGTGCCGGGACCACGCTTTATGACACCCCTCCCCCGCCTCGCGCCAGGACCACGCTTTATGACACCCCCCTCCCCCGCCTCGTGCCGGGACCACGCTTTATGACACCCCCCTCCCCCGCCTCGTGCCGGGACCACGCTTTATGACACACCCCTCCCCCGCCTCGTGCCGGGACCACGCTTTATGACACATCCTCTTCCGCCTCGTGCCGGGACCACGCTTTATGACACCCCTCCCCCGCCTCGCGCCAGGACCACGCTTTATGACACCCCCCTCCCCCGCCTCGTGCCGGGACCACGCTTTATGACACCCCCCTCCCCCGCCTCGTGCCGGGACCACGCTTTATGACACCCCCCTCCCTCGCCTCGTGCCCGGACCACGCTTTATGACACACCCCTCCCCCGCCTCGTGCCGGGACCACGCTTTATGACACATCCCTCCCCCGCCTCGTGCCGGGACCACGCTTTATGACACCCCCCTCCCCCGCCTCGTGCCGGGACCCACGCTTTATGACACACCCCTCCCCCGCTTCGTGCCGGGACCACGCTTTATGACACACCCCTCCCCCGCCTCGTGCCAGGACCACGCTTTATGACACCCCCCTCCCCCGCCTCGTGCCGGGACCACGCTTTATGACACCCCCTTCCCCCGCCTCGTGCCGGGACCACGCTTTATGACACACCCCTCCCCCGCCTCGCGCCGGGACCACGCATTATGACACATCCCTCCCCCGCCTCGTGCCGGGACCACGCTTTATGACACCCCCCTCCCCCGCCTCGTGCCCGGACCACGCTTTATGACACACCCCTCCCCCGCCTCGTGCCGGGACCACGCTTTATGACACACCCCTCCCCCGCCTCGTGCCCGGACCACGCTTTATGACACATCCCTCCCCCGCCTCGTGCCGGGACCACGCTTTATGACACACCCTCTTCCGCCTCGTGCCGGGACCACGCTTTATGACACACCCCTCCCCCGCCTCGTGCCCGGACCACGCTTTATGACACACCCCTCCCCCGCCTCGTGCCCGGACCACGCTTTATGACACATCCCTCCCCCGCCTCGTGCCGGGACCACGCTTTATGACACACCCCTCCCCCGCCTCGTGCCGGGACCACGCTTTATGACACATCCTCTTCCGCCTCGTGCCGGGACCACGCTTTATGACACACCCCTCCCCCGCCTCGTGCCGGGACCACGCTTTATGACACACCCTCTTCCGCCTCGTGCCGGGACCACGCTTTATGACACACCCCTCCCCCGCCTCGTGCCGGGACCATGCTTTATGACACCCCCCTCCCCCGCCTCGTGCCGGGACCACGCTTTATGACACCCCCCTCCCCCGCCTCGTGCCGGGACCACGCTTTATGACACATCCCTCCCCCGCCTCGTGCCGGGACCACGCTTTATGACACACCCCTCCCCCGCCTCGTGCCAGGACCACGCTTTATGACACACCCCTCCCCCGCCTTGTGCCGGGACCACGCTTTATGACACACCCCTCCTCCGCCTCGCGCCAGGACCACGCTTTATGACACATCCCTCCCCCGCCTCGTGCCGGGACCACGCTTTATGACACATCCCTCCCCCGCCTCGTGCCGGGACCACGCTTTATGACACCCCCTCCCCCGCCTCGTGCCAGGACCACGCTTTATGACACATCCCTCCCCCGCCTCGTGCCGGGACCACGCTTTATGACACACCCCTCCCCCGCCTCGTGCCAGGACCACGCTTTATGACACATCCCTCCCCCGCCTCGTGCCGGGACCACGCTTTATGACACCCCCCTCCCCCGCCTCGTGCCAGGACCACGCTTTATGACACATCCCTCCCCCGCCTCGTGCCGGGACCACGCTTTATGACACACCCCTCCCCCGCCTCGTGCCGGGACCACGCTTTATGACACACCCCTCCCCTGCCTTGTTACGGGACCACGCTTTATGACACACCCCTCCCCCGCCTCGCGCCAGGACCACGCTTTATGACACATCCCTCCCCTGCCTTGTGACGGGACCACGCTTTATGACACACCCCTCCCCCGCCTCGCGCCAGGACCACGCTTTATGACACATCCCTCCCCCGCCTCGTGCCGGGACCACGCTTTATGACACACCCCTCCCCCGCCTCGCGCCAGGACCACGCTTTATGACACATCCCTCCCCCGCCTCGCGCCCGGACCACGCTTTATGACACACCCCTCCCCCGCCTCGCGCCCGGACCACGCTTTATGACACACCCTCTTCCGCCTCGTGCCGGGACCACGCTTTATGACACACCCCTCCCCCGCCTCGCGCCAGGACCACGCTTTATGACACATCCCTCCCCCGCCTCGTGCCGGGACCACGCTTTATGACACACCCCTCCCCCGCCTCGTGCCGGGACCACGCTTTATGACACCCCCCTCCCCCGCCTCGCGCCAGGACCACGCTTTATGACACATCCCTCCCCCGCCTCGCGCCCGGACCACGCTTTATGACACACCCCTCCCCCGCCTCGTGCCAGGACCACGCTTTATGACACATCCCTCCCCCGCCTCGTGCCGGGACCACGCTTTATGACACACCCCTCCCCCGCCTCGTGCCAGGACCACGCTTTATGACACACCCCTCCCCCGCCTCGCGCCAGGACCACGCTTTATGACACATCCCTCCCCCGCCTCGCGCCCGGACCACGCTTTATGACACACCCCTCCCCCGCCTCGTGCCGGGACCACGCTTTATGACACACCCCTCCTCCGCCTCGCGCCGGGACCACGCTTTATGACACATCCCTCCCCCGCCTCGTGCCGGGACCACGCTTTATGACACACCCCTCCCCCGCCTCGCGCCAGGACCACGCTTTATGACACACCCCTCCCCCGCCTCGCGCCCGGACCACGCTTTATGACACACCCCTCCCCCGCCTCGTGCCAGGACCACGCTTTATGACACACCCCTCCCCCGCCTCGCGCCCGGACCACGCTTTATGACACACCCCTCCCCCGCCTCGCGCCCGGACCACGCTTTATGACACACCCCTCCCCCGCCTCGCGCCAGGACCACGCTTTATGACACACCCCTCCCCCGCCTCGTACCGGGACCACGCTTTATGACACACCCCTCCCCCGCCTCGTGCCCGGACCACGCTTTATGACACATCCCTCCCCCGCCTCGTGCCCGGACCACGCTTTATGACACACCCCTCCCCCGCCTCGTGCCGGGACCACGCTTTATGACACCCCCCTCCCCCGCCTCGTGCCGGGACCACGCTTTATGACACACCCCTCCCCCGCCTCGTGCCAGGACCACGCTTTATGACACACCCCTCCCCCGCCTCGTGCCGGGACCACGCTTTATGACACACCCTCTTCCGCCTCGTGCCGGGACCACGCTTTATGACACACCCCTCCCCCGCCTCGCGCCAGGACCACGCTTTATGACACACCCCTCCCCCGCCTCGCGCCAGGACCACGCTTTATGACACACCCCTCCCCCGCCTCGTGCCGGGACCACGCTTTATGACACATCCCTCCCCCGCCTCGTGCCAGGACCACGCTTTATGACACATCCCTCCCCCGTCTCGTGCCAGGACCACACTTTATGACACACCCCTCCCCCGCCTCGTGCCGGGACCACGCTTTATGACACCCCCCTCCCCCGCCTCGTGCCGGGACCACGCTTTATGACACATCCCTCCCCCGCCTCGTGCCGGGACCACGCTTTATGACACACCCCTCCCCCGCCTTGTGTCCGGACCACGCTTTATGACACACCCCTCCCCCGCCTCGTGCCGGGACCACGCTTTATGACACACCCCTCCCCCGCCTCGTGCCGGGACCACGCTTTATGACACCCCTCCCCCGCCTCGTGCCGGGACCCACGCTTTATGACACCCCCCTCCCCCGCCTCGTGCCGGGACCACGCTTTATGACACATCCCTCCCCCGCCTCGTGCCGGGACCACGCTTTATGACACACCCCTCCCCCGCCTTGTGTCCGGACCACGCTTTATGACACACCCCTCCCCCGCCTCGTGCCGGGACCACGCTTTATGACACACCCCTCCCCCGCCTCGTGCCGGGACCACGCTTTATGACACCCCTCCCCCGCCTCGTGCCGGGACCACGCTTTATGACACCCCCCTCCCCCGCCTCGTGCCGGGACCACGCTTTATGACACACCCCTCCCCCGCCTCGTGCCAGGACCACGCTTTATGACACACCCCTCCCCCGCCTCGTGCCAGGACCACGCTTTATGACACACCCCTCCCCCGCCTCGTGCCGGGACCACGCTTTATGACACCCCTCCCCCGCCTCGCGCCAGGACCACGCTTTATGACACACCCCTCCCCCGCCTCGTGCCAGGACCACGCTTTATGACACACCCTCTTCCGCCTCGTGCCGGGACCACGCTTTATGACACACCCCTCCCCCGCCTCGCGCCAGGACCACGCTTTATGACACACCCCTCCCCCGCCTCGCGCCAGGACCACGCTTTATGACACACCCCTCCCCCGCCTCGTGCCGGGACCACGCTTTATGACACATCCCTCCCCCGCCTCGTGCCAGGACCACGCTTTATGACACATCCCTCCCCCGTCTCGTGCCAGGACCACACTTTATGACACACCCCCTCCCCCGCCTCGTGCCGGGACCACGCTTTATGACACATCCCTCCCCCGCCTCGTGCCGGGACCACGCTTTATGACACACCCCTCCCCCGCCTCGTGTCCGGACCACGCTTTATGACACACCCCTCCCCCGCCTCGTGCCGGGACCACGCTTTATGACACACCCCTCCCCCGCCTCGTGCCGGGACCACGCTTTATGACACCCCTCTCCCCCGCCTCGCGCCAGGACCACGCTTTATGACACATCCCTCCCCCGCCTCGTGCCGGGACCACGCTTTATGACACACCCCTCCCCCGCCTCGTGCCCGGACCACGCTTTATGACACATCCCTCCCCCGCCTCGTGCCAGGACCACGCTTTATGACACACCCCTCCCCCGCCTCGTGCCAGGACCACACTTTATGACACACCCCTCCCCCGCCTCGTGCCGGGACCACGCTTTATGACACACCCCTCCCCCGCCTCGTGCCAGGACCACACTTTATGACACACCCCTCCCCCGCCTCGTGCCGGGACCACGCTTTATGACACCCCCTCCCCCGCCTCGTGCCCGCTCTTTATGACACATCCCTCCCCCGCCTCGTGCCGGGACCACGCTTTATGACACACCCCTCCCCCGCCTCGTGCCAGGACCACACTTTATGACACATCCCTCCCCCGCCTCGTGCCGGGACCACGCTTTATGACACCCCCTCCCCCGCCTCGTGCCGGGACCACGCTTTATGACACATCCCTCCCCCGCCTCGTGCCGGGACCACGCTTTATGACACCCCCCTCCCCCGCCTCGTGCCCGGACCACGCTTTATGACACCCCCCTCCCCCGCCTCGTGCCGGGACCCACGCTTTATGACACACCCCTCCCCCGCCTCGTGCCGGGACCACGCTTTATGACACACCCCTCCCCCGCCTCGTGCCGGGACCACGCTTTATGACACACCCCCTCCCCCGCCTCGTGCCGGGACCACGCTTTATGACACATCCCTCCCCCGCCTCGTGCCGGGACCACGCTTTATGACACACCCCTCCCCCGCCTCGTGTCCGTCCAACGCTTTATGACACACCCCTCCCCCGCCTCGTGCCGGGACCACGCTTTATGACACCCCTCTCCCCCGCCTCGCGCCAGGACCACGCTTTATGACACATCCCTCCCCCGCCTCGTGCCGGGACCACGCTTTATGACACACCCCTCCCCCGCCTCGCGCCGGGACCACGCTTTATGACACACCCCTCCCCCGCCTCGTGTCCGGACCACGCTTTATGACACACCCCTCCCCCGCCTCGTGCCGGGACCACGCTTTATGACACACCCCTCCCCCGCCTCGTGCCGGGACCACGCTTTATGACACACCCCTCCCCCGCCTCGTGCCCGGACCACGCTTTATGACACACCCCTCCCCCGCCTCGTGCCAGGACCACGCTTTATGACACACCCCTCCCCCGCCTCGTGCCCGGACCACGCTTTATGACACACCCCTCCCCCGCCTCGTGCCGGGACCACGCTTTATGACACCCCCCTCCCCCGCCTCGTGCCAGGACCACGCTTTATGACACCCCCCTCCCCCGCCTCGTGCCGGGACCACGCTTTATGACACACCCCTCCCCCGCCTCGTGCCCGGACTACGCTTTATGACACACCCCTCCCCGCCTCGTGCCCGGACCACGCTTTATGACACACCCCTCCCCCGCCTCGTGCCCGGACCACGCTTTATGACACACCCCTCCCCCGCCTCGTGCCGGGACCACGCTTTATGACACACCCCTCCCCCGCCTCGTGCCCGGACCACGCTTTATGACACCCCCTCCCCCGCCTCGTGCCGGGACCACGCTTTATGACACACCCCTCCCCCGCCTCGTGCCCGGACCACGCTTTATGACACACCCCTCCCCCGCCTCGCGCCAGGACCACGCTTTATGACACATCCCTCCCCCGCCTCGTGCCGGGACCACGCTTTATGACACACCCCTCCCCGCCTCGTGCCGGGACCACGCTTTATGACACACCCCTCCCCCGCCTCGTGCCCGGACCACGCTTTATGACACCCCCCTCCCCCGCCTCGTGCCGGGACCACGCTTTATGACACACCCCTCCCCCGCCTCGTGCCCGGACCACGCTTTATGACACACCTCTCCCCCGCCTCGCGCCAGGACCACGCTTTATGACACATCCCTCCCCCACCTCGTGCCGGGACCACGCTTTATGAAACCCCCCTCCCCCGCCTCGTGCCCGGACCACACTTTATGACACACCCCTCCCCCGCCTCATGCCGGGACCACGCTTTATGACACTTCCCTCCCCCGCCTCGCGCCAGGACCACGCTTTATGACACATCCCTCCCCCGCCTCGCGCCAGGACCACGCTTTATGACACACCCCTCCCCCGCCTCGCGCCAGGACCACGCTTTATGACACACCCCTCCCCCGCCTCATGCCCGGACCACGCTTTATGACACCCCCCTCCCCCGCCTCGTGCCGGGACCACGCTTTATGACACATCCCTCCCCCGCCTCGTGCCAGGACCACGCTTTATGACACACCCCTCCCCCGCCTCATGCCCGGACCACGCTTTATGACACCCCCCTCCCTCGCCTCGCGCCGGGACCACGCTTTATGACACCCCCTCCCCCGCCTCGTGCCGGCACCACGCTTTATGACACATCCCTCCCCCGCCTCGCGCCAGGACCACGCTTTATGACACACCCCTCCCCCGCCTCGTGTCGGGACCACGCTTTATGACACACCCCTCCCCCGCCTCGTGCCGGGACCACGCTTTATGACATACCCCTCCCCCGCCTCGTGCCGGGACCCACGCTTTATGACACCCCCCTCCCCCCGCCTCGTGCCGGGGACCACGCTTTATGACACACCCCTCCCCCGCCTCGTGCCCGGACCACGCTTTATGACACCCCCCTCCCCCGCCTCATGCCGGGACCATGCTTTATGAAACCCCCCCGCCTCGTACCAGGACCACGCTTTGTGACACACCCCCTCCCTCTGCCTCGTACCGGGACCACGCTTTATGACACACCTCCTCCCCCCGCCTCATACCGGGACCACGCTTTATGAAACCCCCCGCCTAGTACCGGGACCACGCTTTATGAACAACCCCCTCCCCGCCCCCGCCGCTCACGGTAAAGAAAACGTTTGGGGGCAAATTTATCTCAACGTTTATAAACAAACGTCTCTTATTATAAATGAAATATTTGTATCAAATGATAAAGCGGAACTCCAGGCAAAGCTCCATGACCTTAATGTGCTTCTTCTTGAGCCACTCCTTTGTTGCTTTGGCACTCACAGCTGCTCTCAATGGGGTCTCAGAGACGCTCACCGCTTCTCATCATTGTTACCCGCTGCTCCTACCAGCGGTCGCTGTGTCCCCACTGCTTCATCTTGCCCCGGGTTCAAGGTCTACTCACTCACCTTACAGCATCAGAGACAAAGGGCAGCCGCCCAGCCTTTGCTTTGCTCTGTTTATATGAAGACAATGCTAGAAGACGCCTATAATGCACCCGCCTGCAGACCTGACTCTATCACCAGCTCCTATAACTCCAGTATAAAGTACTGTGATACTTCTGTAGCGCCCATCCCAATTTATGGGGCGCTATATGTGTAAATTTAGGGGTGATCTGAGCCAATAGTTGGGCTTGGACCTGTTGATTAGAACAAATTGTGCTTCTGCTCTGGGTGTGATGCTGCCTGGCAGTACAGTTCCCTGTTTCCTGGGGGTGGCGCTGTCACTTCGGGCTCAGGTTGAACCACAGGAGGTATCGCAGCAATATTGGGTGTCCCCTCTCGGCGGCGGTGCGGTGGGCGTGGTCGATCCGCTGTGCCTGCTGGGAGGGGGGTACTTAAGGCCAGACGCCATCAGGCAGGGTGGTTGGTTGGACTCCAGGGGACCCCTTGGTCCTAGAGGACGTGTGGTGTGTACCCTACCTGCGTGGCCCTCATGGCCAGGGGGTGCGTGCGTGTGCTTCAGTCTCGGGCACCTTCAGCCCGAGGCTGCATCGCTGTTTGGTAGGCCCGGCTCAGCTGGCAGAGGCCTACACCTTACGGAGGGATCCCAGGCTGCCCACCATTTGGGAGCCCAACTTTAGGAAAAGGAGTCCAGGGGAGGATCGGTCCTGGCGGAGATAGCGACGGTACTGCTATCTCAGGAAGAGGCCTGGAGGCTTACCTAAAGAGGGATCCGCCATCTTTATTGTGGAGGTTCAGGACAGTAATCATTCCTGTGGCAGAGGAAATCTCCTGATCACATCTTATAAAAAGGAAAGGAAAGCTTTAATCCGCGCTCCACTCCGGTTGCTAGGACCGCTCTTAAAGGGACTATCCGGGTGAGCTATACACACTCAGGCTTGAGTGGCGACGAAAGTGTTCTTTGAGTGTTGCGTGCCTGAACCTTCCCCATCTCTGTTGTTTCTACTCTCTCTCTTCCAAGTTTTATCTCAAGAAAAGAATAAAACCTTGCTGCTTAGGTTTTACACCTGTGTGGACATTGGCTTTATTACAAAGGGACTTCCGCCTGGACAACAGAGACCGGGGATCCACTCTGGAGAGGTAACTCGCCGCAAGGCCGAAAATCTAACACCGCTCACCTCTCCGTACATGGAGTTGGATACCGGGCAAGTAGCAGGTGTGCCTTACTGCAAATGGATGAAGCGGAAGGGTCTGTGTACTACACGTGGGGGCTCATCCGGGATTTGTGGCTATCTCTCGCATGAGTGGACTATTTTGTATGTGCATGGAAAGTCGGTTATGGAAGAAATTTAACTGTGTTACTGTATTCTGAGAGAGAAAAAGGGGTTATGGGGCACAGAACTGTGGTTTTTCCAACTGCGTAGTTCGTGGGCGTGTCCAGAAGAAAAAAAGCCCGCAAGCTACTTGCAGAAAGAAGAAAAGGGGAGGAGTTCCCGCCCCCTGTGTGTTACACGTGGGCGCAAAGTCGCCAAAAGACAGAGAGAATTGGATCGAGTGAGCAGCAATATGTCCGCTTTTCCAGGAACCTCAACTTTGTCAGGACCCCGGATGTTTCCGATGTCTTCCACTATGGACATTGCCCTACTCACAGCCCCGCTTACGAGTACGGGGATCCGGCTCAGGCCCCGGGCCGCTTCGCTCTGTACATCTACAGAGATGCGGAGGCCCTGGGCATGCTCTGTCCCTAATGCCAAGGACTGGCTGTTCAACTACGGCCGTTTGGAAGGTGTGCATCCTGTGGAGAGTTCCTCTTCGAAGTGGACCAGCCCACAGAGAACCCCTGGGTCTACCGGGTCAACTGCCTTACAGGTGCCGTTACTCCCGAGGAGGATACCTGCACTTCCACAGCCAGGCCCACACGCACTGCATCGACTGCCACGGATGTGGCCAATGAAGATGTCTCAGCTGCTGCAGAGCTATCGGCGGATACCACAGTGGATGCTGCCTCCGCCACTACTGAAGTACACATCCCACCAGCCAAGCGAAAGGTGGGATATGTTAAGGCCTCCCGTGGTCGAAGCCTGCCCCAGTGCCTACCAGATCCGGACCTCAAGAGTGGGAGGATGCCCGAGAAGTCCGCGCCAGGTGATGGTAAGGAGGCTGGGGAAAATATGTCTGCATCTACCTGCAATTACTTGCCTGCTGAGGAGTATGACATCTCCGACCTGGACTCATTGTCCGATGTGGGGGATGATGCCGAGATCGAGGACATTTTCATAAGAAAGGGATGAGACAAGGTAAAAACTGTTGCCCCAGCCCGCAGTTTGAAATTGGGATCGCCTATGAGTTCAGGGACCACTACACCCAGTGTGGAGGTCCCGGCCATAGAGGAGAAAGCTGTGTCTGCCCCAGGTGAAGAACCCCTACCAGGGCTTGATACGGTTACAGTCCGGAGATCGCCAGACGCCATTGTACTCGCTGGAAGTGGGGATCGCGAAACTCTTCCCCATCTTGCCCGCTTGCAGCGAATCCTCAACAAGAGAGTGGCCAGTGAGTAGGGCTGGGAGTACCCCTATGTGCCCAAGGACCTACTGTTCGAGATAGAAGCTTATCGAGAAAGGTGGAACGCTGAAGCCATATGGGAATATCTTGAAGTGCCCAAGTCCCGCAGGTACTTTGCTTGTTCAGCCGCCATGACGGAGCGTTTCAAATGTTGCCGCCGGGACTGGAACTATGGCCGGCACATACATGCCGACACACACATGCCGACAGGGTGGTGATCTGTTGCCCAGGGAGAGAGGACGCTGTTTATTTTATAGAGACCATGGACAAGCAGTGGAAGTCTCTTATTCTTCCAGATCCCCACTATTACCTCTAAGACAGGAACTTGTGGGTTTTTTTGTTCTTCATCCTGTCTTTGCACAGACAAACTGTGCCCTGGATTCAAGTGACTTTGCTCCACTGGAAAGGGGACGTCTGCTCCACGAGGAAAATTGGAGAGCTTGTGTTGTTATTTTCCCTCCATAAGAAAGTGACTATTTGTTTTTCCTCTTGAATTGAACTTGGGGTAGTCAGATAGGAGTTCATGTGAAAGACGCCGTGGTCAAGACTACAGTGTTAGGAGTGATGTGCAGTCCTATGCGCAACTTGTGCAGAACATTGAGGCCCCGCTGACGCTAGGTGGCGGTGGTCTGCTAGATAAACAGTTACCAATAGAAATGTTTAGAATGTTTTTCTCCTCTTTCCTCCATGCTAGGCATAGCATAGGGAACCCTTAGAAGGAAATTGTTCCCTCCCGAGGGAATAGTATTCTTCACTTATATAATAGATTGTGAGTAGTGGATAGGATGTAAATATATTTTATTATGCATTAGCTTGTGTTTGTTTTTCAGGTACCAGAAGCTGCTATCAAAACCACCGGAGAATGGGGTGGGATAGGTAGTTAGCAAGGGGTGGAATGTATAATTGTGAATGGGATGTCATTTATATGTTTGCTCTTCTTTTCTTTTCCTTTCTCCCTTCCCACCTTCTAACATGCTTGGTTCAGGCACCATTTCATTTTTTTTTGTTTTGTATTATAGTTACAAAGAAATCGACGACCTTCAGGATTGAAGGGTTTTGGTTTCTTTAGCCACTGGGGACAGTGTCTTTTTCAGGAGGGGGTGTGTGTAGCGCCCATCTCAATTTATTGGACGCTATATGTGTAAATTTAGGGGTGGTCCGAGCCAATAGTTGGTCTGTTGATTAGAACAAATTGTGCTTCTGCTCTGGGTGCGATGCTGCCTGGCAGTACAGTTCCCTGTTGTCTGGGGGTGGCGCTGTCACTTCGGGCTCAGGTTGAACCACAGGAGGTATCGCAGCAATATTGGGTGTCCTCTCTCGGCGGCGGTGCGGTGGGCGTGGTCGATCCGCTGTGCCTGCTGGGAGGGGGTACTTAAGGGGCAGACGCCATCAAGTGGGGTGGTTGGTTGGACTCCAGGGGACAACTTGGTCCTGGAGGACGTGTGGTGCGTACCCCACCTGCGTGGCCCACATGGCCAGGGGGGTGCGTGCGTGTGCTTCAGTCTCGGTGTAGAATATTGATTAATATCTAATATTCTTGTATCTTAAGGGCGTTTCTGAATGAATAGCATTCATAGTCAGGTTGACTTAAAAAGAAAGCGAGTTTAATTTCTCACAGGTGGCATCATAAATACAATGAAAAAATAATATAACAGTTCAGTTCAGTGTAGGAAAATATATATAAAATAGAATAGATTGCTGTAGCAAGTTTATAAAAACATGTGTCCTTAGTGTGTGCTTCATGTGTGCTAGTTGCAGACTCCATCTTCCATGCTGTTCTCTGAGTGTTCCCAAAGTGAAGCCGGAAATGACGTTCTTAGACTTCTGGTAATTCAGCTGTTCTTCTTGTCAATCTTAGTGGAAATGTGTCAGTGTCATCTCTTGAAGTGGGTGTGAGTGAGTGCGTCTTCATGTGTGTCGTGTAAGTGTGTCGTGTAAGTGTGTCGTGTAAGTGTGTCGTGTAAGTGTGTCGTGTAAGTGTGTCGTGTAAGTGTGTCGTGCAAGTGTGTCGTGCAAGTGTGTCGTGCAAGTGTGTCGTGTAAGTGTGTCGTGTAAGTGTGTCGTGCAAGTGTGTCGTGTAAGTGTGTCGTGTAAGTGTGTCGTGCAAGTGTGTCGTGCAAGTGTGTCGTGCAAGTGTGTCGTGCAAGTGTGTCGTGCAAGTGTGTCGTGCAAGTGTGTCGTGTAAGTGTGTCGTGCAAGTGTGTCGTGCAAGTGTGTCGTGCAAGTGTGTCGTGCAAGTGTGTCGTGCAAGTGTGTCGTGCAAGTGTGTCGTGCAAGTGTGTCGTGTAAGTGTGTCGTGTAAGTGTGTCGTGCAAGTGTGTCGTGCAAGTGTGTCGTGCAAGTGTGTCGTGCAAGTGTGTCGTGCAAGTGTGTCGTGCAAGTGTGTCGTGTAAGTGTGTCGTGCAAGTGTGTCGTGCAAGTGTGTCGTGTAAGTGTGTCGTGCAAGTGTGTCGTGCAAGTGTGTCGTGCAAGTGTGTCGTGCAAGTGTGTCGTGCAAGTGTGTCGTGCAAGTGTGTCGTGCAAGTGTGTCGTGCAAGTGTGTCGTGCAAGTGTGTCGTGCAAGTGTGTCGTGCAAGTGTGTCGTGCAAGTGTGTCGTGCAAGTGTGTCGTGTAAGTGTGTCGTGCAAGTGTGTCGTGCAAGTGTGTCGTGCAAGTGTGTCGTGCAAGTGTGTCGTGCAAGTGTGTCGTGTAAGTGTGTCGTGTAAGTGTGTCGTGTAAGTGTGTCGTGTAAGTGTGTCGTGTAAGTGTGTCGTGCAAGTGTGTCGTGCAAGTGTGTCGTGCAAGTGTGTCGTGCAAGTGTGTCGTGCAAGTGTGTCGTGCAAGTGTGTCGTGTAAGTGTGTCGTGCAAGTGTGTCGTGCAAGTGTGTCGTGCAAGTGTGTCGTGTAAGTGTGTCGTGTAAGTGTGTCGTGTAAGTGTGTCGTGTAAGTGTGTCGTGTAAGTGTGTCGTGTAAGTGTGTCGTGTAAGTGTGTTGTACTCCCTCCCATCTCAAACTATAGGCTTATATATACATATGAACGTCGTCACCCCACAGAAACTTAGAACCTTGTATGGCACACATTCATTTCTGCTAACCTCAGCAATATGTTATACCAATAGAAGATATTGGCTCAGAGACATATGGAGTTTGATTGACAGGCACACATGTAGCACTCTATACTTGGAGTGGTGTGCTGACGATGTAATATCATAACCAAGCATCTCCTATATGAACATATATTACTAACAATAAAGTAACTATATACTAATACATACTAGTGTAGCGGGGTCCTCAATTTAGTGGGATACACCTGGGGGTAGTGTGACCCAAGTGTGTAATTGTGTTAGGGTTCAGACCCCTTTTTGTTATTTGTGGAGGATTGGGTGGTGTAATATTCTCCTTGACCAGTGGGTGTCAGTGTACCTACTGGCTCGGGGTAGAATCACTACCGCAGTGCTACCCTTCTTTGTCCCTTCCTGGAGATGGTACGGCCGGGGCGGGGAACCCACCGTGGTATCGACGGGAGGAGATAAAAGGGGGAGACGCTCTCGCCACGAGGTTTTTTTTTTCGGGGGATCATCTCTTCACGCACCCAGGCACCTTAGGCCTGGGTGCGGGCGGTTCAAGGTTCCGGCCTAGGCGCCCTAGGCCTGGCCGGAATGAAGATGGAGTCCATCCCAGGCACCTTCAGCCTGGGATGAGAAACTATTGAGGAGGCCTGGGACCCGGTGACTCCAACTGGGTCCCGCGAGGGTGAAGTTGCTCCAGGGCGCCCCTTGCGAGGGGACCCGCATCTGAGGTGAGGAGGCTGGGGAGGTCACCTGTTCGAAGACCCGGTGTAGTGTCAACCCGGTGACGGATGGGCCTTCGGTAACTCTCTTGGAGGACATCTTCCCCTGATAGAGGCCGCAACGCAACGGAGGTATTCATGTCAAGACTCCTACAACCCTTGGTCATAGCATAGGGAGGTGTAGGAACCCAGATCAGTATAGTGCCTCGACCTGCTCATCTCACCGTATCACGCCATCGCATTGCCTGTATGTGGAGATACGAAATAAACCAACAGTTGGACTGTGATCGGTGTATGGACTCTGTTAATGGGAGCAAAGAGTGGTTCGGTGATTTCTGCACGACAGACTCGGTACATGTTCAGGACACACCGGCCCGAGGAAACATCAGGTATTGGCCTTCACCTCGCCCGCCGTTGTGGGGAGGACATGGGCCGTAGCACACCTCACTCTGTCGCGTGACATACCCCTAGCTAAAGAGGACGGGGTGAGGGGGTGGCTACACTAGTATGACTAAGACTTCACTTAAACAAACTTAAGAGATATAAAGAAATATATTATTTATCTCACTACGTAAATACTGATCTATTCTGGAGATCTATTCTTGTCACCCTACACCAGAGGCCTTATATGTCATACTCAAATTGGCTTCACCAGAAATGTCCAGCAATACTCAGCTTTAGATTGAAGAATCATGTCATATCAATTGATCAAGGTCCTTCACTCATACCTAATTTACTATGACTAATCATAAAACCAAATATGTTTTGCAAGCTTGCCTTATATTAATAGAACACCTATAAGTGCAGAATTATGAATTTGAAATAATATTCTAACACTCGGGCACCTTCAGCCCGAGGCTGCATCGCTGTTTGGTAGGCCCGGCTCGGCTGGCTGAGGCCTACACCTTACGGAGGGATCCCAGGCTGCCCACCATTTGGGAGCCCAACTTTAGGAAAAGGAGTCCAGGGGAGGATCGGTCCTGGCGGAGATAGCGACGGTACTGCTATCTCGGGGAGAGGCCTGGAGGCTTACCTAAAGAGGGATCCGCCATCTTTATTGTGGAGGTTCAGGACAGTAATCATTCCTGTGGCAGAGGAAATCTCCTAATCGCATCTTATAAAAAGGAAAGGAAAGCTTTAATCCGCGCTCCACTCCGGTTGCTAGGACCGCTCTTAAAGGGACTATCCGGGTGAGCTATAAACACTCAGGCTTGAGTGGCGACGAAAGTGTTCTTTGAGTGTTGCGTGCCTGAACCTTCCCCATCTCTGTTGTTTCTACTCTCTCTCTTCCAAGTTTTACCTCAAGAAAATAATAAAACCTTGCTGCTTAGGTTTTACACCTGTGTGGACATTGGCTTTATTACAAAGGGACTTCCGCCTGGACAACAGAGACCGGGGATCCACTCTGGAGAGGTAACTCGCTGCAAGGCCCAAAATCTAACACCGCTCACCTCTCCGTACATGGAGGATACCGGGCAAGTAGCAGGTGTGCCTTACTGCAAATGGATCAAGCGGAAGGGTCTGTGTGCTACACTTCTGTACATGGGAGGAGCATGTGATACTTATGTACATGGGAGGAGTCTGTGATACTTCTGTACATGGGAGGAGTCTGTGATACTTATGTACATGGGAGGAGCCTGTGATACTTCTGTACATGGGAGGAGTCTGTGATACTAATGTACATGGGAGGAGTCTGTGATACTTATGTACATGGGAGGAGCCTGTGATACTTCTGTACATGGGAGGAGTGTGATACTTATTCTCTGTTCATCTAGTACATTGCTGTGCTGGGATTAGTGATGAGCCGAACACCCCCAGGTTCGGTTCGCACCAGAACCCGCGAACGGACCGAAAGTTCGCACGAACTTTAGAACCCTATTAAATACAATGGATGCGAACGTTCGAATTCTAAAGTGCTAATTATAACGACTATTATGCATGTTATTGTCCTAAAAAGGGTTTGGGAACCCGGGTTCTGCACCAGGGGACATGTATCAATGCAAAAAGAAGTTTTAAAAACGGACGTTTTTCGGGAGCAGTCATTTTAATGATGCATAAAGTGAAAAAAAAAAGTCAAATATTCCTTTAAATATCGTACCTGGGGGGTGTCTAAAGTATGCCTGTGAAGTGCCACGTGTTTCCCGTGTTTAGAACTGTCCCTGCACAAAATGACACTTCTAAAGGAAAAAAAAGCCATTTAAAACTTCTTGCGGCTTTAATGTAATGTCTGGTCCCGGTAATATGGATGAAAATCTGTAAGAAAAATGGCATAGCTACCCCATGACCCCCCCCCCCCTACCCCCGCCCATTACCAGCCCCTTTGGGTGTTGTATGGATATTAAGGGGAACCCCGCACACAAAATAAAAAAGGCCCTATATACTCTGAACAGCCCTATACAGGCGGTGCATACAAGACAGGGACTGTAGGTTTGTTCTTATGTAGAATGTGTTTGTAATTTTGAACAGGTACATTGTTGAAGTGTAGCTCCAGCCCAAAAATCTATTTTTAAACTTTTTGGAAAACATAGGTAAGGGTTATCACCCCTGTAACATTTGTTTTGCTGTCTGTGCCCCTGTTCAGAACATTTCACCTCACTTTCCGTCCTAATGACAACTGCTTTTGAAATGTGGTGTTTTTCTTGAAACAAGGATTGGTGATAAAGCATCAGTACAGAAGAGACACCTTTCTCCCATATTTATTCTTACAGGAGAGAATTTTCCTTCCTAGGGGTAGATTTCCTCTCACTTCCTGTTGTCTTCTTGCGTTTGCAAGTAGTAGTAGTTTGTAAGTTGGATGTTTGAAAGTAGGGGCCTGCCGTATATACTCTGCAGAAATAGGCCCCTTAGTTGTTGGTGTTGGCACAACACTGTAAGCACTCACAGTTACTCTTGGTTGGTGCTGGAACGCCCTGCTGTCAACTATTATATCAGGAATTTTAATTACATATAATTGTTGAACAGTGGTAGTAAAAATTGGGCCTTTGATGGTGGTGCTGGTGCCACAACACTGTAAGCCCTGACAGTTACTCTTGGTGGGTGCAGCAATGGGCCCTGCTGTGAATTATTAGATCAAGAATTGTAATTGCATGCCCCTGTTCAACAGGGGCTGAAAAATTGGGCCTTAGGCACTGGTGGCACAACACTGCAACCCCTCACAGATACTGTACTTGGAGCACAGCAATGAGCCCTGTTGCAAAGTATTGCATCAAAAATTGTAATTACACGCCCCTGTTAAACAGGGGCTGAAAAATTGGGCGTTAGGCACTGGTGGCGGCACCCATAAACAAAAATGATCTTCCAAGCTATCATCATCAATCGTATCATTGAGGACTCGGAGGAGGAGGATAGCCAGTCAACATAACAGCACAGGCACTCAGCATCAGCATCAGTCTTGAAGGGATGTGACATTTTAAAATCAATTAGTCTGTTATATCAGCATCAGGTGTGTGGTAGCTGGTGGTGATCCAAGACTGGTTCATCTTGATGAAAGTCAGTCGATCAACCGAGACGGTGGACAGGCGCACCCTGTGATCCGTGACAAATCCTCCAGCAGCACTGAATGTGCGCTCTGATAGAATGCTGGATGCAGGACAGGCCAGTAGCTCAATTGCATACTGTGCAAGCTCTGGCCAGTGATCCATCCTCAAGACCCAGTAAGCCAGAGGATTTTCGGTGGGGAAGGTGTCCAAGTCTGACCTTGCCCCTAGGTATTCCTGCACCATGTATATCAGACGCTGGCGATGGTTGCTGGAACCGATCATACTTTGGGGCTGCGGACTAAAGAATTGTCTGAACGCATCGGTCAGACGGCCACCTTCCCCACCGCTCCTTCTTTGTCTGCCCGAAGCCTCAGCAACTCGTTGTCCAGGACCAGGAGTTTGTAACCTCCCAGTCTCTGGGAACGCGTTGCACAGACCTTTCTGCAAGGCCTCCCGGAGTTGTCTCATCCTCTGCTCCCTCTGCGACGGTACGATAAGGTCCGCAACCTTACCCTTGTACCGTGGATCAAGGAGAGTGGCCAGCCAGTAATGGTCCCTCTCCTTGATCCGAAGAATACGAGGATCCTTCCGCAGACTTTGCAGGATCAGGGAGGCCATGCAGCGTAGGTTAGCTGAGGCATTCAGTCCGGAGTCCTCTGGGTCACTAAGGACGACATGATCCGCAGCCACCTCCTCCCAGCCACGTACAAGTCCACTGGTTTCTTGGGACTGTAAATCATCCCTAAAAGACTGCTGCTGATGATGCTGGGTGCCAGCCTCCACCTCCATGCTGACACAATCCTCCTCCTCCTCCTCCTCCTCTTCCTGTGCGATGGGTGGGACAGAAGGAACACTGTCTGGGTAAAGGGGGCCTTGAGAGGCAAGGAAGTCCTCCTCTTCCTGCCTCTGTTCTGCCTCAAGTGCCCTGTCCATTATTCCACGCAGCGTGTGCTCCAACAGGTGGACAAGAGGTACAGTGTCACTGATGCATGCACTGTCACTGCTCACCATCCTCGTGGCCTCCTCAAATGGTGCCAGGACAGTGCATGCATCCCTGATCATGCCCCACTGGCGTGGTGAAAAAAACCCGAGCTCCCCTGACCCTGTCCTGGTGCCGTAGTCGCACAGGTACTCATTGATGGCCCTCTGCTGCGTGTGCAGCCGCTGCAGCATGGCCAACGTTGAGTTCCACCTGGTGGGCATGTCACATATAAGGCGGTTCTTGGGCAGGTTCAACTCCTTTTGCAGCTCAGCCAGGCGAGCACTGGCATTATAAGATCTGCGGAAATGCACACAGACTTTCCTGGCCTGCCTCAGGACATCCTGTAAGCCCGGGTAC
The DNA here is from genome assembly GCA_029206835.1 of Rana muscosa. NCBI lineage: Eukaryota > Metazoa > Chordata > Amphibia > Anura > Ranidae > Rana > Rana muscosa. The sequence goes on from CM055124.1 coordinate 319,316,328, forward strand.
CTGCCCAAGAACCGCTGCACCACCAGGTTAAGGACGTGAGCCACACAGGGCACATGGGTCAGTTGTCCCTGTCGGAGGGCGGAGAGGAGGTTGGTGCCATTGTCGCAAACCACCATTCCTGGCTTAAGCTGGTGTGGCGTCAACCACCTCTCGACCTGGCCCTGCAGAGCAGACAGGACCTCTGCCCCAGTGTGGCTTCTGTCCCCCAAACACACCAGCGCAAGCACGGCATGGCATCTTTTTGCCTGCGTACTTGCGTAGCCCCGTGAACGGCTACGGAGCACCGCTGGTTCATAGGACAAACCACAGGAAGAGGCCACGGAGGAAGAAGAAGAGGAGGGGGTGGAGGAGAGAGGTGTGTCACAACCAGTAGTAGCATTTTGGAGGCGTGGCGGTGGAACAACCTCCAACACTACTGCACCTTGTCCTGCATCCTTCCCAGCTGCCAAAAGAGTGACCCAATGGGCCGTGAAAGAAAGGTAACGTCCCTGTCCATGCCTGCTGGACCATGAGTCAGCGGTAATATGCACCTTACCGCTGACCGCCCTGTCCAGCGAGGCCAAGACATTGCCTTCCACATGCCGGTAGAGAGCCGGAATAGCCTTCCGTGAGAAAAAGTGGCGTTTGGGAACCTGCCACTGAGGAACCGCACATTGCACAAACTCACGGAAGGGGGCCGAGTCTACCAACTGAAAAGGCAGCAGTTGAAGCGCTAGCAATTTAGCCAAGCTAGCATTCAACCGCTGGGCATGTGGATGGCTGGGAGTGAACTTCTTTCGACGGTCCAGCAGCTGGGGCAGGGAAATTTGCCTGCTAGAATCGGACGTCGGTGTACTGCTAGCAGAGTGGCCGCAAGTACTTGGCTGTGACACACCTAATTCTACACCTTCATTCCTCTCAGTGCATGTTTCAGAGAGGACTGAAGTTATAGTGGGGTTGGAGATCCCAGCTGATGCGGTGCAAGGAGAGGTCCGCTTTGTTCTTTGGTGTGGGTCTTTGAGGTAGGCTTGCCAACGAGCTGCATGGCAGGTCAACATATGTCTGGTCAGGCATGTGGTACCCAAGCGGCTGATGTTTTGGCCACGCGATATACGCTTGAGACATATGTTGCAAACAGCAGCTGTGCGATCTGATGCACTAGCCTCAAAAAAGGCCCACACCAAAGAACTTTTTGAATGACGGGCAGAGGCAGCGCCCTGCACAGGCGGAGCTCTGCGGTGTGATTCCGTCTATGTGCTGCCCATACGCTGGCCACCAAAGGGCATCCTGCCTCGTTGGAGATGTGCCTCCTCCTCATCCTCCTCCTCCTCCTCTCTCCTATTAGGCACCCACGTGGAGTCAGTGACCTCATCATCCCCTCCCTCCTCATCACTGGAGGCAATCTGGCAGTATGCTGCAGCTGCTGGAACATGACTGCCAGATTGGTGTCCTTCTTGAGCATCCCCTCTCTCTGCTCTCACGCTACTGCCTTCCTGTAGCTGGGTTTCATCATCAGATCCTTCCAAACGCTGGGCATCCTCCTGGAGCATGTACCCAACACTGTGCTCAAACAGTTCGGGGGACTCCTCAGGAGGAGGACATGGTGGGTCTAGGGAAGGAGTGACTGATGATGAGTCTGACATTGATACCAGGGAAGAGGACGCTTTGGCAGCTGCTTTGCCAGTACCCTGAGCCTGGGTGAGAGAGGATGAGGAGGATGAGGTGGGCTTGGTCATCCACTCTACCAAGTCTTCGGCATGATGTGGCTCAACATGTCCAGCTGCCGAAAAGAAGGACAAGCGTGTCCCATGGCCATGTGCTGATGACAATGCACCGCGTCCACGACCAGCACTGTTGCCCCCAGACACAGAGCCTGCTTGCCCTCTTTTTTTGCCTCCTGACTGTCTGCCTCTCCTTGTTTGCCTTCCAGACATTTTAATGGATGGCCTGCAGGGAGATAGGAAAAACAGCAATAAGGGCTACCTTCAGGTGTATACTGTGCAGGAGGCTTAGCAACAATGACACTGACACTGTCCCCTGCCTATCCTTCTCTGTCCCTAAACACAAGGATTTGCAATATGCTTCAGCAAGATTGGTTTAGCACAGAACAGCACACTGATAGTTTCCCTCACTGTCCTTATCTGTCCCTACAAACAAGATTTAGCACAGAATAGCACACTGATAGTTTCCACGAGTGTCCTTCTCTGTCCCTAAACTCAAGGATTTCAAATATGGTTCAGCAAGATTGGTTTAGAACAGAATAGCACACTGACACTTTCCCTCACTGTCCTTCTCTGTCCCTACAAACAAGGAATCTGTCAGGGTCACCTGTGGCCAGGTGACAGATGCACACCGTAGGGGGACAGGAGTGCACCGCGAGGTAGTGAACCCTATGGCTGGCTTCTGTGGATAGGAAACTGGGTGGTTGTGGAAAGCGGGACCAGAGGAGCACAACCGGGATCCCAACGGAAGCGAGAGCCAAGATTCCCCAGGGCGCGGAGTCTAAGACCCAGCTGGTCTTCTCCAGGGCCTCTAGTGGTGAGGATGTTACGCTGCAGGCTGGGACCAGGTCGCGGCCCCTGGAGTTTCCTAGCTCACGCCCCGTAGGATAAGGGGAAGCAGCAGCACACGATAGAGAGAACCGAATAACAAGCCGAAGGTCAGGGGCCACAAGCAGACAAGGATAACGAAGAACGAGCCGAAGGTCAAGGGTCACGAGCAGACAGGGATGGTCAGGGACAAGCCAATAACGTAACAGAGAGACAGACGTAGCACACGGCAGGCAGGAACCCAAACACACAATGCCTAACAAACACGTTGATCAGCCAAGCAGGCTTGCAGTGCACAGGTTAATATAGTGTTCAGTGATAGGGCCTGGGGTGGAGTCAGGCTGGGAGGAGATTATAAAGGAAGCCAGGTGAAGGAGGTCTGGTCTCTAGATGAACACAAGAGGAGGAAGGTAAGATGGCAGACAGACATTAATGCATATCCATGACAGTACCCTCCCTCTTATGGGCCCTCCCCCGCCTGGACCCAGGCTTAAAGGGAAATCTCTGATGAAACCTTCTCAACAGATGAGGTGCAGCGACATCAGATGCAGCGATCCAAGACGCCTCCTCAGGACCAAAACCTCTCCAATGCACAAGGTACTGAAGAATGCCTCTGCAGAGCCGAGAATCCAGAACTTGTCTAACCTCGTACTTAAAATTATCCTCAGAGACCGAAAACGAGGTAGGGAGATGACAAGAAGATCTATTGAGGACCAAAGGCTCTCTAGGAATAAGCAAGGGCATGAGAGGATCAACAGGAATCTGAGGAGGGTCCCCTATACCCTTAAAGGGGAACTGGTCATCTTGCACAGGACCATCAGACTGGGCAGATGTCAGTGGAACCCTGAAGTCAGGTTGGTTAGAAGGTGACATGTCGCCGGAGTCAAGCTGAATAGCTGAAGGACAAGCAGAATGTCCCGAACAAGAAAAAGTGAGAGGCTCACTGGGCATGGGCTGGACTGGCATAACTAGTACAGAGGCAGAGTGAATAGCTGAGTCAGGTGTAGCGACTACCTGAATCGCATCGCAAGACGTAGCGACTGCAGGACTTGTAGACAAGCTAGCCTGGCTGTGCGTCCAAGGGTGGTTAGGGACAGAGAAATGTAAATGGTTATGCAACCTGGAATGAATGACCGGCTCAGATTCACAGGGGGCAACCTTGGGTAGGCAGGACGAGGAACAGGAGGGACCCCAAGCCAGGATCTGTCCAGTAGTCCAGTCCACATGAGGAGAATGGAGCTGTAACCATGGGAGACCCAAAATTATAGGCGTTGAGGCCTTGGGTAAGATAAGGAAGGATATCCACTCCTGGTGGAGTGTCCCTACCGACATCTTAACAGGGAGGGTCTGGAAGCGGATAGGTCCCCCTGGGAGAACAGTACCATCAATCGCCAAGACCACCAAAGGCGTGGTGAGGGGCAAAAGAGTAAGTCTCATGGACGATGCGATTTCCCAGTCCATGAAATTACCAGCGGCTCCGGAATCCAGATATGCTGAGACCGAATGAGAAGAAGCACCAACATGAAGGAACACAGAAAGCAGAAGACGAGAAGGGGAAGGTGATATTTCTGGGTCCAATACCCCACTTTCCAGATGAAGTGGACCCGAACGTTTTTCTGGACAAAGAGAGCAAGTGTCACGAAAATGACCTTTGCCCCCACAGTAAAGACACAGACCAAGAGTTCTGCGCCTAGCACGTTCCTCGGGGGATAGCCTGGTCCGACCCAGCTGCATGGGTTCCTCAGCTGGTAGGAGATGCTCTACGGGTCGAAGAGAGGGGAGCTCAGGCTGACTAAGAACCAAGGAGTGCTGGCGTTGCTTTTCTAAGGTCCTCTCCTGAAAGCGAATATCGATCTGGTTACACAAGGAGATAACGCCGGCCAGATCAGTGGGGATGGTTCTTCCTGCTAATTCATCCTTCACTCTATCAGACAGGCCATGCAAAAAGGTTGCGACTAAGGCCTCATTGTTCCAGCTCAACTCAGCCGACAGTATGCGGAAATGAAGCGCATACTGTCCCACAGAAGCAGACTCTTGGCGGAGACGTAAAAGGGCGCTGGCCGCTGAAGAGACACGAGCCGGTTCTTCGAAGATATTCCGAAAAAGTTTCAAGAAGCCAGACAGGCTAGAAACCACTGGATCATTCAGTTCCCACAGAGGGGCTGCCCAGGCTAAAGCTTCACCAGAGAGGAGGGAAATGATATAGGCTACCTTAGCCCGATCAGACAGGAAGTTTTGGGGCTGGAGCTCAAAATGAATCGTGCATTGGCTAAGGAACCCCCTGCAAGCCTTGGAGTCCCCAGAGAAACGGGACGGAGCTGGCAGTTGTAGCGAGTGTGTGGCTGCGACTGGTGCAATAGGTGCAGCCGCTGATTGTATTTGAGGTTGCGGATTCAGGGTTCCCAAGGAGGCCTGAAGCTGCTCGAAGCGAGAAGCCAGATCCTGGAGGAATCGCATCACCTGAGTCTGATTCGATTCCTGGGTTTCAAGTCTGCAAACTATGCCCTGCAATGGATCATCCGCGGGTAGCGGGATGTCAGCCGGGTTCATGGCTGATCAAACTGTCAGGGTCACCTGTGGCCAGGTGACAGATGCACACCGTAGGGGGACAGGAGTGCACCGCGAGGTAGTGAACCCTATGGCTGGCTTCTGTGGATAGGAAACTGGGTGGTTGTGGAAAGCGGGACCAGAGGAGCACAACCGGGATCCCAACGGAAGCGAGAGCCAAGATTCCCCAGGGCGCGGAGTCTAAGACCCAGCTGGTCTTCTCCAGGGCCTCTAGTGGTGAGGATGTTACGCTGCAGGCTGGGACCAGGTCGCGGCCCCTGGAGTTTCCTAGCTCACGCCCCGTAGGATAAGGGGAAGCAGCAGCACACGATAGAGAGAACCGAATAACAAGCCGAAGGTCAGGGGCCACAAGCAGACAAGGATAACGAAGAACGAGCCGAAGGTCAAGGGTCACGAGCAGACAGGGATGGTCAGGGACAAGCCAATAACGTAACAGAGAGACAGACGTAGCACACGGCAGGCAGGAACCCAAACACACAATGCCTAACAAACACGTTGATCAGCCAAGCAGGCTTGCAGTGCACAGGTTAATATAGTGTTCAGTGATAGGGCCTGGGGTGGAGTCAGGCTGGGAGGAGATTATAAAGGAAGCCAGGTGAAGGAGGTCTGGTCTCTAGATGAACACAAGAGGAGGAAGGTAAGATGGCAGACAGACATTAATGCATATCCATGACAGAATCCAGGATTAGTAAAGGAAAAAAAATGACACTGTCCCTGCCTATGCTTCTCTTTCCCTGCTCCGGAACACACTACACTAGGCCGCCGTGCTGGCGGCCTTTTATAGTGTGGGGCGTGTACTAAACCCCCTCAGAAATAATTGGCCACAGGCATCCTGCCTGTGGCCAATCATTGCTCTCCTCGCTGCCGGCGCTGTGATTGGCCAAGCATGCGGGGTCACAGTGCATGCTTGGCCAATCACAGCGCCTGGATGACACTGCGATGGCGTAGTGCATTGTGGGCCGTTCGCGTCACTCGAATTTGGCGCGAACGGCCCAAATCGTTCGATCTTCGTCGAACGATCGAACAGCCGATGTTCGAGTCGAACGTATGTTCGACTCGAACACGAAGCTCATCCCTAGCTGGGATCTTCAGTCCTGTTGCCTGGTCTGGTCCTCTGTTCATCTAGTACATTGCTGTGCTGGGATCCTTGGTCCTGTTGTCTGGTCTGGTCCTCTGTTCATCTAGTACATTACAGTGCTGGGATCCTCGGTCCTGTTGCCTGGTCTGGTCCTCTGTTTATCTAGCACATTGCTGTGCTGGGATCTTCGGTCCTGTTGCCTGGTCTGGTCCTCTGTTCATCTAGCACATTGTTGTGCTGGGATCCTCGGTCCTGTTGCCTGGTCTGGTCCTCTGTTCATCTAGCACATTGTTGTGCTGGGATCCTCGGTCCTGTTGCCTGGTCTGGTCCTCTGTTTATCTAGCACATTGCTGTGCTGGGATCCTCGGTCCTGTTGCCTGGTCTGGTCCTCTGTTCATCTAGCACATTGTTGTGCTGAGATCCTCGGTCCTGTTGCCTGGTCTGGTCCTCTGTTTATCTAGCACATTGCTGTGCTGGGATCCTCGGTCCTGTTGCCTGGTCTGGTCCTCTGTTCATCTAGCACATTGTTGTGCTGGGATCCTCGGTCCTGTTGCCTGGTCTGGTCCTCTGTTTATCTAGCACATTGCTGTGCTGGGATCCTCGGTCCTGTTGCCTGGTCTGGTCCTCTGTTCATCTAGCACATTGCTGTGCTGGGATCTTTGGTCCTGTTGCCTGGTCTGGTCCTCTGTTTATCTAGTACATTGCTGTGCTGGGATCTTCGGTCCTGTTACCTGGTCTGGTCCTCTGTTTATCTAGTACATTGCTGTGCTGGGATCTTCGGTCCTGTTACCTGGTCTCATCCTATCTTCATCTAGCACATTGCTGTGCTGGGATCTTTGGTCCTGTTGCCTGGTCTGGTCCTCTGTTTATCTAGTACATTGCTGTGCTGGGATCTTCGGTCCTGTTACCTGGTCTGATCCTATCTTCATCTAGCACATTGCTGTGCTGAGATCTTTGGTCCTGTTGTCTGGTCTGGTCCTCTCTTCATCTAGCACATTGCTGTGCTGGGATCCTCGGTCCTGTTGCCTGGTCTGGTCCTCTGTTTATCTAGCACATTGCTGTGCTGGGATCCTCGGTCCTGTTGCCTGGTCTGGTCCTCTGTGCATCTAGCACATTGCTGTGCTGAGATCCTCGGTCCTGTTGCCTGGTCTGGTCCTCTGTTTATCTAGCACATTGCTGTGCTGGGATCCTCGGTCCTGTTGCCTGGTCTGGTCCTCTGTTCATCTAGTACATTGCTGTGCTGGGATCTTCGGTCCTGTTACCTGGTCTGGTCCTCTGTTTATCTAGTACATTGCTGTGCTGGGATCTTCGGTCCTGTTACCTGGTCTGATCCTATCTTCATCTAGCACATTGCTGTGCTGGGATCTTTGGTCCTGTTGCCTGGTCTGGTCCTCTGTTTATCTAGTACATTGCTGTGCTGGGATCTTCGGTCCTGTTACCTGGTCTGATCCTATCTTCATCTAGCACATTGCTGTGCTGGGATCTTTGGTCCTGTTGCCTGGTCTGGTCCTCTGTTTATCTAGTACATTGCTGTGCTGGGATCTTCGGTCCTGTTACCTGGTCTGATCCTATCTTCATCTAGTACATTGCTGTGCTGGGATCTTTGGTCCTGTTGCCTGGTCTGGTCCTCTGTTCATCTAGCACATTGCTGTGCTGGGATCTGTGGCAGTGGTGGAACTTTCAGGGTCACAAAGGTGGCACTTGCGATCAGGTGTCAGGTGTCAGGAGTCAGGTGTCCTGGTGTTCTGCCACTGTGGGGGGGAGGCCCCAGGCCTCCTCGCTCCCACCGTCCTCGCAGTCTTTTTAGAATGTATGGGAAAGGCGCCAAGCACTATAACATCACCGCGCACCTGACCAGTGGACCACCCCCACCCCCAAGCTGAGCTGAGCCGGTTGCTAATCGGCTCATGCTCAGTTTCGGAGCTAGCTGATTAGTAATCGGCTAATCTCGTCTCTGCTGGACTGGACTGGACTGGGCTTGGGCCGCTGGTCAGGCGAATGTGAAAGCAACTGCAAGGAGGGGGTGCAGGGTGGGAGGAGGACTGACTTAAAGGAGGTCAGCATGAGACAGCTCCAGGCCAAACAGAGTCTGTGGGGCAGTCAGTCACTCTTTGGGGGGTCACTGATGTCCAACCTTATACCAGTGTCCTCACTCACTTCTTACATCAGTGAGCCCCTTTACCCTGGTGTATTTACTCTGCGGACTCTGGTGTAAAGGGGAAATCTAATATAAGGGGGACTGTGCTCACCAGATGCCCCCCCCACAACAGAGTTCCCAGAATTCCCCCTTAAATCTGAGTCAGCAAAGTTCCCCCCTACAGTGCAAGGGCAAACTTTGCAGACTGTGATGTAAGGAGGAACTCTGTGGACTCTGATGTAAGGGGGAACTCTGTGGACTGTGATGTAAGGGGGAACTCTGTAGACTGTGATGTAAGGGGGAACTCTGTGGACTCTGATGTAGGGAGGAACTCTGTGGACTCTGATGTAGGGAGGAACTCTGTGGACTCTGATGTAAGGGGGAACTCTGTGGACTCTGATGTAAGGGGGAACTCTGTGGACTGTGATGTGAAGGGGAACTCTGTGGACTGTGATGTAAAGGGGAACTCTGTGGACTCTGATGTAAGGGGGAACTCTGTGGAATCTGATGTAAGGGGGACTCTGTGGACTGTGATATAAAGGGGAACTCTGTGGACTCTGATGTAAGGGGGAACTCTGTGGAATCTGATGTAAGGGGGACTCTGTGGACTGTGATATAAAGGGGAACTCTGTGGACTCTGATGTAAAGGGGAACTCTGTGGAATCTGATGTAAGGGGGAACTCTGTGGACTGTGATGTAAGTGGGAACTCTGTGGAATGTGATGTAAGGGGGAACTCTGTGGAATGTGATGTAAGGGGGAACTCTGTGGACTGTGATGTAAGGGGGAACTCTGTGGACTCTGATGTAAGGGGGAATTCTGTGGACTGTGATGTAAGGAGGATCTCTGTGGACTCTGATGTAAGGGGGAACTCTGTGGACTCTGATGTAAGGGGAAACTCTGTGGACTGTGATGTAAGGGGGAACTCTGTGGACTGTGATGTAAGGAGGATCTCTGTGGACTCTGATGTAAGGAGGAACTCTGTGGACTCTGATGTAAGGGGGACTCTGTGGACTGTGATGTAATGAGGAACTCTGTGGACTGTGAAGTAAGGGGGAACTCTGTGGACTGTGATGTAAAGGGAAACTCTGTGGACTCTGATGTAAGGGGGAACTCTGTGGAATCTGATGTAAGGGGGACTCTGTGGACTGTGATATAAAGGGGAACTCTGTGGACTCTGATGTAAGGGGGAACTCTGTGGAATCTGATGTAAGGGGGACTCTGTGGACTGTGATATAAAGGGGAACTCTGTGGACTCTGATGTAAAGGGGAACTCTGTGGAATCTGATGTAAGGGGGACTCTGTGGACTCTGATGTAAGGGGGAACTCTGTGGACTGTGATGTAAGTGGGAACTCTGTGGAATGTGATGTAAGGGGGAACTCTGTGGACTGTGATGTAAGGGGGAACTCTGTGGACTCTGATGTAAGGGGGAATTCTGTGGACTGTGATGTAAGGAGGATCTCGGTGGACTCTGATGTAAGGAGGAACTCTGTGGACTCTGATGTAAGGGGGACTCTGTGGACTGTGATGTAATGAGGAACTCTGTGGACTGTGAAGTAAGGGGGAACTCTGTGGACTCGGATGTAAAGGGGACTCTGATGTAAGGGGGAACTCTGTAAACTCGGATGTAAAGGGGGAACTCTGTGGACTCTGATGTAAGGGGGAACTCTGTGGACTCTGATGTAAGAGGGGACTCTGATGTAAGGGGGAACTCTGTAAACTCGGATGTAAAGGGGGAACTCTGTGGACTCTGATGTAAGGGGGAACTCTGTGGACTCTGATGTAAGAGGGGACTCTGATGTAAGGGGGAACTCTGTAAACTCGGATGTAAAGGGGGAACTCTGTGGACTCTGATGTAAGGGGGAACGTTGTGGATTCTGATGTAAGGGGGAACTCTGTGGACTCTGATGTAAGGGGGAACTCTGTGGACTCTGATGTAAGGAGGAACTATGTGGACTATGATGTAAGGGGGACCTCTATGGACTGTGATGTAAGTGGAAACTCTGTGGACTGTGATGTAAAGAGGAACTCTGTGGACTGTGAAGTAAGGGGGAACTCTGTGGACTCGGATGTAAAGGAGGAACTCTGTGGACTCTGATGTAAGGGGGAACTCTGTGGACTCTGATGTAAGGGGGAACTCTGTGGACTCTGATGTAAGGGGGAACTCTGTGGACTCTGATGTAAGGGGAAACTCTGTGGACTGTGATGTAAGGGGGAACTCTGTGGACTCTGATGTAAGGGGGAACTCTATGGACTGTGAAGTAAGGGGGAACTCTGTGGACTCGGATGTAAAGGGGGAACTCTGTGGACTCTGATGTAAGGGGGAACTCTGTGGACTGTGATGTAAAGGGGAACTCTGTGGACTGTGATGTAAAGGGGAACTCTGTGGACTCTGATGTAAGGGGGAACTCTGTGGAATCTGATGTAAGGGGGACTCTGTGGACTGTGATATAAAGGGGAACTCTATGGACTCTGATGTAAGGGGGAACTCTGTGGAATCTGATGTAAGGGGGACTCTGTGGACTGTGATATAAAGGGGAACTCTGTGGACTCTGATGTAAAGGGGAACTCTGTGGAATCTGATGTAAGGGGGAACTCTGTGGACTGTGATGTAAGTGGGAACTCTGTGGAATGTGATGTAAGGGGGAACTCTGTGGAATGTGATGTAAGGGGGAACTCTGTGGACTGTGATGTAAGGGGGAACTCTGTGGACTCTGATGTAAGGGGGAATTCTGTGGACTGTGATGTAAGGAGGATCTCTGTGGACTCTGATGTAAGGAGGAACTCTGTGGACTCTGATGTAAGGGGGACTCTGTGGACTGTGATGTAATGAGGAACTCTGTGGACTGTGAAGTAAAGGGAAACTCTGTGGACTCTGATGTAAGGGGGAACTCTGTGGAATCTGATGTAAGGGGGACTCTGTGGACTGTGATATAAAGGGGAACTCTGTGGACTCTGATGTAAGGGGGAACTCTGTGGAATCTGATGTAAGGGGGACTCTGTGGACTGTGATATAAAGGGGAACTCTGTGGACTCTGATGTAAAGGGGAACTCTGTGGAATCTGATGTAAAGGGGACTCTGTGGACTCTGATGTAAGGGGGAACTCTGTGGACTGTGATGTAAGTGGGAACTCTGTGGAATGTGATGTAAGGGGGAACTCTGTGGACTGTGATGTAAGGGGGAACTCTGTGGACTCTGATGTAAGGGGGAATTCTGTGGACTGTGATGTAAGGAGGATCTCTGTGGACTCTGATGTAAGGAGGAACTCTGTGGACTCTGATGTAAGGGGGACTCTGTGGACTGTGATGTAATGAGGAACTCTGTGGACTGTGAAGTAAGGGGGAACTCTGTGGACTCGGATGTAAAGGGGACTCTGATGTAAGGGGGAACTCTGTAAACTCGGATGTAAAGGGGGAACTCTGTGGACTCTGATGTAAGGGGGAACTCTGTGGACTCTGATGTAAGAGGGGACTCTGATGTAAGGGGGAACTCTGTAAACTCGGATGTAAGGGGGAACTCTGTGGACTCTGATGTAAGGGGGAACGTTGTGGATTCTGATGTAAGGGGGAACTCTGTGGACTCTGATGTAAGGGGGAACTCTGTGGACTCTGATGTAAGGAGGAACTATGTGGACTATGATGTAAGGGGGACCTCTATGGACTGTGATGTAAGTGGAAACTCTGTGGACTGTGATGTAAAGAGGAACTCTGTGGACTGTGAAGTAAGGGGGAACTCTGTGGACTCGGATGTAAAGGAGGAACTCTGTGGACTCTGATGTAAGGGGGAACTCTGTGGACTCTGATGTAAGGGGGAACTCTGTGGACTCTGATGTAAGGGGGAACTCTGTGGACTCTGATGTAAGGGGAAACTCTGTGGACTGTGATGTAAGGGGGAACTCTGTGGACTCTGATGTAAGGGGGAACTCTATGGACTGTGAAGTAAGGGGGAACTCTGTGGACTCGGATGTAAAGGGGGAACTCTGTGGACTCTGATGTAAGGGGGAACTCTGTGGACTGTGATGTAAAGGGGAACTCTGTGGACTGTGATGTAAAGGGGAACTCTGTGGACTCTGATGTAAGGGGGAACTCTGTGGAATCTGATGTAAGGGGGACTCTGTGGACTGTGATATAAAGGGGAACTCTATGGACTCTGATGTAAGGGGGAACTCTGTGGAATCTGATGTAAGGGGGACTCTGTGGACTGTGATATAAAGGGGAACTCTGTGGACTCTGATGTAAAGGGGAACTCTGTGGAATCTGATGTAAGGGGGAACTCTGTGGACTGTGATGTAAGTGGGAACTCTGTGGAATGTGATGTAAGGGGGAACTCTGTGGAATGTGATGTAAGGGGGAACTCTGTGGACTGTGATGTAAGGGGGAACTCTGTGGACTCTGATGTAAGGGGGAATTCTGTGGACTGTGATGTAAGGAGGATCTCTGTGGACTCTGATGTAAGGAGGAACTCTGTGGACTCTGATGTAAGGGGGACTCTGTGGACTGTGATGTAATGAGGAACTCTGTGGACTGTGAAGTAAAGGGAAACTCTGTGGACTCTGATGTAAGGGGGAACTCTGTGGAATCTGATGTAAGGGGGACTCTGTGGACTGTGATATAAAGGGGAACTCTGTGGACTCTGATGTAAGGGGGAACTCTGTGGAATCTGATGTAAGGGGGACTCTGTGGACTGTGATATAAAGGGGAACTCTGTGGACTCTGATGTAAAGGGGAACTCTGTGGAATCTGATGTAAAGGGGACTCTGTGGACTCTGATGTAAGGGGGAACTCTGTGGACTGTGATGTAAGTGGGAACTCTGTGGAATGTGATGTAAGGGGGAACTCTGTGGACTGTGATGTAAGGGGGAACTCTGTGGACTCTGATGTAAGGGGGAATTCTGTGGACTGTGATGTAAGGAGGATCTCTGTGGACTCTGATGTAAGGAGGAACTCTGTGGACTCTGATGTAAGGGGGACTCTGTGGACTGTGATGTAATGAGGAACTCTGTGGACTGTGAAGTAAGGGGGAACTCTGTGGACTCGGATGTAAAGGGGACTCTGATGTAAGGGGGAACTCTGTAAACTCGGATGTAAAGGGGGAACTCTGTGGACTCTGATGTAAGGGGGAACTCTGTGGACTCTGATGTAAGAGGGGACTCTGATGTAAGGGGGAACTCTGTAAACTCGGATGTAAGGGGGAACTCTGTGGACTCTGATGTAAGGGGGAACGTTGTGGATTCTGATGTAAGGGGGAACTCTGTGGACTCTGATGTAAGGGGGAACTCTGTGGACTCTGATGTAAGGAGGAACTATGTGGACTATGATGTAAGGGGGACCTCTATGGACTGTGATGTAAGTGGAAACTCTGTGGACTGTGATGTAAAGAGGAACTCTGTGGACTGTGAAGTAAGGGGGAACTCTGTGGACTCGGATGTAAAGGAGGAACTCTGTGGACTGTGATGTAAGGGGGAACTCTGTGGACTGTGATGTAAGGAGGAACTCTGTGGACTGTGATGTAAGGGGGAACTCTGTGGACTCTGATGTAAGGGGGAACTCTGTGGACTCTGATGTAAGGGGGAACTCTGTGGACTGTGATGTAAGGGGGAACTCTGTGGACTGTGATGTAAGGGGGAACTCTGTGGACTGTGATGTAAGGGGGAACTCTGTGGACTGTGATGTAAGGGGGAACTCTGTGGACTCCGATGTAAGGGGGAACTCTGTGGACTCTGATGTAAGAGGGGACTCTGCGGACTGTGATGTAAAGGGGAACTCTGTGGACTGTGATGTAAGGAGGAACTCTGTGGACTGTGAAGTACGGGGGAACTCTGTGGACTCGGATGTAAGGGGGAACTCTGTGGACTCTGATGTAAGGGGGAACTCTGTGGACTGTGATGTAAGGGGGAACTCTGTGGACTGTGATGTAAGGGGGAACTCTGTGGACTCTGATGTAAGGGGGAACTCTGTGGACTCTGATGTAAGGGGGATCTCTGTGGACTCTGATGTAAGGGGGAACTCTGTGGACTGTGATGTAAGGGGGAACTCTGTGGACTGTGATGTAAGGGGGAACTCTGTGGACTGTGATGTAAGGGGGAACTCTGTGGACTGTGATGTAAGGGGGAACTCTGTGGACTCCGATTTAAGGGGGAACTCTGTGGACTCTGATGTAAGAGGGGACTCTGCGGACTGTGATGTAAAGGGGAACTCTGTGGACTGTGATGTAAGGAGGAACTCTGTGAACTCTGATATAAGGGGGAACTCTATGGACTGTGATGTAAGTGGGAACTCTGTGGACTGTGATGTATTGAGGAACTCTGTGGACTGTGAAGTACGGGGGAACTCTGTGGACTCGGATGTAAGGGGGAACTCTGTGGACTCTGATGTAAGGGGGAACTCTGTGGACTCTGATGTAAGGGGGAACTCTGTGGACTCTGATGTAAGGGGGACTCTGCGGACTGTGATGTAAAGGGGAACTCTGCGGACTCTGATGTAAAGGGGAACTCTGTGGAATCTGATGTAAGGGGGACTCTGTGGACTCTGATGTAAGGGGGGACTCTGTGGACTCGGATGTAAATGGGGGAACTCTGTGGACTGTGATGTAAGGGGGAACTCTGTGGACTGAGATGTAAGGGGGAACTCTGTGGACTGTGATGTAAGGGGGAACTCTGTGGACTCTGATGTAAGGGGGAACTCTGTGGACTCTGATGTAAGGGGGAACTCTGTGGACTCTGATGTAAGGGGGAACTCTGTGGACTCTGATGTAAGGGAGAACTCTGTGGACTCTGATGTAAGGGGGAACTCTGTGGAATGTGATGTAAGGGGGAACTCTGTGGACTGTGATGTAAGGGGGAACTCTGTGGACTCTGATGTAAGGGGGAACTCTGTGGACTCTGATGTAAGGGGGAACTCTGTGGACTGTGATGTAAGGGGGAACTCTGTGGACTGTGATGTAAGGGGGAACTCTGTGGAATGTGATGTAAGGGGGAACTCTGTGGACTGTGATGTAAGGGGGAACTCTGTGGACTCTGATGTAAGGGGGAACTCTGTGGACTCTGATGTAAGGGGGAACTCTGTGGACTGTGATGTAAGGGGGAACTCTGTGGACTGTGATGTAAGGAGGAACTCTGTGGACTCTGATGTAAGGGGGAACTCTGTGGATTCTGATGTAAGGGGGAACTCTGTGGACTGTGATGTAAGGGGGAACTCTGTGGAATGTGATGTAAGGGGGAACTCTGTGGATTCTGATGTAAGGGGGAACTCTGTGGACTGTGATGTAAGGGGGAACTTTGTGGAATGTGATGTAAGGGGAAACTCTGTGGACTGTGATGTAAGGGGGAACTCTGTGGACTCTGATGTAAGGGGGGACTCTGTGGACTCTGATGTAAGGGGGAACTCTGTGGACTGTAATGTAAGGGGGGACTCTGTGGACTCTGATGTAAGGGGGAACTCTGTGGATTCTGATGTAAGGGGGAACTCTGTGGACTCTGATGTATGGGGGGACTCTGTGGACTCTGATGTAAGGGGGGACTCTGTGGACTCTGATGTAAGGGGGAACTCTGTGGATTCTGATGTAAGGGGGAACTCTGTGGACTCTGATGTAAGGGGGAACTCTGTGGACTCTGATGTAAGGGGGACTCTGTGGACTGTGATGTAAGGGGGAACTCTGTGGACTCTGATGTAAGGGGGAACTCTGTGGACTGTGATGTAAGGGGGAACTCTGTGGACTGTGATGTATGGGGGGACTCTGTGGACTCTGATGTAAGGAGGAACTCTGTGGACTGTGAAGTAAGGGGGAACTCTGTGGACTCTCATGTAAGGAGGAACTCTGTGGACTCTGATGTAAGGGGGAACTCTGTGGACTCTGATGTATGGGGGGACTCTGTGGACTCTGATGTAAGGGGGAACTCTGTGGACTGTGATGTATGGGGGGACTCTGTGGACTCTGATGTAAGGAGGAACTCTGTGGATTCTGATGTATGGGGGGACTCTGTGGACTCTGATGTAAGGAGGAACTCTGTGGACTCTGATGTAAGGGGGAACTCTGTGGACTCTGATGTATGGGGGGACTCTGTGGACTCTGATGTAAGGGGGGACTCTGTGGACTCTGATGTAAGGGGGAACTCTGTGGACTGTAATGTAAGGGGGGACTCTGTGGACTCTGATGTAAGGGGGAACTCTGTGGACTCTGATGTAAGGGGGAACTCTGTGGACTCTGATGTAAGGGGGAACTCTGTGGACTCTGATGTAAGGGGGAACTCTGTGGACTGTAATGTAAGGGGGGACTCTGTGGACTATGATGTAAGGGGGAACTCTGTGGACTCTGATGTAAGGGGGAACTCTGTGGATTCTGATGTAAGGGGGAACTCTGTGGACTCTCATGTAAGGAGGAACTCTGTGGACTCTGATGTAGGGGGGAACTCTGTGGACTCTGATGTAAGGGGGAACTCTGTGGACTCTGATGTAAGGGGGAACTCTGTGGACTGTAATGTAAGGGGGGACTCTGTGGACTCTGATGTAAGGGGGGACTCTGTGGACTCTGATGTAAGGGGGAACTCTGTGGACTGTAATGTAAGGGGGGACTCTGTGGACTCTGATGTAAGGGGGAACTCTGTGGACTGTAATGTAAGGGGGGACTCTGTGGACTCTGATGTAACGGGGAACTCTGTGGACTCTGATGTAAGGGGGAACTCTGTGGATTCTGATGTAAGGGGGAACTCTGTGGACTGTGATGTATGGGGGGACTCTGTGGACTCTGATGTAAGGAGGAACTCTGTGGATTCTGATGTATGGGGGGACTCTGTGGACTCTGATGTAAGGAGGAACTCTGTGGACTCTGATGTAAGGGGGAACTCTGTGGACTCTGATGTATGGGGGGACTCTGTGGACTCTGATGTAAGCGGGGACTCTGTGGACTCTGATGTAAGGGGGAACTCTGTGGACTGTAATGTAAGGGGGGACTCTGTGGACTGTAATGTAAGGGGGGACTCTGTGGACTCTGATGTATGGGGGGACTCTGTGGACTCTGATGTAAGGGGGAACTCTGTGGACTGTGATGTATGGGGGGACTCTGTGGACTCTGATGTAAGGAGGAACTCTGTGGATTCTGATGTATGGGGGGACTCTGTGGACTCTGATGTAAGGAGGAACTCTGTGGACTCTGATGTAAGGGGGAACTCTGTGGACTCTGATGTATGGGGGGACTCTGTGGACTCTGATGTAAGCGGGGACTCTGTGGACTCTGATGTAAGGGGGAACTCTGTGGACTGTAATGTAAGGGGGGACTCTGTGGACTCTGATGTAAGGGGGAACTCTGTGGACTCTGATGTAAGGGGGAACTCTGTGGACTCTGATGTAAGGGGGAACTCTGTGGACTCTCATGTAAGGAGGAACTCTGTGGACTGTAATGTAAGGGGGGACTCTGTGGACTCTGATGTAAGGGGGAACTCTGTGGACTCTGATGTAAGGGGGAACTCTGTGGATTCTGATGTAAGGAGGAACTCTGTGGACTCTGATGTAAGGGGGGACTCAGTAAGGGGACCCAGGATCAGTAGGAAGACCCCAGGCTTGGGTTTCTTGCACTGTCCCCGGGTGGTTCTTGTTGTGTCTCTGATCCGTTGTCTGGTCTGATGTTTCCTCACTCGTGTTTCTGATCCACAATTTGCACTCTTCTTCCTCCTCCGGTCTCCACATGTTCCCCTCACCACACACATTACAATCTATTTTAGATCTCCCTAAATATAATGATTGGGCCGCCCCGATTAAATACAATTTGCTGAGATTTGATTGGACGCTCATATTGCAGAGTTTTGGTAAATCTAAAGTTGATTGTAGAAGGTTTGTGGGGTCAGATTGTGACGTATCTGGTGAGCCTAAAGATTCCAACCAGAGGGCAGTATAGACCTCAGTGCAGAGCTTGTGGATGGAGACGATGAATGGATGGGAGGGATGAATGAGATGGATGAGATGGATGGGAGGGAGGGACACATTGTGAAGGGTTGGGGGGGGATGGATGGGATGGATGGATGGGATGGATGGATTGTAGGGATGGATGGGATGGATGGATGGGATGGATGGATTGGAGGGATGGATGGGAGGGATGGATAGGATGGATGTAAGGGATGGGATGGATGCACACACTGTGAAGGGTTGGGGGTGGTGAGATGAATGGATGGATGGGATGGATGGATTGGAGGGATGGGAGGGATGGATAAGATGAATGGATGGGAGGGATGGATGGGATGGATGGATGGGAGGGAGGGAGGGAGGGATGAGATGGATGGATTGGAGGGATGGATCGGTGGATGGATGGGATGGACACATTGTGAAGGGTTGGGGTGGATGGATGGGATGGATGGATGGGATGGATGGATTGGAGGGATGGATGGGAGGGATGGATGAGATGGATGGGAGGGATGGGATGGATGCACACACTGTGAAGGGTTGGGGGTGGTGAGATGAATGGATGGGAGGGATGGATGGATGGGATGGATGGAAGGGATGGATGGGAGGGATGGGAGGGACACATTGTGAAGGGTTGGAGGTGGTGAGATGAATGGATGGGAGGGATAGATCAGTGGATGGATAGGTGGAGGAATGAATGGATGGGATGGATGGATGGGAGGGAGGGACACATTGTGAAGGGTTGATCGGTGGATGGATGAGATGGATGGATGGGAGGGATGGGATGGATGGATGGGAGGGATGGGAGCGATGGACACATTGTGAAGGGTTGGGGGTGGTGAGATGAATGGATGGATAGGATGGATGGATTGGAGGGATGGATGGGAGTGATGGATGGGATGGATGGATGGGATGGATGGGAGGGATGGGATGGATGCACACACTGTGAAGGGTTGGGGGTGATGAAATTAATGGATGGATGGGATGGATTGGAGGGATGGGAGGGATGGGAGGGATGGATGGGAGGGATAGATAAGATGAATGGATGGGAGGGATGGATGGGAGGGATGGATGGGATGGATGGATGGGAGGGAGGGAGGGATGAGATGGATGGATTGGAGGGATGGATCGGTGGATGGATGGGATGGATGGGAGGGAGGGATGGATGGATGGGATGGATGGGAGGGACACATTGTGAAGGGTTGGAGGTGGTGAGATGAATGGATGGGAGGGAGGGATGGGATGGATTGGAGGGATGGGAGCGATGGACACATTGTGAAGGGTTGGGGGTGGTGAGATGAATGGATGGATGGGATGGATTCAGGGATGGGAGGGATGGATGGGAGGGATAGATAAGATGAATGGATGGGAGGGATGGGAGGGATGGATGGGAGGGATGGATGGGATGGATGGATGGGAGGGAGGGAGGGATGAGATGGATGGATTGGAGGGATGGATCGATGGATGGATGGGATGGATGGGAGGGACACATTGTGAAGGGTTGGAGGTGGTGAGATGAATGGATGGGAGGGAGGGATGGTATGGATGGGATGGATGGGATGGATGGATGGGAGGGAGGGACACATTGTGAAGGGTTGATCGGTGGATGGATGAGATGGATGGATGGGAGGGATGGATGGGAGGGATGGGATGGATGGATTGATGGGATGGATGGATGGGAGGGATGGATAAGATGAATGGATGGGAGGGATGGGAGGGATGGATGGGATGGATGAGATGGATGGATGGGAGGGATGGATGGGAGGGATGGGAGGGACACATTGTGAAGGGTTGGGGTGGATGGATGGGATGGATGGATGGGATAGATGGATTGGAGGGATGGATGGGAGGGATGGATGGGATGGATGGAATGGATGGATTGGAGGGATGGGAGGGATGGGTGGGATGGATAAGATGAATGGATGGGAGGGATGGATGGGATGGATGGATGGATGGGAGGGAGGGAGGGATGAGATGGATGGATTGGAGGGATGGATCGGTGGATAGATGGGATGGATGGGAGGGATGGGATGGATGGGAGGGACACATTGTGAAGGGTTGGAGGTGGTGAGATGAATGGATGGGAGGGATGGATGAGATGGATGGATGAGATGGATGGATTGGAGGGATAGATAAGATGAATGGATGGGAGGGAAGGATGGAGGGATGGGATGGATGGGAGGGACACATTGTGAAGGGTTGTAGGTGGTGAGATGAATGGATGGGAGGGAGGGAGGGATGGATGGGATGGATGGGAGATACACATTGTGAAAGGTTGGGGGTGGTGAGATGAATGGATGGGAGGGAGGGAGGGATGGATGGGAGGGACACACTGTGAAGGGTTGGGGGTGGTGAGATGAATGGATGGAAGGGAGGGAGGGATGGGATGGATGGAATGGATGAGAGGGATGGATGGATTGGAGGGATGGATGGGAGTGATGGATGGCATGGATGGATGGGATGGATGGGAGGGATGGGATGGATGCACACACTGTGAAGGGTTGGGGGTGATGAAATGAATGGATGGATGGGATGGATTGGAGGGATGGGAGGGATGGGAGGGATGGATGGGAGGGATAGATAAGATGAATGGATGGGAGGGATGGATGGGAGGGATGGATGGGATGGATGGATGGGAGGGAGGGAGGGATGAGATGGATGGATTGGAGGGATGGATCGGTGGATGGATGGGATGGATGGGAGGGAGGGATGGATGGGAGGGATGGGATGGATGGATTGATGGGATGGATGGATGGGAGGGATGGATAAGATGAATGGATGGGAGGGATGGGAGGGATGGATGGGATGGATGAGATGGATGGATGGGAGGGATGGATGGGAGGGATGGGAGGGACACATTGTGAAGGGTTGGGGTGGATGGATGGGATGGATGGATGGGATAGATGGATTGGAGGGATGGATGGGAGGGATGGATGGGATGGATGGAATGGATGGATTGGAGGGATGGGAGGGATGGGTGGGATGGATAAGATGAATGGATGGGAGGGATGGATGGGATGGATGGATGGATGGGAGGGAGGGATGAGATGGATGGATTGGAGGGATGGATCGGTGGATAGATGGGATGGATGGGAGGGATGGGATGGATGGGAGGGACACATTGTGAAGGGTTGGAGGTGGTGAGATGAATGGATGGGAGGGATGGATGAGATGGATGGATGAGATGGATGGATTGGAGGGATAGATAAGATGAATGGATGGGAGGGAAGGATGGAGGGATGGGATGGATGGGAGGGACACATTGTGAAGGGTTGTAGGTGGTGAGATGAATGGATGGGAGGGAGGGAGGGATGGATGGGATGGATGGGAGATACACATTGTGAAAGGTTGGGGGTGGTGAGATGAATGGATGGGAGGGAGGGAGGGATGGATGGGAGGGACACACTGTGAAGGGTTGGGGGTGGTGAGATGAATGGATGGAAGGGAGGGAGGGATGGGATGGATGGAATGGATGAGAGGGATGGATGGATTGGAGGGATGGATGGGAGTGATGGATGGCATGGATGGATGGGATGGATGGGAGGGATGGGATGGATGCACACACTGTGAAGGGTTGGGGGTGATGAAATGAATGGATGGATGGGATGGATTGGAGGGATGGGAGGGATGGGAGGGATGGATGGGAGGGATAGATAAGATGAATGGATGGGAGGGATGGATGGGAGGGATGGATGGGATGGATGGATGGGAGGGAGGGAGGGATGAGATGGATGGATTGGAGGGATGGATCGGTGGATGGATGGGATGGATGGGAGGGAGGGATGGATGGATGGGATGGATGGGAGGGACACATTGTGAAGGGTTGGAGGTGGTGAGATGAATGGATGGGAGGGAGGGATGGGATGGATTGGAGGGATGGGAGCGATGGACACATTGTGAAGGGTTGGGGGTGGTGAGATGAATGGATGGATGGGATGGATTGGAGGGATGGGAGGGATGGATGGGAGGGATAGATAAGATGAATGGATGGGAGGGATGGATGGGATGGATGGATGGGAGGGAGGGAGGGATGAGATGGATGGATTGGAGGGATGGATCGATGGATGGATGGGATGGATGGGAGGGACACATTGTGAAGGGTTGGAGGTGGTGAGATGAATGGATGGGAGGGAGGGATGGGATGGATGGGATGGATGGGATGGATGGATGGGAGGGAGGGACACATTGTGAAGGGTTGATCGGTGGATGGATGAGATGGATGGATGGGAGGGATGGATGGGAGGGATGGGATGGATGGATTGGAGGGATGGATGGGAGGGATGGATGGGATGGATGGATGGGAGGGATGGATAAGATGAATGGATGGGAGGGATGGGAGGGATGGATGGGATGGATGAGATGGATGGATGGGAGGGATGGATGGGAGGGATGGGAGGGACACATTGTGAAGGGTTGGGGTGGATGGATGGGATGGATGGATGGGATGGATGGATTGGAGGGATGGATGGGAGGGATGGATGGGATGGATGGAATGGATGGATTGGAGGGATGGGAGGGATGGGTGGGATGGATAAGATGAATGGATGGGAGGGATGGATGGGATGGATGGATGGATGGGAGGGAGGGAGGGATGAGATGGATGGATTGGAGGGATGGATCGGTGGATAGATGGGATGGATGGGAGGGATGGGATGGATGGGAGGGACACATTGTGAAGGGTTGGAGGTGGTGAGATGAATGGATGGGAGGGATGGATGAGATGGATGGATGAGATGGATGGATTGGAGGGATAGATAAGATGAATGGATGGGAGGGAGGGATGGAGGGATGGGATGGATGGGAGGGACACATTGTGAAGGGTTGTAGGTGGTGAGATGAATGGATGGGAGGGAGGGAGGGATGGATGGGATGGATGGGAGATACACATTGTGAAAGGTTGGGGGTGGTGAGATGAATGGATGGGAGGGAGGGATGGAGGAATGGGATGGATGGGAGGGAGGGATGGGATGGATAGGATGGGAGGGATACATTGTGAAGGGTTGGGGGTGGTGAGATGAATGGATGGGAGGGAGGGAGGGATGAAGGGATGGGATGGATGGGATGGATGGGAGGGACACATTGTGAAGGGTTGGGGGTGGTGAGATGAATGGATGGGAGGGAGGGAGTGATGGATGGGATGGATGGGAGGTAGGGAGGGATGGATGGGATGGATGGGAGGGACACACTGTGAAGGGTTGGGGGTGGTGAGATGAATGGATGGGAGGGAGGGATGGAGGAATGGGATGGATGGGAGGGAGGGATGGGATGGATAGGATGGGAGGGATACATTGTGAAGGGTTGGGGGTGGTGAGATGAATGGATGGGAGGGAGGGATGAAGGGATGGGATGGATGGGATGGATGGGAGGGACACATTGTGAAGGGTTGGGGGTGGTGAGATGAATGGATGGGAGGGAGGGATGGGAGGGATGGATGGGATGGATGGGAGGGACACATTGTGAAAGGTTGGGGGTGGTGAGATGAATGGATTGGAGGGAGGGAGGGAGGGATGGATGGGATGGATGGGATGGATGGGATGGATGGGAGGGATGTGATGGATGGGAGGGACACATTGTGAAGGGTTGGGGGTGGTGAGATGAATGGATAAGAGAGAGGGATGGGGTAGATGGGATGGATGGGAGGGATGGGAGGGACACATTGTGAAAGGTTGGGGGTGGTGAGATGAATGGATGGGAGGGAGGGATGGGATGGATGGAATGGATGGGATGGATGGGAGGGACACATTGTTAAGGGTTGGGGGAGGTGAGATGAATGGATGGGAGGGAGGGATGGGATGGATGGGAGGGATAGGAGGGACACATTGTGAAAGGTTGGGGGTGGTGAGATGAATGGATGGGAGGGAGGGATGGATGGATGGGATGGATGGGAGGGACACATTGTGAAGGGTTGGGGGTGGTGAGATGAATGGATGGGAGGGAGGGATGGATGGGATGGATGGATTGATGGGATAGATGGATGGATGGGAGGGATGGGAGGGAGGGAGGGATGGATGGATGGGATGGACACATTGTGAAGGGTTGGAGGTGGTGAGATGAATGGATGGATGGGATGGATGGATGGGATGGATGGGAGGGATGGATGGGATAGATGGATGGATGGGAGGGATAGGAGGGATGGGAGGTAGTGAGGGATGGATGGATGGGATAGATGGGAGGGAGGGAGGGATGGATGGGATGGGATGGATGGGAGGGATGGGAGGGAGGGAGGGATGGATGGATGGGATGGACACATTGTGAAGGGTTGGAGGTGGTGAGATGAATGGATGGATGGGATGGATGGATGGGATGGATGGGAGGGATGGATGAGAGGGATGGGAGGGATGGGAGGGACACATTGTGAAAGGTTGGGGGTGGTGAGATGAATGGATGGATGGGATGGATGGGAGGGACACATTGTGAAGGGTTGGGGGTGGTGAGATGAATGGATGGGAGGGAGGGATGGGATGGATGGGATGGATGGGAGGGACACATTGTGAAGGGTGTGGGGTGGTGAGATGAATGGATGGGAGGGAGGGATGGGATGGGATGGATGGGAGGGATGGATGGGATGGGATGGATAGGAGAGATGGATGGGAGGGATGGGATGGATGGGAGGGACACATTGTGAAAGGTTGGGGGTGGTGAGATGAATGGATGGAAGGGATGGGATGGATGGGATGGATGGGTTGGACGGGATGGATGGGAGGGACACATTGTGAAGGGTTGGTTGAGGTGAGATGAATGGATGGGAGGGAGGGAGGGATGGATGGGATGGATGGGAGGGACACATTGTGAAGGGTTGGGGGAGGTGAGATGAATGGATGGGAGGGAGGGATGGATGGATGGGATGGATGGGATACATTGTGAAGGGTTGGGGGTGGTGAGATGAATGGATGGGAGGGAGGGATGGATGGATGGGATGGATGGGAGGGATGGATGGATGGGAGGGACACATTGTGAAAGGTTGGGGGTGGTGAGTTGAATGGATGGAAGGGAGGGATGGATGGGATGGATGGATGGAGGGATGGGAGGGATGGAAGGGATGGGGGTCGTGAGATGAATGGATGGGAGGGAGGGATGGATGGATGGGATGGATGGGAGGGATAGGATGGATGGGAGGAACACATTGTGAAGGGTTGGGGGTGGTGAGATGAATTGATGGAAGGGAGGGATGGATGGATGGGATGGATGGGAGGGAGGGATGGGATGGATGGGATGGATGAGATGAATGGATGGGAGGGACACATTGTGAAGGGTTGGGGGTGGTGAGATGAATGGATGAGAGGGAGGGATGGAATGGATGGGATGGATGAGAGGGATGGATGGGATGGATGGGAGGGATGAGAGGGAGGGATGGGATGGATGGATGGTATGGATGGGAGGGACACATTGTGAAGGGTTGGGGGTGGTGAGATGAATGGATGAGAGGGAGGGAGGGATGGGATGGATGGATGGGATGGATGGAAGAGACACATTGTGAAGGGTTGGGGGTGGTGAGATGAATGGATGGGAGGGAGGGATGGGATGGATGGGATGGGAGGGATGGGAGGGATGGATGGGATGGATGGGAGGGACACATTGTGAAGGGTTGGGGGTGGTGAGATGAATGGATGGGAGGGATGGATGGATGGGATGGATGGGAGGGAGGGATGGGATGGATGGGATGGACGGGAGGGATGGAATGGATGGGAGGGACACATTGTGAAGGGTTGGGGGTGGTGAGATGAATGGATGGGATGGATGGGATGGATGGGAGGGGCACATTGTGAAAGGTTGGGGGTGGTGAGATGAATGGATGGGAGGGATGGATGGATGGGATGGATGGGAGGGAGGGATGGGATGGATGGGATGGACGGGAGGGATGGAATGGATGGGAGGGACACATTGTGAAGGGTTGGGGGTGGTGAGATGAATGGATGGGAGGGAGGGATGGATGGATGGGATGGATGGGAGGGAGGGATGGGATGGATGGATGGGATGGATGGGAGGGGCACATTGTGAAAGGTTGGGGGTGGTGAGATGAATGGATGGGAGGGAGAGATGGGATGGATAGGAGGGAGGGATGGGATGAATGGATTGGAGGAGCACATTGTGAAGGGTTGGGGGTGGTGAGATGAATGGATGGGAGGGAGGGATGGATGGATGGGAGGGACACATTGTGAAGGGTTGGGGGTGGTGAGATGAATGAATGGGAGGGAGGGATGGGATGGATGGGATGGACGGGAGGGACACATTGTGAAGGGTTGGGGGTGGTGAGATGAATGGATGGGAGGGAGGGATGGGATGGATGGGATGGATGGGACGGAGGAATGGGATGGATGGGATGGATGGGAGGGACACATTGTAAAGGGTTGGGGGTGGTGAGATGAATGGATGGGATGGATGGGAGGGATGGATGGGATGGATGGGAGGGACACATTGTGAAGGGTTGGGGGTGGTGAGATGAATGGATGGGAGGGAGGGATGGATGGATGGGATGGATGGGAGGGAGGAATGGGATGGATGGGATGGATGGGAGGGACACATTGTGAAGGGTTGGGGGTGGTGAGATGAATGGATGGGAGGGAGGGAGGGATGGGATGGATGGGATGGATGGGAGGGACACACTGTGAAGGGTTGGGGGAGGTGAGATGAATGGATGGGAGGGAGGGATGGATGGATGGGATGGATGGCAGGGATGGATGGGAGGGAGGGACACATTGTGAAAGGTTGGGGGTGGTGAGATGAATGGATGGGAGGGAGGGATGGGATGGATGGGATGGATGGGAGGGATGGGATGGATGGGAGGGACACATTGTGAAGGGTTGGGGGTGGTGAGATGAATGGATGGGAGGGAGGGATGGATGGGATGGATGGGAGGGAGGGATGGGATGGATGGGAGGGACACATTGTGAAGGGTTGGGGGTGATGAGATGAATGGATGGGAGGGATGGATGGATGGGATGGATGGGATGGATGGGAGGGACACATTGTGAAGGGTTGGGGTGGTGAGATGGATGGATGGGAGGGATGGGATGATGGGAGGGATGTATGGGATGAATGGGAGGGATGGGATGGATGGGAGGGACACATTGTGAAAGGTTGGGGGTGGTGAGATGAATGGATGGGAGGGAGGGATGGATGGGAGGGAGGAACGGGATGGATGGGATGGATGGGAGGGACACATTGTGAAGGGTTGGGGGTGGTGAGATGAATGGATGGGAGGGAGGGATGGATGGGATGGGATGGATGGGAGGGATGGATGGGATGGATGGGATGGATGGGATGGATGGGACACATTCTGAAAGGTTGGGGGTGGTGAGATGAATGGATGGGAGGGAGGGATGGATGGATGGGAGGGAGGGAGGGATGGGAGGGATGGGAGGGACACATTGTGAAGGGTTGAGGGTGGTGAGATGAATGGATGGGAGGGAGGGATGGGATGGATGGGATGGATGGGAGGGGCACATTGTGAAGGGTTGGGGGTGGTGAGATGAATGGATGGGAGGGAGGGATGGGATGGATGGGATGAATGGGAGGGAGGGATGGGATGGATGGGAGGGACACATTGTGAAGGGTTGGGGGTGGTGAGTAGGGATGAGCTCGGTGTTCGAGTCGAACATACGTTCGACTCGAACATCGGCTGTTCGATCGTTCGACGAAGATCGAACGATTTGGGCCGTTCGCGCCAAATTCGAGTGACGCGAACGGCCCACAATGCACTACGCCATCGCAGTGTCATCCAGGTGCTGTGATTGGCCAAGCATGCACTGTGACCCCGCATGCTTGGCCAATCACAGCGCCGGCAGCGAGGAGAGCAATGATTGGCCACAGGCAGGATGCCTGTGGCCAATTATTGCTGAGGGTGTTTAGTACACGCCCCACACTATAAAAGGCCGCCAGCACGGTGGCCTAGTGTAGTGTGTTCGGGAGCAGGGAAAGAGAAGCATAGGCAGGGACAGTGACTTTTATTTCTTTCTTGCTTAACCTGGATTCCTTTAGTTTAGGGAAAGAGAAGGATAGGTAGGGAGAGTGTCAGTGTGTTTTGTGCTTGTGCTATAGTGTGCTTAAAAAAAACATTTTTTCTAGGGACAGAAAACTGTAGGTAGGGAGAGTGTCAGTTTCTTTCACTGTGCAAGTCCTTGTTTCTAGGGACTTGGAAGGACAGTGAGTGAATTCTCCTTGTGCTATATTGTGCTTAAAAAAAACATTTTTTCTAGGGACAGAAAACTGTAGGTAGGGAGAGTGTCAGTTTCTTTCACTGTGCAAGTCCTTGTTTCTAGGGACCTGGAAGGACAGTGAGTGAATTCTCCTTGTGCTATATTGTGCTTAAAAAAAACATTTTTTCTAGGGACAGAAAACTCTAGGTAGGGAGAGTGTCAGTTTCTTTCACTGTGCAAGTCCTTGTTTCCAGGGACCTGGAAGGACAGTGAGTGAATTCTCCTTGTGCTATATTGTGCTTAAAAAAAACATTTTTTCTAGGGACAGAAAACTGTAGGTAGGGAGAGTGTCAGTTTCTTTCACTGTGCAAGTCCTTGTTTCCAGGGACCTGGAAGGACAGTGAGTGAATTCTCCTTGTGCTATAGTGTGCTTAAAAAAAACATATTTTCTAGGGACAGAAAACTGTAGGTAGGGAGAGTGTCAGTTTCTTTCACTGTGCAAGTCCTTGTTTCCAGGGACCTGGAAGGACAGTGAGTGAATTCTCCTTGTGCTATAGTGTGCTTAAAAAAAACATATTTTCTAGGGACAGAAAACTCTAGGTAGGGAGAGTGTCAGTTTCTTTCACTGTGCAAGTCCTTGTTTCCAGGGACCTGGAAGGACAGTGAGTGAATTCTCCTTGTGCTATATTGTGCTTAAAAAAAACATTTTTTCTAGGGACAGAAAACTGTAGGTAGGGAGAGTGTCAGTTTCTTTCACTGTGCAAGTCCTTGTTTCCAGGGACCTGGAAGGACAGTGAGTGAATTCTCCTTGTGCTATAGTGTGCTTAAAAAAAACATATTTTCTAGGGACAGAAAACTGTAGGTAGGGAGAGTGTCAGTTTCTTTCACTGTGCAAGTCCTTGTTTCTAGGGACCTGGAAGGACAGTGAGTGAATTCTCCTTGTGCTATATTGTGCTTAAAAAAAACATTTTTTCTAGGGACAGAAAACTGTAGGTAGGGAGAGTGTCAGTTTCTTTCACTGTGCAAGTCCTTGTTTCCAGGGACCTGGAAGGACAGTGAGTGAATTCTCCTTGTGCTATATTGTGCTTAAAAAAAACATTTTTTCTAGGGACAGAAAACTGTAGGTAGGGAGAGTGTCAGTTTCTTTCACTGTGCAAGTCCTTGTTTCTAGGGACCTGGAAGGACAGTGAGTGAATTCTCCTTGTGCTATATTGTGCTTAAAAAAAACATTTTTTCTAGGGACAGAAAACTGTAGGTAGGGAGAGTGTCAGTTTCTTTCACTGTGCAAGTCCTTGTTTCTAGGGACCTGGAAGGACAGTGAGTGAATTCTCCTTGTGCTATATTGTGCTTAAAAAAACATTTTTTCTAGGGACAGAAAACTGTAGGTAGGGAGAGTGTCAGTTTCTTTCCCTGTGCAAGTCCTTGTTTCTAGGGACCTGGAAGGACAGTGAGTGAATTCTCCTTGTGCTATATTGTGCTTAAAAAAAAACATTTTTTCTAGGGACAGAAAACTGTAGGTAGGGAGAGTGTCAGTTTCTTTCACTGTGCAAGTCCTTGTTTCCAGGGACCTGGAAGGACAGTGAGTGAATTCTCCTTGTGCTATATTGTGCTTAAAAAAAACATTTTTTCTAGGGACAGAAAACTGTAGGTAGGGAGAGTGTCAGTTTCTTTCACTGTGCAAGTCCTTGTTTCCAGGGACCTGGAAGGACAGTGAGTGAATTCTCCTTGTGCTATATTGTGCTTAAAAAAAACATTTTTTCTAGGGACAGAAAACTGTAGGTAGGGAGAGTGTCAGTTTCTTTCACTGTGCAAGTCCTTGTTTCTAGGGACCTGGAAGGACAGTGAGTGAATTCTCCTTGTGCTATATTGTGCTTAAAAAAAACATTTTTTCTAGGGACAGAAAACTGTAGGTAGGGAGAGTGTCAGTTTCTTTCACTGTGCAAGTCCTTGTTTCTAGGGACCTGGAAGGACAGTGAGTGAATTCTCCTTGTGCTATATTGTGCTTAAAAAAAACATTTTTTCTAGGGACAGAAAACTGTAGGTAGGGAGAGTGTCAGTTTCTTTCACTGTGCAAGTCCTTGTTTCTAGGGACCTGGAAGGACAGTGAGTGAATTCTCCTTGTGCTATATTGTGCTTAAAAAAAACATGTTTTCTAGGGACAGAAAACTGTAGGTAGGGAGAGTGTCAGTTTCTTTCACTGTGCAAGTCCTTGTTTCCAGGGACCTGGAAGGACAGTGAGTGAATTCTCCTTGTGCTATATTGTGCTTAAAAAAAACATTTTTTCTAGGGACAGAAAACTGTAGGTAGGGAGAGTGTCAGTTTCTTTCACTGTGCAAGTCCTTGTTTCCAGGGACCTGGAAGGACAGTGAGTGAATTCTCCTTGTGCTATATTGTGCTTAAAAAAAACATTTTTTCTAGGGACAGAAAACTGTAGGTAGGGAGAGTGTCAGTTTCTTTCACTGTGCAAGTCCTTGTTTCTAGGGACCTGGAAGGACAGTGAGTGAATTCTCCTTGTGCTATATTGTGCTTAAAAAAAACATTTTTTCTAGGGACAGAAAACTGTAGGTAGGGAGAGTGTCAGTTTCTTTCACTGTGCAAGTCCTTGTTTCTAGGGACCTGGAAGGACAGTGAGTGAATTCTCCTTGTGCTATATTGTGCTTAAAAAAAACATTTTTTCTAGGGACAGAAAACTGTAGGTAGGGAGAGTGTCAGTTTCTTTCACTGTGCAAGTCCTTGTTTCCAGGGACCTGGAAGGACAGTGAGTGAATTCTCCTTGTGCTATATTGTGCTTAAAAAAAACATTTTTTCTAGGGACAGAAAACTGTAGGTAGGGAGAGTGTCAGTTTCTTTCACTGTGCAAGTCCTTGTTTCTAGGGACCTGGAAGGACAGTGAGTGAATTCTCCTTGTGCTATATTGTGCTTAAAAAAAACATTTTTTCTAGGGACAGAAAACTGTAGGTAGGGAGAGTGTCAGTTTCTTTCACTGTGCAAGTCCTTGTTTCTAGGGACCTGGAAGGACAGTGAGTGAATTCTCCTTGTGCTATATTGTGCTTAAAAAAAACATTTTTTCTAGGGACAGAAAACTGTAGGTAGGGAGAGTGTCAGTTTCTTTCACTGTGCAAGTCCTTGTTTCTAGGGACCTGGAAGGACAGTGAGTGAATTCTCCTTGTGCTATATTGTGCTTAAAAAAAACATTTTTTCTAGGGACAGAAAACTGTAGGTAGGGAGAGTGTCAGTTTCTTTCACTGTGCAAGTCCTTGTTTCCAGGGACCTGGAAGGACAGTGAGTGAATTCTCCTTGTGCTATATTGTGCTTAAAAAAAACATTTTTTCTAGGGACAGAAAACTGTAGGTAGGGAGAGTGTCAGTTTCTTTCACTGTGCAAGTCCTTGTTTCTAGGGACCTGGAAGGACAGTGAGTGAATTCTCCTTGTGCTATATTGTGCTTAAAAAAAACATTTTTTCTAGGGACAGAAAACTCTAGGTAGGGAGAGTGTCAGTTTCTTTCACTGTGCAAGTCCTTGTTTCCAGGGACCTGGAAGGACAGTGAGTGAATTCTCCTTGTGCTATATTGTGCTTAAAAAAAACATTTTTTCTAGGGACAGAAAACTGTAGGTAGGGAGAGTGTCAGTTTCTTTCACTGTGCAAGTCCTTGTTTCCAGGGACCTGGAAGGACAGTGAGTGAATTCTCCTTGTGCTATAGTGTGCTTAAAAAAAACATATTTTCTAGGGACAGAAAACTGTAGGTAGGGAGAGTGTCAGTTTCTTTCACTGTGCAAGTCCTTGTTTCTAGGGACCTGGAAGGACAGTGAGTGAATTCTCCTTGTGCTATATTGTGCTTAAAAAAAACATTTTTTCTAGGGACAGAAAACTGTAGGTAGGGAGAGTGTCAGTTTCTTTCACTGTGCAAGTCCTTGTTTCCAGGGACCTGGAAGGACAGTGAGTGAATTCTCCTTGTGCTATATTGTGCTTAAAAAAAACATTTTTTCTAGGGACAGAAAACTGTAGGTAGGGAGAGTGTCAGTTTCTTTCACTGTGCAAGTCCTTGTTTCTAGGGACCTGGAAGGACAGTGAGTGAATTCTCCTTGTGCTATATTGTGCTTAAAAAAAACATTTTTTCTAGGGACAGAAAACTGTAGGTAGGGAGAGTGTCAGTTTCTTTCACTGTGCAAGTCCTTGTTTCTAGGGACCTGGAAGGACAGTGAGTGAATTCTCCTTGTGCTATATTGTGCTTAAAAAAACATTTTTTCTAGGGACAGAAAACTGTAGGTAGGGAGAGTGTCAGTTTCTTTCCCTGTGCAAGTCCTTGTTTCTAGGGACCTGGAAGGACAGTGAGTGAATTCTCCTTGTGCTATATTGTGCTTAAAAAAAAACATTTTTTCTAGGGACAGAAAACTGTAGGTAGGGAGAGTGTCAGTTTCTTTCACTGTGCAAGTCCTTGTTTCCAGGGACCTGGAAGGACAGTGAGTGAATTCTCCTTGTGCTATATTGTGCTTAAAAAAACATTTTTTCTAGGGACAGAAAACTGTAGGTAGGGAGAGTGTCAGTTTCTTTCACTGTGCAAGTCCTTGTTTCCAGGGACCTGGAAGGACAGTGAGTGAATTCTCCTTGTGCTATATTGTGCTTAAAAAAAACATTTTTTCTAGGGACAGAAAACTGTAGGTAGGGAGAGTGTCAGTTTCTTTCACTGTGCAAGTCCTTGTTTCTAGGGACCTGGAAGGACAGTGAGTGAATTCTCCTTGTGCTATATTGTGCTTAAAAAAAACATTTTTTCTAGGGACAGAAAACTGTAGGTAGGGAGAGTGTCAGTTTCTTTCACTGTGCAAGTCCTTGTTTCTAGGGACCTGGAAGGACAGTGAGTGAATTCTCCTTGTGCTATATTGTGCTTAAAAAAAACATTTTTTCTAGGGACAGAAAACTGTAGGTAGGGAGAGTGTCAGTTTCTTTCACTGTGCAAGTCCTTGTTTCTAGGGACCTGGAAGGACAGTGAGTGAATTCTCCTTGTGCTATATTGTGCTTAAAAAAAACATGTTTTCTAGGGACAGAAAACTGTAGGTAGGGAGAGTGTCAGTTTCTTTCACTGTGCAAGTCCTTGTTTCCAGGGACCTGGAAGGACAGTGAGTGAATTCTCCTTGTGCTATATTGTGCTTAAAAAAAACATTTTTTCTAGGGACAGAAAACTGTAGGTAGGGAGAGTGTCAGTTTCTTTCACTGTGCAAGTCCTTGTTTCCAGGGACCTGGAAGGACAGTGAGTGAATTCTCCTTGTGCTATATTGTGCTTAAAAAAAACATTTTTTCTAGGGACAGAAAACTGTAGGTAGGGAGAGTGTCAGTTTCTTTCACTGTGCAAGTCCTTGTTTCTAGGGACCTGGAAGGACAGTGAGTGAATTCTCCTTGTGCTATATTGTGCTTAAAAAAAACATTTTTTCTAGGGACAGAAAACTGTAGGTAGGGAGAGTGTCAGTTTCTTTCACTGTGCAAGTCCTTGTTTCTAGGGACCTGGAAGGACAGTGAGTGAATTCTCCTTGTGCTATATTGTGCTTAAAAAAAACATTTTTTCTAGGGACAGAAAACTGTAGGTAGGGAGAGTGTCAGTTTCTTTCACTGTGCAAGTCCTTGTTTCCAGGGACCTGGAAGGACAGTGAGTGAATTCTCCTTGTGCTATATTGTGCTTAAAAAAAACATTTTTTCTAGGGACAGAAAACTGTAGGTAGGGAGAGTGTCAGTTTCTTTCACTGTGCAAGTCCTTGTTTCTAGGGACCTGGAAGGACAGTGAGTGAATTCTCCTTGTGCTATATTGTGCTTAAAAAAAACATTTTTTCTAGGGACAGAAAACTGTAGGTAGGGAGAGTGTCAGTTTCTTTCACTGTGCAAGTCCTTGTTTCTAGGGACCTGGAAGGACAGTGAGTGAATT
Organism: Rana muscosa; assembly: GCA_029206835.1. Lineage (NCBI taxonomy): Eukaryota > Metazoa > Chordata > Amphibia > Anura > Ranidae > Rana > Rana muscosa. The sequence continues at coordinate 319,350,577 of CM055124.1, forward strand.
CTCCTTGTGCTATATTGTGCTTAAAAAAAACATTTTTTCTAGGGACAGAAAACTGTAGGTAGGGAGAGTGTCAGTTTCTTTCACTGTGCAAGTCCTTGTTTCTAGGGACCTGGAAGGACAGTGAGTGAATTCTCCTTGTGCTATATTGTGCTTAAAAAAAACATTTTTTCTAGGGACAGAAAACTGTAGGTAGGGAGAGTGTCAGTTTCTTTCACTGTGCAAGTCCTTGTTTCTAGGGACCTGGAAGGACAGTGAGTGAATTCTCCTTGTGCTATATTGTGCTTAAAAAAAACATTTTTTCTAGGGACAGAAAACTGTAGGTAGGGAGAGTGTCAGTTTCTTTCACTGTGCAAGTCCTTGTTTCCAGGGACCTGGAAGGACAGTGAGTGAATTCTCCTTGTGCTATATTGTGCTTAAAAAAAACATTTTTTCTAGGGACAGAAAACTGTAGGTAGGGAGAGTGTCAGTTTCTTTCACTGTGCAAGTCCTTGTTTCTAGGGACCTGGAAGGACAGTGAGTGAATTCTCCTTGTGCTATATTGTGCTTAAAAAAAACATTTTTTCTAGGGACAGAAAACTGTAGGTAGGGAGAGTGTCAGTTTCTTTCACTGTGCAAGTCCTTGTTTCTAGGGACCTGGAAGGACAGTGAGTGAATTCTCCTTGTGCTATATTGTGCTTAAAAAAAACATTTTTTCTAGGGAAAGAAAACTGTAGGTAGGGAGAGTGTCAGTTTCTTTCCCTGTGCAAGTCCTTGTTTCTAGGGACCTGGAAGGACAGTGAGTGAATTCTCCTTGTGCTATATTGTGCTTAAAAAAAACATTTTTTCTAGGGACAGAAAACTGTAGGTAGGGAGAGTGTCAGTTTCTTTCACTGTGCAAGTCCTTGTTTCTAGGGACCTGGAAGGACAGTGAGTGAATTCTCCTTGTGCTATATTGTGCTTAAAAAAAACATTTTTTCTAGGGACAGAAAACTGTAGGTAGGGAGAGTGTCAGTTTCTTTCACTGTGCAAGTCCTTGTTTCCAGGGACCTGGAAGGACAGTGAGTGAATTCTCCTTGTGCTATATTGTGCTTAAAAAAAACATTTTTTCTAGGGACAGAAAACTCTAGGTAGGGAGAGTGTCAGTTTCTTTCACTGTGCAAGTCCTTGTTTCCAGGGACCTGGAAGGACAGTGAGTGAATTCTCCTTGTGCTATATTGTGCTTAAAAAAAACATTTTTTCTAGGGACAGAAAACTGTAGGTAGGGAGAGTGTCAGTTTCTTTCACTGTGCAAGTCCTTGTTTCCAGGGACCTGGAAGGACAGTGAGTGAATTCTCCTTGTGCTATAGTGTGCTTAAAAAAAACATTTTTTCTAGGGACAGAAAACTGTAGGTAGGGAGAGTGTCAGTTTCTTTCACTGTGCAAGTCCTTGTTTCTAGGGACCTGGAAGGACAGTGAGTGAATTCTCCTTGTGCTATATTGTGCTTAAAAAAACATTTTTTCTAGGGACAGAAAACTGTAGGTAGGGAGAGTGTCAGTTTCTTTCCCTGTGCAAGTCCTTGTTTCTAGGGACCTGGAAGGACAGTGAGTGAATTCTCCTTGTGCTATATTGTGCTTAAAAAAAAACATTTTTTCTAGGGACAGAAAACTGTAGGTAGGGAGAGTGTCAGTTTCTTTCACTGTGCAAGTCCTTGTTTCCAGGGACCTGGAAGGACAGTGAGTGAATTCTCCTTGTGCTATATTGTGCTTAAAAAAAATTTTTTTTCTAGGGACAGAAAACTGTAGGTAGGGAGAGTGTCAGTTTCTTTCACTGTGCAAGTCCTTGTTTCTAGGGACCTGGAAGGACAGTGAGTGAATTCTCCTTGTGCTATATTGTGCTTAAAAAAAACATTTTTTCTAGGGACAGAAAACTGTAGGTAGGGAGAGTGTCAGTTTCTTTCACTGTGCAAGTCCTTGTTTCCAGGGACCTGGAAGGACAGTGAGTGAATTCTCCTTGTGCTATATTGTGCTTAAAAAAAACATTTTTTCTAGGGACAGAAAACTGTAGGTAGGGAGAGTGTCAGTTTCTTTCACTGTGCAAGTCCTTGTTTCTAGGGACCTGGAAGGACAGTGAGTGAATTCTCCTTGTGCTATATTGTGCTTAAAAAAAACATTTTTTCTAGGGACAGAAAACTGTAGGTAGGGAGAGTGTCAGTTTCTTTCACTGTGCAAGTCCTTGTTTCTAGGGACCTGGAAGGACAGTGAGTGAATTCTCCTTGTGCTATATTGTGCTTAAAAAAAACATTTTTTCTAGGGACAGAAAACTGTAGGTAGGGAGAGTGTCAGTTTATTTCACTGTGCAAGTCCTTGTTTCTAGGGACCTGGAAGGACAGTGAGTGAATTCTCCTTGTGCTATATTGTGCTTAAAAAAAACATTTTTTCTAGGGACAGAAAACTGTAGGTAGGGAGAGTGTCAGTTTCTTTCACTGTGCAAGTCCTTGTTTCTAGGGACCTGGAAGGACAGTGAGTGAATTCTCCTTGTGCTATATTGTGCTTAAAAAAAACATTTTTTCTAGGGACAGAAAACTGTAGGTAGGGAGAGTGTCAGTTTCTTTCACTGTGCAAGTCCTTGTTTCCAGGGACCTGGAAGGACAGTGAGTGAATTCTCCTTGTGCTATATTGTGCTTAAAAAAAACATTTTTTCTAGGGACAGAAAACTGTAGGTAGGGAGAGTGTCAGTTTCTTTCACTGTGCAAGTCCTTGTTTCCAGGGACCTGGAAGGACAGTGAGTGAATTCTCCTTGTGCTATATTGTGCTTAAAAAAAACATTTTTTCTAGGGACAGAAAACTGTAGGTAGGGAGAGTGTCAGTTTCTTTCACTGTGCAAGTCCTTGTTTCTAGGGACCTGGAAGGACAGTGAGTGAATTCTCCTTGTGCTATATTGTGCTTAAAAAAAACATTTTTTCTAGGGACAGAAAACTGTAGGTAGGGAGAGTGTCAGTTTCTTTCACTGTGCAAGTCCTTGTTTCTAGGGACCTGGAAGGACAGTGAGTGAATTCTCCTTGTGCTATATTGTGCTTAAAAAAAATTTTTTTCTAGGGACAGAAAACTGTAGGTAGGGAGAGTGTCAGTTTCTTTCCCTGTGCAAGTCCTTGTTTCTAGGGACCTGGAAGGACAGTGAGTGAATTCTCCTTGTGCTATATTGTGCTTAAAAAAAACATTTTTTCTAGGGACAGAAAACTGTAGGTAGGGAGAGTGTCAGTTTCTTTCACTGTGCAAGTCCTTGTTTCTAGGGACCTGGAAGGACAGTGAGTGAATTCTCCTTGTGCTATATTGTGCTTAAAAAAAACATTTTTTCTAGGGACAGAAAACTGTAGGTAGGGAGAGTGTCAGTTTCTTTCACTGTGCAAGTCCTTGTTTCCAGGGACCTGGAAGGACAGTGAGTGAATTCTCCTTGTGCTATATTGTGCTTAAAAAAAAACATTTTTTCTAGGGACAGAAAACTCTAGGTAGGGAGAGTGTCAGTTTCTTTCACTGTGCAAGTCCTTGTTTCCAGGGACCTGGAAGGACAGTGAGTGAATTCTCCTTGTGCTATATTGTGCTTAAAAAAAACATTTTTTCTAGGGACAGAAAACTGTAGGTAGGGAGAGTGTCAGTTTCTTTCACTGTGCAAGTCCTTGTTTCTAGGGACCTGGAAGGACAGTGAGTGAATTCTCCTTGTGCTATATTGTGCTTAAAAAAAACATTTTTTCTAGGGACAGAAAACTCTAGGTAGGGAGAGTGTCAGTTTCTTTCACTGTGCAAGTCCTTGTTTCCAGGGACCTGGAAGGACAGTGAGTGAATTCTCCTTGTGCTATATTGTGCTTAAAAAAAACATTTTTTCTAGGGACAGAAAACTCTAGGTAGGGAGAGTGTCAGTTTCTTTCACTGTGCAAGTCCTTGTTTCCAGGGACCTGGAAGGACAGTGAGTGAATTCTCCTTGTGCTATAGTGTGCTTAAAAAAAACATTTTTTCTAGGGACAGAAAACTGTAGGTAGGGAGAGTGTCAGTTTCTTTCACTGTGCAAGTCCTTGTTTCTAGGGACCTGGAAGGACAGTGAGTGAATTCTCCTTGTGCTATATTGTGCTTAAAAAAAACATTTTTTCTAGGGACAGAAAACTGTAGGTAGGGAGAGTGTCAGTTTCTTTCACTGTGCAAGTCCTTGTTTCTAGGGACCTGGAAGGACAGTGAGTGAATTCTCCTTGTGCTATATTGTGCTTAAAAAAAACATTTTTTCTAGGGACAGAAAACTGTAGGTAGGGAGAGTGTCAGTTTCTTTCACTGTGCAAGTCCTTGTTTCCAGGGACCTGGAAGGACAGTGAGTGAATTCTCCTTGTGCTATATTGTGCTTAAAAAAAACATTTTTTCTAGGGACAGAAAACTGTAGGTAGGGAGAGTGTCAGTTTCTTTCACTGTGCAAGTCCTTGTTTCTAGGGACCTGGAAGGACAGTGAGTGAATTCTCCTTGTGCTATATTGTGCTTAAAAAAACATTTTTTCTAGGGACAGAAAACTGTAGGTAGGGAGAGTGTCAGTTTCTTTCCCTGTGCAAGTCCTTGTTTCTAGGGACCTGGAAGGACAGTGAGTGAATTCTCCTTGTGCTATATTGTGCTTAAAAAAAAACATTTTTTCTAGGGACAGAAAACTGTAGGTAGGGAGAGTGTCAGTTTCTTTCACTGTGCAAGTCCTTGTTTCCAGGGACCTGGAAGGACAGTGAGTGAATTCTCCTTGTGCTATATTGTGCTTAAAAAAAACATTTTTTCTAGGGACAGAAAACTGTAGGTAGGGAGAGTGTCAGTTTCTTTCACTGTGCAAGTCCTTGTTTCTAGGGACCTGGAAGGACAGTGAGTGAATTCTCCTTGTGCTATATTGTGCTTAAAAAAAACATTTTTTCTAGGGACAGAAAACTGTAGGTAGGGAGAGTGTCAGTTTCTTTCACTGTGCAAGTCCTTGTTTCTAGGGACCTGGAAGGACAGTGAGTGAATTCTCCTTGTGCTATATTGTGCTTAAAAAAAACATTTTTTCTAGGGACAGAAAACTGTAGGTAGGGAGAGTGTCAGTTTCTTTCACTGTGCAAGTCCTTGTTTCTAGGGACCTGGAAGGACAGTGAGTGAATTCTCCTTGTGCTATATTGTGCTTAAAAAAAACATTTTTTCTAGGGACAGAAAACTGTAGGTAGGGAGAGTGTCAGTTTCTTTCACTGTGCAAGTCCTTGTTTCCAGGGACCTGGAAGGACAGTGAGTGAATTCTCCTTGTGCTATAGTGTGCTTAAAAAAACATTTTTTCTAGGGACAGAAAACTGTAGGTAGGGAGAGTGTCAGTTTCTTTCACTGTGCAAGTCCTTGTTTCTAGGGACCTGGAAGGACAGTGAGTGAATTCTCCTTGTGCTATATTGTGCTTAAAAAAAACATTTTTTCTAGGGACAGAAAACTGTAGGTAGGGAGAGTGTCAGTTTCTTTCACTGTGCAAGTCCTTGTTTCTAGGGACCTGGAAGGACAGTGAGTGAATTCTCCTTGTGCTATATTGTGCTTAAAAAAACATTTTTTCTAGGGACAGAAAACTGTAGGTAGGGAGAGTGTCAGTTTCTTTCACTGTGCAAGTCCTTGTTTCCAGGGACCTGGAAGGACAGTGAGTGAATTCTCCTTGTGCTATATTGTGCTTAAAAAAAACATTTTTTCTAGGGACAGAAAACTGTAGGTAGGGAGAGTGTCAGTTTCTTTCACTGTGCAAGTCCTTGTTTCTAGGGACCTGGAAGGACAGTGAGTGAATTCTCCTTGTGCTATATTGTGCTTAAAAAAAACATTTTTTCTAGGGACAGAAAACTGTAGGTAGGGAGAGTGTCAGTTTCTTTCACTGTGCAAGTCCTTGTTTCTAGGGACCTGGAAGGACAGTGAGTGAATTCTCCTTGTGCTATATTGTGCTTAAAAAAAACATTTTTTCTAGGGACAGAAAACTGTAGGTAGGGAGAGTGTCAGTTTCTTTCACTGTGCAAGTCCTTGTTTCCAGGGACCTGGAAGGACAGTGAGTGAATTCTCCTTGTGCTATATTGTGCTTAAAAAAAACATTTTTTCTAGGGACAGAAAACTGTAGGTAGGGAGAGTGTCAGTTTCTTTCACTGTGCAAGTCCTTGTTTCTAGGGACCTGGAAGGACAGTGAGTGAATTCTCCTTGTGCTATATTGTGCTTAAAAAAAACATTTTTTCTAGGGACAGAAAACTGTAGGTAGGGAGAGTGTCAGTTTCTTTCACTGTGCAAGTCCTTGTTTCTAGGGACCTGGAAGGACAGTGAGTGAATTCTCCTTGTGCTATATTGTGCTTAAAAAAAACATTTTTTCTAGGGACAGAAAACTGTAGGTAGGGAGAGTGTCAGTTTCTTTCACTGTGCAAGTCCTTGTTTCTAGGGACCTGGAAGGACAGTGAGTGAATTCTCCTTGTGCTATATTGTGCTTAAAAAAACATTTTTTCTAGGGACAGAAAACTGTAGGTAGGGAGAGTGTCAGTTTCTTTCACTGTGCAAGTCCTTGTTTCTAGGGACCTGGAAGGACAGTGAGTGAATTCTCCTTGTGCTATATTGTGCTTAAAAAAAACATTTTTTCTAGGGACAGAAAACTGTAGGTAGGGAGAGTGTCAGTTTCTTTCACTGTGCAAGTCCTTGTTTCCAGGGACCTGGAAGGACAGTGAGTGAATTCTCCTTGTGATATATTGTGCTTAAAAAAAACATTTTTTCTAGGGACAGAAAACTGTAGGTAGGGAGAGTGTCAGTTTCTTTCACTGTGCAAGTCCTTGTTTCCAGGGACCTGGAAGGACAGTGAGTGAATTCTCCTTGTGCTATATTGTGCTTAAAAAAAACATTTTTTCTAGGGACAGAAAACTGTAGGTAGGGAGAGTGTCAGTTTCTTTCACTGTGCAAGTCCTTGTTTCTAGGGACCTGGAAGGACAGTGAGTGAATTCTCCTTGTGCTATATTGTGCTTAAAAAAAACATTTTTTCTAGGGACAGAAAACTGTAGGTAGGGAGAGTGTCAGTTTCTTTCACTGTGCAAGTCCTTGTTTCTAGGGACCTGGAAGGACAGTGAGTGAATTCTCCTTGTGCTATATTGTGCTTAAAAAAAACATTTTTTCTAGGGACAGAAAACTGTAGGTAGGGAGAGTGTCAGTTTCTTTCCCTGTGCAAGTCCTTGTTTCTAGGGACCTGGAAGGACAGTGAGTGAATTCTCCTTGTGCTATATTGTGCTTAAAAAAAACATTTTTTCTAGGGACAGAAAACTGTAGGTAGGGAGAGTGTCAGTTTCTTTCACTGTGCAAGTCCTTGTTTCTAGGGACCTGGAAGGACAGTGAGTGAATTCTCCTTGTGCTATATTGTGCTTAAAAAAAACATTTTTTCTAGGGACAGAAAACTGTAGGTAGGGAGAGTGTCAGTTTCTTTCACTGTGCAAGTCCTTGTTTCCAGGGACCTGGAAGGACAGTGAGTGAATTCTCCTTGTGCTATATTGTGCTTAAAAAAAAACATTTTTTCTAGGGACAGAAAACTCTAGGTAGGGAGAGTGTCAGTTTCTTTCACTGTGCAAGTCCTTGTTTCCAGGGACCTGGAAGGACAGTGAGTGAATTCTCCTTGTGCTATATTGTGCTTAAAAAAAACATTTTTTCTAGGGACAGAAAACTGTAGGTAGGGAGAGTGTCAGTTTCTTTCACTGTGCAAGTCCTTGTTTCTAGGGACCTGGAAGGACAGTGAGTGAATTCTCCTTGTGCTATATTGTGCTTAAAAAAAACATTTTTTCTAGGGACAGAAAACTCTAGGTAGGGAGAGTGTCAGTTTCTTTCACTGTGCAAGTCCTTGTTTCCAGGGACCTGGAAGGACAGTGAGTGAATTCTCCTTGTGCTATATTGTGCTTAAAAAAAACATTTTTTCTAGGGACAGAAAACTGTAGGTAGGGAGAGTGTCAGTTTCTTTCACTGTGCAAGTCCTTGTTTCCAGGGACCTGGAAGGACAGTGAGTGAATTCTCCTTGTGCTATAGTGTGCTTAAAAAAAACATTTTTTCTAGGGACAGAAAACTGTAGGTAGGGAGAGTGTCAGTTTCTTTCACTGTGCAAGTCCTTGTTTCTAGGGACCTGGAAGGACAGTGAGTGAATTCTCCTTGTGCTATATTGTGCTTAAAAAAACATTTTTTCTAGGGACAGAAAACTGTAGGTAGGGAGAGTGTCAGTTTCTTTCACTGTGCAAGTCCTTGTTTCCAGGGACCTGGAAGGACAGTGAGTGAATTCTCCTTGTGCTATATTGTGCTTAAAAAAAACATTTTTTCTAGGGACAGAAAACTGTAGGTAGGGAGAGTGTCAGTTTCTTTCACTGTGCAAGTCCTTGTTTCCAGGGACCTGGAAGGACAGTGAGTGAATTCTCCTTGTGCTATAGTGTGCTTAAAAAAAACATTTTTTCTAGGGACAGAAAACTGTAGGTAGGGAGAGTGTCAGTTTCTTTCACTGTGCAAGTCCTTGTTTCTAGGGACCTGGAAGGACAGTGAGTGAATTCTCCTTGTGCTATATTGTGCTTAAAAAAAACATTTTTTCTAGGGACAGAAAACTGTAGGTAGGGAGAGTGTCAGTTTCTTTCACTGTGCAAGTCCTTGTTTCTAGGGACCTGGAAGGACAGTGAGTGAATTCTCCTTGTGCTATATTGTGCTTAAAAAAAAACATTTTTTCTAGGGACAGAAAACTGTAGGTAGGGAGAGTGTCAGTTTCTTTCACTGTGCAAGTCCTTGTTTCCAGGGACCTGGAAGGACAGTGAGTGAATTCTCCTTGTGCTATATTGTGCTTAAAAAAAACATTTTTTCTAGGGACAGAAAACTGTAGGTAGGGAGAGTGTCAGTTTCTTTCACTGTGCAAGTCCTTGTTTCTAGGGACCTGGAAGGACAGTGAGTGAATTCTCCTTGTGCTATATTGTGCTTAAAAAAACATTTTTTCTAGGGACAGAAAACTGTAGGTAGGGAGAGTGTCAGTTTCTTTCCCTGTGCAAGTCCTTGTTTCTAGGGACCTGGAAGGACAGTGAGTGAATTCTCCTTGTGCTATATTGTGCTTAAAAAAAAACATTTTTTCTAGGGACAGAAAACTGTAGGTAGGGAGAGTGTCAGTTTCTTTCACTGTGCAAGTCCTTGTTTCCAGGGACCTGGAAGGACAGTGAGTGAATTCTCCTTGTGCTATATTGTGCTTAAAAAAAACATTTTTTCTAGGGACAGAAAACTGTAGGTAGGGAGAGTGTCAGTTTCTTTCACTGTGCAAGTCCTTGTTTCTAGGGACCTGGAAGGACAGTGAGTGAATTCTCCTTGTGCTATATTGTGCTTAAAAAAAACATTTTTTCTAGGGACAGAAAACTGTAGGTAGGGAGAGTGTCAGTTTCTTTCACTGTGCAAGTCCTTGTTTCCAGGGACCTGGAAGGACAGTGAGTGAATTCTCCTTGTGCTATAGTGTGCTTAAAAAAAAACATTTTTTCTAGGGACAGAAAACTGTAGGTAGGGAGAGTGTCAGTTTCTTTCACTGTGCAAGTCCTTGTTTCTAGGGACCTGGAAGGACAGTGAGTGAATTCTCCTTGTGCTATATTGTGCTTAAAAAAAACATTTTTTCTAGGGACAGAAAACTGTAGGTAGGGAGAGTGTCAGTTTCTTTCACTGTGCAAGTCCTTGTTTCTAGGGACCTGGAAGGACAGTGAGTGAATTCTCCTTGTGCTATATTGTGCTTAAAAAAAACATTTTTTCTAGGGACAGAAAACTGTAGGTAGGGAGAGTGTCAGTTTCTTTCACTGTGCAAGTCCTTGTTTCCAGGGACCTGGAAGGACAGTGAGTGAATTCTCCTTGTGCTATATTGTGCTTAAAAAAAAACATTTTTTCTAGGGACAGAAAACTGTAGGTAGGGAGAGTGTCAGTTTCTTTCACTGTGCAAGTCCTTGTTTCTAGGGACCTGGAAGGACAGTGAGTGAATTCTCCTTGTGCTATATTGTGCTTAAAAATAACATTTTTTCTAGGGACAGAAAACTGTAGGTAGGGAGAGTGTCAGTTTCTTTCACTGTGCAAGTCCTTGTTTCTAGGGACCTGGAAGGACAGTGAGTGAATTCTCCTTGTGCTATATTGTGCTTAAAAAAAACATTTTTTCTAGGGACAGAAAACTGTAGGTAGGGAGAGTGTCAGTTTCTTTCACTGTGCAAGTCCTTGTTTCCAGGGACCTGGAAGGACAGTGAGTGAATTCTCCTTGTGCTATATTGTGCTTAAAAAAAACATTTTTTCTAGGGACAGAAAACTGTAGGTAGGGAGAGTGTCAGTTTCTTTCACTGTGCAAGTCCTTGTTTCCAGGGACCTGGAAGGACAGTGAGTGAATTCTCCTTGTGCTATATTGTGCTTAAAAAAAACATTTTTTCTAGGGACAGAAAACTGTAGGTAGGGAGAGTGTCAGTTTCTTTCACTGTGCAAGTCCTTGTTTCCAGGGACCTGGAAGGACAGTGAGTGAATTCTCCTTGTGCTATATTGTGCTTAAAAAAAACATTTTTTCTAGGGACAGAAAACTGTAGGTAGGGAGAGTGTCAGTTTCTTTCACTGTGCAAGTCCTTGTTTCAAGGGACAGAGAAGGACACCTGAAGGTAGCCCTTATTGCTTTTTTCCCATCTCCCTGCAGGCCATCTATTAGAATGTCTGGAAGGCAAACAAGGAGAGGCAGACAGTCAGGAGGCAAAAAAAGAGGGCAAGCAGGCTCTGTGTCTGGGGGCAACAGTGCTGGTCGTGGACGCGGTGCATTGTCATCAGCACATGGCCATGGGACACGCTTGTCCTTCTTTTCGGCAGCTGGACATGTTGAGCCACATCATGCCGAAGACTTGGTAGAGTGGATGACCAAGCCCTCCTCCTCCTCCTCATCCTCTCTCACCCAGGCTCAGGGTACTGGCAAAGCAGCTGCCAAAGCGTCCTCTTCCCTGGTATCAATGTCAGACTCATCATCAGTCCTCCTGAGGAGTCCCCCGAACTGTTTGAGCACAGTGTTGGGTACATGCTCCAGGAGGATGCCCAGCGTTTCGAAGGGTCTGATGATGAAACCCAGCTACAGGAAGGCAGTAGGGTGAGAGCAGACAGAGGGGATGCTTAAGAAGGACACCAATCTGGCAGTCATGTTCCAGCAGCTGCAGCATACTGCCAGATTGGCTCCAGTGATGAGGAGGGAGGGGATGATGAGGTCACTGACTCCACGTGGGTGCCTAATAGGAGAGAGGAGGAGGAGGATGAGGAGGAGGCACATCTCCAACGAGGCAGGATGCCCTTTGGTGGCCAGCGTAAGGGCAGTACACCGACGGAATCACACCGCAGAGCTCCGCCTGTGCAGGGCGCTGCCTCTGCCCGTCATTCAAAAAGTTCCTTGGTGTGGGCCTTTTTTGAGGCGAGTGCATCAGATCGCACAGCTGCTGTTTGCAACATATGTCTCAAGTGTATATCGCGTGGCCAAAACATCAGCCGCTTGGGCACCACATGCTTGATCAGACATATGTTGACCTGCCATGCAGCTCGTTGGCAAGCCTACCTCAAAGACCCACACCAAAGAACAAAGCGGACCTCTCCTTGCACCGCATCAGCTGGGATCTCCAACCCCACTATAACTTCAGTCCTCTCTGAAACATGCACTGAGAGGAATGAAGGTGTAGAATTAGGTGTGTCACAGCCAAGTACTTGCGGCCACTCTGCTAGCAGTACACCGACGTCCGATTCTAGCAGGCAAATTTCCCTGCCCCAGCTGCTGGACCGTCGAAAGAAGTTCACTCCCAGCCATCCACATGCCCAGCGGTTGAATGCTAGCTTGGCTAAATTGCTAGCGCTTCAACTGCTGCCTTTTCAGTTGGTAGACTCGGCCCCCTTCCGTGAGTTTGTGCAATGTGCGGTTCCTCAGTGGCAGGTTCCCAAACGCCACTTTTTCTCACGGAAGGCTATTCCGGCTCTCTACCGGCATGTGGAAGGCAATGTCTTGGCCTCGCTGGACAGGGCGGTCAGCGGTAAGGTGCATATTACCGCTGACTCATGGTCCAGCAGGCATGGACAGGGACGTTACCTTTCTTTCACGGCCCATTGGGTCACTCTTTTGGCAGCTGGGAAGGATGCAGGACAAGGTGCAGTAGTGTTGGAGGTTGTCCCACCGCCACGCCTCCAAAATGCTACTACTGGTTGTGACACACCTCTCTCCTCCACCCCCTCCTCTTCTTCTTCCTCCATGGCCTCTTCCTGTGGTTTGTCATATGAACCAGCGGTGCTCCGTAGCCGTTCACGGGGCTACGCAAGTACGCAGGCAAAAAGATGCCATGCCGTGCTTGCGCTGGTGTGTTTGGGGGACAGAAGCCACACTGGGGCAGAGGTCCTGTCTGCTCTGCAGGGCCAGGCCGAGAGGTGGTTGACGCCACGCCAGCTTAAGCCAGGAATGGTGGTTTGCGACAATGGCACCAACCTCCTCTCCGCCCTCCGACAGGGACAACTGACCCATGTGCCCTGTGTGGCTCACGTCCTTAACCTGGTGGTGCAGCGGTTCTTGGGCAGGTACCCGGGCTTACAGGATGTCCTGAGGCAGGCCAGGAAAGTCTGTGTGCATTTCCACAGATCTTATAATGCCAGTGCTCGCCTGGCTGAGCTGCAAAAGGAGTTGAACCTGCCCAAGAACCGCCTTATATGTGACATGCCCACCAGGTGGAACTCAACGTTGGCCATGCTGCAGCGGCTGCACACGCAGCAGAGGGCCATCAATGAGTACCTGTGCGACTACGGCACCAGGACAGGGTCAGGGGAGCTTGGTTTTTTTTCTCCACGCCAGTGGGGCATGATCAGGGATGCATGCCCTGTCCTGGCACCATTTGAGGAGGCCACGAGGATGGTGAGCAGTGACAGTGCATGCATCAGTGACACTGTACCTCTTGTCCACCTGTTGGAGCACACGCTGCGTGGAATAATGGACAGGGCACTTGAGGCAGAACAGAGGCAGGAAGAGGAGGACTTCCTTGCCTCTCAAGGCCCCCTTTACCCAGACAGTGTTCCTTCTGTCCCACCCATCGCACAGGAAGAGGAAGAGGAGGAGGAGGAGGAGGAGGATTGTGTCAGCATGGAGGTGGAGGCTGGCACTCAGCATCATCAGCAGCAGTCTTTTAGGGATGATTTACAGTCCCAAGAAACCAGTGGACTTGTACGTGGCTGGGAGGAGGTGACTGCGGATCATGTTGTCCTTAGTGACCCAGAGGACTCCGGAGCGAATGCCTCAGCAAACCTACGCTGCATGGCCTCCCTGATCCTGCAAAGTCTGCGGAAGGATCCTCGTATTCTTCGGATCAAGGAGAGGGACCATTACTGGCTGGCCACTCTCCTTGATCCACGGTACAAGGGTAAGGTTGCAGACCTTATGTTACAGTCGCAGAGGGAGCAGAGGATGAGACAACTCCGGGAGGCCTTGCAGAAAGGTCTGTGCAACGCGTTCCCAGAGACTGGGAGGTTACAAACTCCTGGTCCAGGACAACGAGTTGCTGAGGCTTCGGCCAATCAAAGAAGGAGCGGTGGGGAAGGTGGCCGTCTGACCGATGCGTTCAGACAATTCTTTAGTCCGCAGCCCCAAAGTATGATTGGTTCCAGCAACCATCGCCAGCGTCTGATAAACATGGTGCAGGAATATCTAGGGGCAAGGTCAGACTTGGACACCTTCCCCACCGAAAATCCTCTGGCTTACTGGGTCTTGAGGATGGATCACTGGCCAGAGCTTGCACAGTATGCAATTGAGCTACTGGCCTGTCCTGCATCCAGCGTTCTTTCGGAACGCACATTCAGTGCTGCTGGAGGATTTGTCACGGATCACAGGGTGCGCCTGTCCACCGACTCGGTTGATCGACTGACTTTCATCAAGATGAACCAGTCTTGGATCACCACCAGCTACCACACACCTGATGCTGATATAACAGACTAATTGATTTTAACATGTCACGTCCCTTCAAGACTGATGCTGATGCTGAGTGCCTGTGCTGTTATGTTGACTGGCTATCCTCCTCCTCCGAGTCCTCAATGATACGATTGATGATGATAGCTTGGAAGATCATTTTTGTTTATGGGTGCCGCCACCAGTGGCTAAGGCCCAATTTTTCAGCCCCTGTTTTACAGGGGCGTGTACTTACAATTTTTTTAGCAATAATTTGCCATAGGGCTCATTGCTGTGCTCCAAGTACAGTATCTGTGAGGGGTTGTAGTGTTGTGCCACCAGTGCCTAAGGCCCAATTTTTCAGCCCCTGTTTAACAGGGGCGTGTCATTACAATTTTTGAAGCAATACTTTGCAACAGGGCTCATTGCTGTGCTCCAAGTACAGTATCTGTGAGGGGTTGTAGTGTTGTGCCACCAGTGCCTAAGGCCCAATTTTTCAGCCCCTGTTCAACAGGGGCATGTAATTACAATTATTGATCTAATAATTCACAGCAGGGCCCATTCCTGCACCCACCAAGAGTAACTCTGAGGGCTTACAGTGTTGTGGCAACACCACCACCACCACCACCACCACGAAAGGCCCAATTTTTCAGCCACTGTTCAAAAGGGGCATGTAATTACAATTCTTGATCTAATAATTCACAGCAGGGCCCATTCCTGCACCCACCAAGAGTAACTCTGAGGGCTTACAGTGTTGTGGCAACACCACCACCACCACCACCACCACGAAAAGCCCAATTTTTCAGCCCCTGTTCAACAGGGGCATGCAATTACAATTCTTGATCTAATAATTCACAGCAGGGCCCATTGCTGCACCCACCAAGAGTAACTGTCAGGGCTTACAGTGTTGTGGCACCAGCACCACCATCAAAGCCCCAATTTTTACTACCACTGTTCAACAATTATATGTAATTAAAATTCCTGATATAATAGTTGACAGCAGGGCGTTCCAGCACCAACCAAGAGTAACTGTGAGTGCTTACAGTGTTGTGCCAACACCAACAACTAAGGGGCCTATTTCTGCAGAGTATATACGGCAGGTCCCTACTTTCAAACATCCAACTTACAAACGACTCCTACTTGCAAACGCAAGAAGACAACAGGAAGTGAGAGGAAATCTACCACTAGGAAGGAAAATTCTCTCCTGTAAGAATTAATATGGGAGAAAGGTGTCTCCTCTCTACTGATGCTTTATCAGCAATCCTTGTTTCAAGAAAAACACCACATTTCAAAAACAGTTGTCATTGGGACGGAAAGTGAGGTGAAATGTTCTGAACAGGGGCACAGACAGCAAAACAAATGTTACAGGGGTGATAACCCTTACCTATGTTTCCCAAAAAGTTTAAAAATAGATTTTTGGGCTGGAGCTACAGTTCAACAATGTACCTGTTCAAAATTACAACAGATTCTACATAAGAACAAACCTACAGTCCCTGTCTTGTATGCACCGCCTGTATACGGCTGTTCAGAGTATATAGGGCCTTTTTTATTTTGTGTGCGGTGTTCCCCTTAATATCCATACAAGACCCAAAGGGGCTGGTAATGGGCTGGGGTAGGGGGGGGGGGCATGGGGTAGCTATGCCATTTTTCTTAAAGAATTTCATCCATATTACCGGGACCAGACATTACATTAAAGCCGCAAGCAGTTTTAAATGGCTTTTTTTTCCTTTAGAAATGTTATTTTGTGCAGGGACAGTTCTAAACACGGGAAACACGTGGCACTTCACAGGCATACTTTAGACACCCCCCAGGTACGATATTTAAAGGAATATTTGACTTTTTTTTTTTCACTTTATGCATCATTAAAATGACTGCTCCCGAAAAACGTCCGTTTTTAAAACTTCTTTTTGCATTGATACATGTCCCCTGGTGCAGAACCCGGGCTCCCAAACTCTGTTTAGGACAATAACATGCATAATAGTTGTTATAATTAGCACTTTAGAATTCGAACGTTCGCATCCATTGTATTTAATAGGGTTCTAATGTTCGTACGAACTTTCGGTCCGTTCGCGGGTTCTGGTGCGAACCGAACCCGGGGGTGTTCGGCTCATCACTAGTGGTGAGATGAATGGATGGGAGGGATGGATGGATGGGATGGATGGGATGGATGGGAGGGACACATTGTGAAGGGTTGGGGGTGGTGAGATGAATGGATGGGAGGGAGGGATGGATGGGATTGATGGGATGGGAGGGATGGGAGGGACACATTGTGAAAGGTTGGGGGTGGTGAGATGAATGGATGGGAGGGAGGGATGGATGGATGGGATGGATGGGAGGGAGGAATGGGATGGATGGGATGGATGGGAGGAACACATTGTGAAGGGTTGGGGGTGGTGAGATGAATGGATGGGATGGGATGGATGGGAAGGATGGATGGGATGGATGAGATGGATGGGAGGGGCACATTGTGAAGGGTTGGGGGTGGTGAAATGAATGGATGGGAGGGAGGGATGGGAGCGATGGGAGATACACATTGTGAAGGGTTGGAGATGGTGAGATGAATGGATGGGAGGGAGGGATGGGATGGATGGGAGGGACACATTGTGAAGGGTTGGGGGTGGTGAGATGAATGGATGGGAGGGAGGGATGGGATGGATGGATGGGATGGATGGGAGGGACACATTGTGAAGGGTTGGGGGTGGTGAGATGAATGGATGGGAGGGAGGGATGGGATGGATGGGAGGGATGGATGGGACGGAGGAATGGGATGGATGGGATGGATGGGAGGGACACATTGTGAAGGGTTGGGGGTGGTGAGATGAATGGAAGGGAGGGAGGGATGGGATGGATAGGAGGGAGGGATGGGATGAATGGATTGGAGGGACACATTGTGAAGGGTTGGGGGTGGTGAGATGAATGGATGGGAGGGAGGGACGGATGGATGGATGGATGGGAGGGACACATTGTGAATGGTTGGGGGTGGTGAGATGAATGGATGGGAGGGAGAGATGGGATGGATAGGAGGGAGGGATGGGATGAATGGATTGGAGGAACACATTGTGAAGGGTTGGGGGTGGTGAGATGAATGGATGGGAGGGAGGGATGGATGGATGGATGGGAGGGATGGGAGGGACACATTGTGAAGGGTTGGGGGTGGTGAGATGAATGGATGGGAGGGAGGGATGGAATGGATGGATGGGAGGGATGGGATGGATGGGAGGGACACATTGTGAAGGGTTGGGGGGTGGTGAGATGAATGGATGGGAGGGATGGGATGGATGGGATGGATGGGAGGGACACATTGTGAAGGGTTGGGGGTGGTGAGATGAATGGATGGGAGGGAGGGATGGGATGGATGGGATGGATGGGAGGGACACATTGTGAAGGGTTGGGGGTGGTGAGATGAATGGATGGGAGGGAGGGATGGGATGGATGGGATGGATGGGAGGGACACATTGTGAAGGGTTGGGGGTGGTGAGATGAATGGATGGATGGGAGGGATGGGATGGATGGGAGGGAGGGATGGGAGGGATGGGATGGATGGGAGGGACACATTGTGAAGGGTTGGGGGTGGTGAGATGAATGGATAAATGGGAGGGATGGGATAGATGGGATGGATGGGAGGGAGGGATGGGATGGATGGATGGGATGGATGGGAGGGACACATTGTGAAGAGTTGGGGGTGGAGAGATGAATGGATGGGAGGGATGGATGGGATGGATGGGAGGAACACATTGTGAAGGGTTGGGGGTGGTGGGATGAATGGATGGGAGGGAGGGATGGAATGGATGGGATGGATGGGAGGGACACATTGTGAAGGGTTGGGGGTGGTGGGATGAATGGATGGATGGGATGGATGGGAGGGATGGGAGGGACATATTGTGAAGGGTTGGGTGAAGGGTTGGGGGTGGTGAGATGAATGGATGGGAGGGAGGGATGGATGAATGGATGGGAGGGATGGGATGGTATGGATGGGAGGGACACATTGTGAAGGGTTGGGGGTGGTGAGATGAATGGATGGGAGGGATGGGAGGGATGGATGGATGGATGGGATGGATGGGAGGGATGGGAGGGACACATTGTGAAGGGTTGGGGGTGGTGAGATGAATGGATAGGAGGGAGGGATGGGATGGATGGGATGGATGGGAGGGACACATTGTGAAGGGTTGGGGGTGGTGTGATGAATGGATGGGAGGGATGGATGGATGGGATAGATTGGAGGGACACATTGTGAAGGGTTGGGGGTGGTGAGATGAATGGATGGGAGGGAGGGAGGGAGGGATGGATAGATGGGATGGATGGGAGGGATGGGATGGATGGGAGGGACACATTGTGAAGGGTTGGGGGTGGTGAGATGAATGGATGGGAGGGAGGGATGGATGGATGGATGGGAGGGAAACATTGTGAAGGGTTGGGGGTGGTGAGATGAATGGATGGGAGGGAGGGAGGGAGGGATGGATGGGAGGGATGAGATGGATGGAAGGGATACATTGTGGAGGGTTGGGGGTGGTGAGATGAATGGATGGGAGGGAGGGATGGGATGGATAGGATGGATGGGAGGGACAAATTGTGAAGGGTTGGGGGTGGTGAGATGAATGGATGGGAGGGATGGATGGGATGGATAGGATGGATGGGAGGGACACATTGTGAAGGGTTGGGGGTGGAGAGATGAATGGATGGAAGGGAGGGATGGATGGATGGGATGGATGGGAGGGAGGGATGGGATGGATGGGATGGATGGGAGGGACACATTGTGAAGGGTTGGGGGTGGTGAGATGAATGGATGGAAGGAAGGGATGGATGGATGGGATGGATGGGAGGGAGGGATGGGATGGATGGGATGGGAGGGATGGGAGGGACACATTGTGAATGGTTGGGGGTGGTGAGATGAATGAATGGGAGGGAGGGATGGATGGATGGGATGGATGGGAGGGATGGGATGGATGGGATGGGTGGGAGGGACACATTGTGAAGGGTTGGGGGTGGTGAGATGAATGGATGGAAGGGATGGAGGGATGGGATGGATGGGATGGATGGGATGGATGAGAGGGAGGGATGGGATGGATGGGATGGATGGGAGGGAGGGGATTGATAGGATGAATGAGAGGGAGGGATGGATGAGATGGATGGGAGGGATGGGATGGATGAGAGGGATGGATGGGAGGGGCACATTGTGAAGGGTTGGGGGTGGAGAGATGAATGGATGGGAGGGAGGGATGGGATGGATGGGATGGATGGGAGGGAGGGATGGGATAAGTGGGAGGGATGGGATGGATGGGAGGGATGGGATGGATGGGATGGATGGGAGGGACACATTGTGAAGGGTTGGGGGTGGTGAGATGAATGGATGGAAGGGAGGGATGGATGGGAGGGAGGAACGGGATGGATGGGATGGATGGGAGGGACACATTGTGAAGGGTTGGGGGTGGTGAGATGAATGGATGGGAGGGAGGGATGGATGGGATGGATGGGATGGATGGGATGGATGGGAGGGACACATTGTGAAAGGTTGGGGGTGGTGAGATGAATGGATGGGAGGGAGGGAGGGATGGGAGGGATGGGAGGGACACATTGTGAAGGGTTGGGGGCGGTGAGATGAATGGATGGGAGGGAGGGATGGGATGGATGGGATGGATGGGAGGGACACATTGTGAAGGGTTGGGGGTGGTGAGATGAATGGATGGGAGGGAGGGATGGGATGGATGGGATGAATGGGAGGGAGGGATGGGATGGATGGGAGGGACACATTGTGAAGGGTTGGGGGTGGTGAGATGAATGGATGGAAGGGAGGGAGGGATGGGATGGATGGGAGGGACACATTGTAAAGGGTTGCGAGTGGTGAGATGAATGGATGGATGGGAGGGATGGGATGGATGGGATGGATGGGAGGGACACACTGTGAAGGGTTGGGGGTGGTGAGATGAATGGATGGAAGGGCGGGAGGAATGGGATAGATGGGAGGGACACATTGTGAAAGGTTGGGGGTGGTGAGATGAATGGATGGGAGGGAGGGATGGGATGGATGGGAGGGACACACTGTGAAGGGTTGGGGGTGGTGAGATGAATGGATGGGAGGGATGGATGGATGGGAGGGACACATTGTGAAGGGTTGGGGGAGGTGAGATGAATGGATGGGAGGGAGGGATGGATGGATGGGAGGGAGGGACACTTTGTGAAAGGTTGGGGGTGGTGAGATGAATGGATGGGAGGGAGGGATGGGATGGATGGGATGGATGGGAGGGATGGGATGGATGGGAGGGACACATTGTGAAGGGTTGGGGGTGGTGAGATGAATGGATGGGAGGGAGGGATGGATGGATGGGATGGATGGGAGGGAGGGATGGGAGGGACACATTGTGAAGGTTTGGGGGTGGTGAGATAAATGGATGGGAGGGATGGATGGATGGGATGGATGGGAGGGACACATTGTGAAGGGTTGGGGTGGTGAGATGAATGGATGGGAGGGAGGGATGGATGGGAGGGATGTATAGGATGGATGGGATGGGAGGGATGGGAGGGACACATTGTGAAAGGTTGGGGGTGGTGAGATGAATGGATGGGAGAGAGGGATGGATGGATGGGATGGATGGGAGGGAGGAATGGGATAGATGGGATGGATGGGAGGGACACATTGTGAAGGGTTGGGGGTGGTGAGATGAATGGATGGGAGGGAGGGATGGATGGATGGGAGGGAGGGAGGGATGGGAGGGATGGGAGGGACACATTGTGAAGGGTTGAGGGTGGTGAGATGAATGGATGGGAGGGAGGGATGGGATGGATGGGATGGATGGGAGGGACACATTGTGAAGGGTTGGGGGTGGTGAGATGAATGGATGGGAGGGAGGGATGGGATGGATGGGATGAATGGGAGGGAGGGATGGGATGGATGGGAGGGACACATTGTGAAGGGTTGGGGGTGGTGAGATGAATGGATGGGAGGGATGGATGGATGGGATGGATGGGATGGATGGGAGGGACACATTGTGAAGGGTTGGGGGTGGTGAGAGGAATGGATGGGAGGGAGGGATGGATGGGAGGGATGGATGGGATGGGAGGGATGGGAGGGACACATTGTGAAAGGTTGGGGGTGATGAGATGAATGGATGGGAGGGAGGGCAGGATGGATGGGATGGATGGGAGGGAGGAATGGGATGGATGGGATGGATGGGAGGGACACATTGTGAAGGGTTGGGGGTGGTGAGATGAATGGATGGGATGGGATGGATGGGAAGGATGGATGGGATGGATGAGATGGATGGGAGGGGCACATTGTGAAGGGTTGGGGGTGGTGAAATGAATGGATGGGAGGGAGGGATGGGATGGATGGGAGCGATGGGAGATACACATTGTGAAGGGTTGGGGATGGTGAGATGAATAGATGGGAGGGAGGGATGGGATGGATGGGAGGGACACATTGTGAAGGGTTGGGGGTGGTGAGATGAATGGATGGGAGGGAGGGATGGGATGGATGGATGGGATGGATGGGAGGGACACATTGTGAAGGGTTGGGGGGTGGTGAGATGAATGGATGGGAGGGAGGGATGGGATGGATGGGAGGGATGGATGGGAGGGAGGGATGGATGGGAGGGGCACATTGTGAAAGGATGGGGGTGGTGAGATGAATGGATGGAAGGGAGGGATGGATGGATGGGATGGATGGATGGGAGGGATGGGAGGGACACATTGTGAAGGGTTGGGGGTGGTGAGATGAATGGATGGATGGGAGGGATGGGATGGATGGGAGGGAGGGACTTCTTGCTTATCTTTTGCTATGTTCATCTCCCTATTAGGAGTGGAGGGATGTAGTGAGATGGGATGGATGGGAGGGACACATTGTGAAGGGTTTGGGGTGGTGAGATGAATGGATAAATGGGAGGGATGGGATAGATGGGATGGATGGGAGGGAGGGATGGGATGGATGGATGGGATGGATGGGAGGGACACATTGTGAAGGGTTGGGGGTGGAGAGATGAATGGATGGGAGGGATGGATGGGATGGATGGGAGGAACACATTGTAAAGGGTTGGGGGTGGTGGGATGAATGGATGGGAGGGAGGGATGGGATGGATGGGATGGATGGGAGGGACACATTGTGAAGGGTTGGGGGTGGTGGGATGAATGGATGGATGGGATGGATGGGAGGGATGGGAGGGACATATTGTGAAGGGTTGGGGGTGGTGAGATGAATGGATGGGAGGGAGGGATGGATGGATGGGAGCGATGGGATGGATACATTGTGAAGGGTTGGGGGTGGTGAGATGAATGGATGGGAGGGAGGGATGGATGAATGGATGGGAGGGATGGGATGGGATGGATGGGAGGGACACATTGTGAAGGGTTGGGGGTGGTGAGATGAATGGATGGGAGGGATGGGAGGGATGGATGGATGGATGGGATGGATGGGATGGATGGGAGGGACACATTGTGAAGGGTTGGGGGTGGTGAGATGAATGGATGGGAGGGAGGGATGGGATGGATGGGATGGATGGGAGGGACACATTGTGAAGGGTTGGGGGTGGTGAGATGAATGGATGGGAGGGAGGGATGGGATGGATGGGATGAATGGGAGGGAGGGATGGGATGGATGGGAGGGACACATTGTGAAGGGTTGGGGGTGGTGAGATGAATGGATGGAAGGGAGGGAGGGATGGGATGGATGGGAGGGACACATTGTAAAGGGTTGCGAGTGGTGAGATGAATGAATAGGAGGGAGGGATGGGATGGATGGGATGGATGGGAGGCACACACTGTGAAGGGTTGGGGGTGGTGAGATGAATGGATGGAAGGGCGGGAGGAATGGGATAGATGGGAGGGACACATTGTGAAAGGTTGGGGGTGGTGAGATGAATGGATGGGAGGGAGGGATGGGATGGATGGGAGGGACACACTGTGAAGGGTTGGGGGTGGTGAGATGAATGGATGGGAGGGAGGGATGGATGGATGGGAGGGACACATTGTGAAGGGTTGGGGGAGGTGAGATGAATGGATGGGAGGGAGGGATGGATGGATGGGAGGGAGGGACACATTGTGAAAGGTTGGGGGTGGTGAGATGAATGGATGGGAGGGAGGGATGGGATGGATGGGAGGGATGGGATGGATGGGAGGGACACATTGTGAAGGGTTGGGGGTGGTGAGATGAATGGATGGGAGGGAGGGATGGGAGGGACACATTGTGAAGGTTTGGGGGTGGTGAGATGAATGGATGGGAGGGATGGATGGATGGGATGGATGGGATGGATGGGAGGGACACATTGTGAAGGGTTGGGGTGGTGAGATGAATGGATGGGAGGGAGGGATGGATGGGAGGGATGTATAGGATGGATGGGATGGGAGGGATGGGAGGGACACATTGTGAAAGGTTGGGGGTGGTGAGATGAATGGATGGGAGAGAGGGATGGATGGATGGGATGGATGGGAGGGAGGAATGGGATAGATGGGATGGATGGGAGGGACACATTGTGAAGGGTTGGGGGTGGTGAGATGAATGGATGGGAGGGAGGGATGGATGGATGGGAGGGAGGGAGGGATGGGAGGGATGGGAGGGACACATTGTGAAGGGTTGAGGGTGGTGAGATGAATGGATGGGAGGGAGGGATGGGATGGATGGGATGGATGGGAGGGACACATTGTGAAGGGTTGGGGGTGGTGAGATGAATGGATGGGAGGGAGGGATGGGATGGATGGGATGAATGGGAGGGATGGGATGGATGGGAGGGACACATTGTGAAGGGTTGGGGGTGGTGAGATGAATGGATGGGAGGGATGGATGGATGGGATGGATGGGATGGATGGGAGGGACACATTGTGAAGGGTTGGGGGTGGTGAGATGAATGGATGGGAGGGAGGGATGGATGGGAGGGATGGATGGGATGGATGGGATGGGAGGGATGGGAGGGACACATTGTGAAAGGTTGGGGGGTGATGAGATGAATGGATGGGAGGGAGGGATGGATGGATGGGATGGATGGGAGGGAGGGAGGAATGGGATGGATGGGATGGATGGGAGGGACACATTGTGAAGGGTTGGGGGTGGTGAGATGAATGGATGGGATGGGATGGATGGGAAGGATGGATGGGATGGATGAGATGGATAGGAGGGGCACATTGTGAAGGGTTGGGGGTGGTGAAATGAATGGATGGGAGGGAGGGATGGGATGGATGGGAGCGATGGGAGATACACATTGTGAAGGGTTGGGGATGGTGAGATGAATGGATGGGAGGGAGGGATGGGATGGATGGGAGGGACACATTGTGAAGGGTTGGGGGTGGTGAGATGAATGGATGGGAGGGAGGGATGGGATGGATGGATGGGATGGATGGGAGGGACACATTGTGAAGGGTTGGGGGTGGTGAGATGAATGGATGGGAGGGAGGGATGGGATGGATGGGAGGGATGGATGGGAGGGAGGGATGGATGGGAGGGGCACATTGTGAAAGGATGGGGGTGGTGAGATGAATGGATGGAAGGGAGGGATGGATGGATGGGATGGATGGATGGGAGGGATGGGATGGATGGGAGGGGCACATTGTGAAGGGTTGGGGGTGGTGAGATGAATGGATGGATGGGAGGGATGGGATGGATGGGAGGAATGAGAGGGACACATTGTAAAGGGTTGGGGGTGGTGAGATGAATGGATGGGAGGGAGGGATGGATGGATGGATGGGAGGGACACATTGTGAAGGGTTGGGGGTGGTGAGATGAATGGATGGGAGGGAGGGATGGGATGGATGGGAGGAATGAGAGGGACACATTGTAAAGGGTTGGGGGTGGTGAGATGAATGGATGGGAGGGAGGGATGGATGGATGGATGGGAGGGACACATTGTGAAGGGTTGGGGGTGGTGAGATGAATGGATGGGAGGGAGGGAGGGATGGATGGGAGGGATGAGATGGATGGAAGGGATACATTGTGGAGGGTTGGGGGTGGTGAGATGAATGGATGGGAGGGAGGGATGGGATGGATGGGATGGATGGGAGGGACAAATTTTGAAGGGTTGGGGGTGGTGAGATGAATGGATGGGAGGGATGGATGGATGGATAGGATGGATGGGAGGGACACATTGTGAAGGGTTGGGGGTGGTGAGATGAATGGATGGAAGGGAGGGATGGATGGATGGGATGGATGGGAGGGAGGGATGGGATGGATGGGATGGATGGGAGGGACACATTGTGAAGGGTTGGGGGTGGTGAGATGAATGGATGGAAGGAAGGGATGGATGGATGGGATGGATGGGAGGGAGGGATGGGATGGATGGGATGGGAGGGATGGGAGGGACACATTGTGAATGGTTGGGGGTGGTGAGATGAATGGATGGGAGGGAGGGATGGATGGATGGGATGGATGGGAGGGATGGGATGGATGGGAGGGACACATTGTGAAGGGTTGGGGGTGGTGAGATGAATGGATGGGAGGGAGGGATGGGATGGATGGATGGATGGGATGGATGGGAGGGACACATTGTGAAGGGTTGGGGGTGGTGAGATGAATGGATGGAAGGGAGGGAGGGATGGGATGGATGGGATGGATGGGATGGATGAGAGGGAGGGATGGGATGGATGGGATGGATGGGAGGGAGGGGATGGATGGGATGAATGAGAGGGAGGGATGGGATGGATGAGATGGATGGGAGGGATGGGATGGATGAGAGGGATGGGATGGATGGGAGGGACACATTGTGAAGGGTTGGGGGTGGTGAGATGAATGGATGGGAGGGATAGATGGATGGGAGGGATGGATGGGAGGGGAACATTGTGAAGGGTTGGGGGTGGAGAGATGAATGGATGGGAGGGAGGGATGGGATGGATGGGATGGATGGGAGGGAGGGATGGGATAAGTGGGAGGGAGGGATGGGATGGATGGGAGGGACACATTGTGAAGGGTTGGGGGTGGTGAGATGAATGGATGGAAGGGAGGGATGGATGGATGGGATGGATGGGAGGGAGGAACGGGATGGATGGGATGGATGGGAGGGACACATTGTGAAGGGTTGGGGGTGGTGAGATGAATGGATGGGAGGGAGGGATGGATGGGATGGATGGGATGGATGGGATGGATGGAAGGGACACATTGTGAAAGGTTGGGGGTGGTGAGATGAATGGATGGGAGGGAGGGATGGATGGATGGGATGGATGGGAGGGACACATTGTGAAGGGTTGGGGGTGGTGAGATGAATGGATGGAAGGGAGGGAGGGATGGGATGGATGGGAGGGACACATTGTAAAGGGTTGCGAGTGGTGAGATGAATGAATGGGAGGGAGGGATGGGATGGATGGGATGGATGGGAGGGACACACTGTGAAGGGTTGGGGGTGGTGAGATGAATGGATGGAAGGGAGGGATGGGATGGATGGGAGGGACACACTGTGAAGGGTTGGGGGTGGTGAGATGAATGGATGGGAGGGAGGGATGGATGGATGGGAGGGACACATTGTGAAGGGTTGGGGGAGGTGAGATGAATGGATGGGAGGGAGGGATGGATGGATGGGATGGATGGCAGGGATGGATGGGAGGGAGGGACACATTGTGAAAGGTTGGGGGTGGTGAGATGAATGGATGGGAGGGAGGGATGGGATGGATGGGATGGATGGGAGGGATGGGATGGATGGGAGGGACACATTGTGAAGGGTTGGGGGTGGTGAGATGAATGGATGGGAGGGAGGGATGGATGGATGGGATGGATGGGAGGGAGGGATGGGAGGGACACATTGTGAAGGTTTGGGGGTGGTGAGATGAATGGATGGGAGGGATGGATGGGATGGATGGGAGGGACACATTGTGAAGGGTTGGGGTGGTGAGATGAATGGATGGGAGGGAGGGATGGATGGGAGGGATGTATAGGATGGATGGGATGGATGGGAGGGAGGAATGGGATAGATGGGATGGATGGGAGGGACACATTGTGAAGGGTTGGGGGTGGTGAGATGAATGGATGGGATGGGATGGATGGGAAGGATGGATGGGATGGATGAGATGGATGGGAGGGGCACATTGTGAAGGGTTGGGGGTGGTGAAATGAATGGATGGGAGGGAGGGATGGGATGGATGGATGGGAGGGACACATTGTGAAGGGTTGGGGGTGGTGAGATGAATGGATGGGAGGGAGGGATGGGATGGATGGATGGGATGGATGGGAGGGACACATTGTGAAGGGTTGGGGGTGGTGAGATGAATGGATGGAAGGGATGGATCTGAGGGACACATTGTGAAGGGTTGGGGGTAGTGAGATGAATGGATGGGAGGGATGGATGGGAGGGGCACATTGTGAAAGGTTGGGGGTGGTGAGATGAATGGATGGGATGGATGGGAGGGACACATTGTAAAGGGTTGGGGGTGGTGAGATGAATGGATGGGATGGATGGGAGAGATGGATGGGATGGATGGGAGGGACACATTGTGAAGGGTTGGGGGTGGTGAGATGAATGGATGGGAGGGAGGGATGGGATGGATAGGAGGGAGGGATGGGATTAATGGATTGGAGGGACACATTGTGAAGGGTTGGGGGTGGTGAGATGAATGGATAAGATGGATGGGACGGATGGATGGATGGATGGGAGGGACACATTGTGAATGGTTGGGGGTGGTGAGATGAATGGATGGGAGGGAGAGATGGGATGGATAGGAGGGAGGGATGGGATGAATGGATTGGAGGAACACATTGTGAAGGGTTGGGGGTGGTGAGATGAATGGATGGGAGGGAGGGATGGGATGGATGGGAGGGACACATTGTGAAGGGTTGGGGGTGGTGAGATGAATGGATGGGAGGGAGGGATGGGATGGATGGGATGGATGGGACACATTGTGAAAGGTTGGGGGGTGGTGAGATGAATGGATGGGAGGGAGGGAGGGATGGATGGATGGATGGGAGGGATGGGATGGATGGGAGGGACACATTGTGAAGGGTTGGGGGTGGTGAGATGAATGGATAGGAGGGAGGGAGGGAGGGATGGATGGATGGATGGGATGGATGGGAGGGACACATTGTGAAGGGTTGGGGGTGGTATGATGAATGGATGGATGGGAGGGATGGGATAGATGGGATGGATGGGAGGGAGGGATGGGATGGGTGGGATGGATGGGAGGGACACATTGTGAAGGGTTGGGGGTGGAGAGATGAATGGATGGGAGGGATGGATGGGATGGATGGGAGGAACACATTGTGAAGGGTTGGGGGTGGTGGGATGAATGGATGGGAGGGAGGGATGGGATGGATGGGATGGATGGGAGGGACACATTGTGAAGGGTTGGGGGTGGTGGGATGAATGGATGGGAGGGAGGGATGGATGGATGGGATGGATGGGAGGGATGGGAGGGACATATTGTGAAGGGTTGGGGTGGTGAGATGAATGGATGGGAGGGAGGGATGGATGGATGGATGGGAGGGATGGGATGGATGGGAGGGACACATTGTGAAGGGTTGGGGGTGGTGAGATGAATGGATGGGAGGGAGGGAGGGATGGATGAATGGATGGGAGGGATGGGATGGGATGGATGGGATGGATGGGAGGGACACATTGTGAAGGGTTGGGGGTGGTGAGATGAATGGATAGGAGGGAGGGATGGGATGGATGGGATGGATGGGAGGGACACATTGTGAAGGGTTGGGGGTGGTGAGATGAATGGATGGATGGATGGGATGGATTGGAGGGAAACATTGTGAAGGGTTGGGGGTGGTGAGATGAATGGATGGGAGGGATAGATGGGATGGATGGGAGGGACACATTGTGAAGGGTTGGGGGTGGTGAGATGAATGGATGGGAGGGAGGGATGGGATGGATGGGATGGATGGGAGGGATGGATGGGACGGATGGGAGGGACACATTGCGAAGGGTTGGGGGTGGTGAGATGAATGGATGGGAGGGAGGGAGGGATGGGATGGATGGGATGGATGGGAGGGACACATTGTGAAGGGTTGGGGGTGGTGAGATGAATGGATGGAAGGGAGGGATGGGATGGATGGGAGGGACACATTGTGAAAGGATGGGGGTGGTGAGATGAATGGATGGGAGGGAGGGATGGATGGATGGATGGGAGGGAGGGATGGGATGGATGGGAGGGATGTAAGGGATGGGAGTGGTGAGATGAATGGATGGGAGGGAGGGATGGGATGGATGGGAGGAATGAGAGGGACACATTGTAAAGGGTTGGGGGTGGTGAGATGAATGGATGGGAGGGATGGATGGATGGATGGGATGGATGGGATGGATGGGAGGGACACATTGTGAAGGGTTGGGGGTGGTGAGATGAATGGATGGGAGGGAGGGAGGGATGGATGTAAGGGATACATTGTGGAGGGTTGGGGGTGGTGAGAAGAATGGATGGGAGGGAGGGATGGGATGGATGGGATGGAATGGGAGGGACACATTGTGAAGGGTTGGGGGTGGTGAGATGAATGGATGGGAGGGATGGATGGGATGGATAGGATGGATGGGAGGGACACATTGTGAAGGGTTGGGGGTGGTAAGATGAATGGATGGAAGGGAGGGATGGATGGATGGATGGGATGGATGGGAGGGATGGGATGGATGGGATGGGAGGGATGGGAGGGACACATTGTGAATGGTTGGGGGTGGTGAGATGAATGGATGGGAGGGAGGGATGGATGGATGGGATGGATGGGATGGATGGGAGGGACACATTGTGAAGGGTTGGGGGTGGTGAGATGAATGGATGGGAGGGAGGGATGGGATGGATGGATGGATGGGATGGATGGGAAGGACACATTGTGAAGGGTTGGGGGTGGTGAGATGAATGGATGGAAGGGAGGGAGGGATGGGATGGATGAGAGGGAGGGATGGGATGGATGGGATGGATGGGATGGAGGGGAGCGATGGGAGCGATGGGAGGGACACACTGTGAAGTGTTTGGGGTGGTGAGATGAATGGATGGGAGGGAGGGATGGATGGATGGGATGGATGGGAGGAATGGGATGGATGGGAGGGACACATTGTGAAGGGTTGGGGGTGGTGAGATGAATGGATGGGAGGGATGGGATGGATGGGAGGGACACATTGTGAAAGTCTGGGGGTGGTGAGATGAATGGATGTAAGGGAGGGATGGATGGGATGGATGGATGGATGGGAGGGATGTAAGGGATAGAAGGGGTGGGGGTGGTGAGATGAATGGATGGGAGGGAGGGATGGATGGGATGGATGAGAGGGATGGGATGGATGGGATGGATGGGAGGGATGGGATGGATGGGAGGGACACATTGTGAAGGGTTGGGGGTGGTGAGATGGATGGATGGATGGGAGGGATGGATGGGATGGATGGGAGGGATGGGATGGATGGACACATTGTGAAGGGTTGTGGGTGGTGAGATGAATGGATGGGAGGGATGGATGGGATGGATGGATGGATGGGATGGATGGGAAGGACATTTTGTGAAGGGTTGGGGGTGGTGAGATGAATGGATGGAAGGGAGGGATGGATGGATGGGATGGATGGGAGGGAGGGATGGGATGGATGGGATGGATTGGAGGGATGGGATGGATGGGATGGATGAGATGAATGGATGGGAGGGACACATTATGAAGGGTTGGGGTGGTGAGATGAATGGATGGGAGGGAGAGATGGGATGGATGGGATGGATGGGATGGATGGGAGGGAGGGATGGGATGGATGGATGGGATGGATGGGAGGGACACATTGTGAAGGGTTGGGGGTGGTGAGATGAATGGATGGAAGGGAGGGATGGATTGGATGGATGGGATGGATAGGAGGGACACATTGTGAAGGGTTGGGGGTGGTGAGATGAATGGATGGAAGGGGAGGAGGGATGGGATGGATGGATGGGAGGGATGGGATGGGATGGGTGGGATGAATGGGATGGATGGGATGGATGGGAGGGACACATTGTGAAGGGTTGGGGGTGGTTGGGATGAATGGATGGGAGGGAGGGATGGGATGGATGGGAGGGACACATTGTGAAGGGTTGGGGGTGGTGAGATGAATGGATGGGAGGGAGGGATGGGATGGATACGTTGTGAAAGGTTGGGGGTGGTGAGATGAATGGATGGGAGGGAGGGATGGGATGGATGAATGAATGGATGAATGGATGGAATGGATGGGAGGGACACATTGTGAAGGGTTGGGGGTGGTGAGATGAATGGATAGAAGGGAGGGAGGGATGGGATGGATGGGATGGATGAGAGGGAGGGATGGGATGGATGGATGGGATGGATGGGATGGATGAGAGGGAGGGATGGGATGGATGGGATGGATGGGAGGGACACATTGTGAAGGGTTGGGTGTGGTGAGATGAATGGATGGAAGGGAGGGATGGGAGGGAGGGATGGGATGGATGGATGGGATGGATGGGAGGGATGGGATGGATGGGAGGGACACATTGTGAAGGGTTGGGGGTGGTGAGATGGATGGATGGG
Source organism: Rana muscosa (assembly GCA_029206835.1). Taxonomy (NCBI): domain Eukaryota; kingdom Metazoa; phylum Chordata; class Amphibia; order Anura; family Ranidae; genus Rana; species Rana muscosa. The sequence goes on from CM055124.1 coordinate 319,381,849, forward strand.
ATGGATAGGATGGATGGAAGGGATGGATGGGAGGGATGGGATGGATGGGATGGATGGGATGGATGGGAGGGACACATTGTGAAGGGTTGGGGGTGGTGAGATGGATGGATGGATGGGATGGATGGGAGGGATGGATGGGATGGATGGGAGGGATGGATGGGATGGATGGGAGGAACACATTGTGAAGGGTTGGGGGTGGTGAGATGAATGGATGGGATGAATGGGATGGATGGAAGGGATGGATGGGAGGGATGGGATGGATGGGATGGATGGGAGGGACACATTGTGAAGGGTTGGGGGTGGTGAGATGGATGGATGGATGGGATGGATGGGAGGGATGGATGGGATGGATGGGAGGGACACATTGTGAAGGGTTGGGGGTGGTGAGATGAATGGATGGAAGGGAGGGATGGATGGATGGGATGGATGGGAAGGATGGGATGGATGGGAGGGACACATTGTGAAAGGTTGGGGGTGGTGGGATGAATGGATGGGAGTGAGGGATGGGATGGATGGGATAGATGGGAGGGACACATTGTGAAAGGTTGGGGGTGGTGAGATGAATGGATGGGAGGGAGGGAGGGATGGATGGGATGGATGGGAGGGACACATTGTGAAGGGTTGGGGGTGGTGAGATGAATGGATGGGAGGGAGGGATGGATGGGATGGATGGGAGGGATTAATGGGATGGATGGGATGGGAGGGACACATTGTGAAAGGTTGGGGGTGGTGAGATAAATGGATAGGAGGGAGGGATGGATGGGATGGATGGGAGGCAGGGATGGGATGGATGGGATGGATGGGAGGGACACATTGTGAAGGGTTGGGGGTGGTGAGATGAATGGATGGATGGGATGGATGGGAGGGAGGAATGGGATGGATGGGATGGATGGGAGGGACACATTGTGAAGGGTTGGGGGTGGTGAGATGAATGGATAGGAGGGAGGGATGGATGGATGGGATGGATGGGAGGGATGGGAGGGGCACATTGTGAAGGGTTGGGGGTGGTGAGATGAATGGATGGGAGGGAGGGATGGGATGGATGGGAGGGATGGGAGGGACACATTGTGAAAGGTTGAGGGTGGTGAGATGAATGGATGGGAGGGATGGATGGGATGGATGGGAGGGACACATTGTGAAGGGTTGGGGTGGTGAGATGAATGGATGGGATGGATGGGAGGGAGGGATGGGATGGATGGGAGGAACACATTGTGAAGGGTTGGGGGTGGTGAGATGAATTGATGGGAAGGGATGGGATGGGATGGATGGGATGGATGGGAGGGATGGGATGGATTGGAGGGACACATTGTGAAGGGTTGGGGGTGGTGAGATGAATGGATGGGATGGATGGATGGATGGGATGGATTGAAGGGACACATTGTGAAGGGTTGGGGGTGGTGAGATGAATGGATGGGAGGGAGGGATGGGATGGATGGATGGGATGGATGGGAGGGATGGGATGGATGGGAGGGACACATTGTGAAGGGTTGGGGGTGGTGAGATGAATGGATGGGAGGGAGGGATGGGATGGATGGATGAGATGGATGGGATGGATGGGAGGGACACATTGTGAAGAGTTGGGGGTGGTGAGATGAATGGATGGAAGGGATGGATGGATGGATGGGATGGATGGGAGGGAGGGATGGGATGGATGGGATGGATTGGAGGGATGGGATGGATGGGATGGATGAGATGAATGGATGGGAGAGACACATTATGAAGGGTTGGGGTGGTGAGATGAATGGATGGGAGGGAGGGATGGGATGGATGGGATGGATGGGAGGGAGGGATGGGATGGATGGGATGGATGGGAGGGACACATTGTGAAGGGTTGGGGGTGGTGAGATGAATGGATGGGAGGGATGGATGTATGGGATGGATGGGAGGGATGGATGGGAGGGGCACATTGTGAAAGGTTGGGGGTGGTGAGATGAATGCATGGAAGGGAGGGATGGATGGGATGGATGGGATGGATAGGAGGGACACATTGTGAAGGGTTGGGGGTGGTTGGGATGAATGGATGGGAGGGAGGGATGGGATGGATGGGAGGGATGGGATGGATTGGATGGATGGGATGGATGGGAGGGACACATTGTGAAGGGTTGGGGGTGGTTGGGATGAATGGATGGGAGGGAGGGATGGGATGGATGGATGGGAGGGATGGGATGGGTGGGATGAATGGGATGGATGGGAGGGACACATTGTGAAGGGTTGGGGGTGGTTGGGATGAATGGATGGGAGGGAGGGATGGGATGGATGGGAGGGACACATTGTGAAGGGTTGGGGGTGGTGAGATGAATGGATGGGAGGGAGGGATGGGATGGATACGTTGTGAAAGGTTGGGGGTGGTGAGATGAATGGATGGGAGGGAGGGATGGGATGGATGAACGAATGGATGAATGGATGGAATGGATGGGAGGGACACATTGTGAAGGGTTGGGGGTGGTGAGATGAATGGATGGCAGGGAGGGATGGATGGGATGGATGGGATGGAGGGAGGGATGGATGGGATGATGGATGGATGGGATGGAAGGGAGGGACACATTGTGAAGGGTTGGGGGTGGTGAGATGAATGGATAGAAGGGAGGGAGGGATGGGATGGATGGGATGGATGAGAGGGAGGGATGGGATGGATGGGATGGATGGATGGGATGGATGGGATGGATGAGAGGGAGGGATGGGATGGATGGGGGGACACATTGTGAAGGGTTGGGTGTGGTGAGATGAATGGATGGAAGGGAGGGATGGATGGATGGGATGGATGGGAGGGAGGAATGGGATGGATGGGGGGGACACATTGTGAAGGGTTGGGGGTGGTGAGATGAATGGATGGAAGGGATGGGATGAACGGGATAGATGGGATGGATGGGAGGAACACATTGTGAAGGGTTGGGGGTGGTGAGATGAATGGATGGGATGGATGGGATGGATGGAAGGGATGGATGGGAGGGATGGGATGGATGGGATGGATGGAAGGGATGGATGGGAGGGATGGGATGGATGGGATGGATGGGATGGATGGGAGGGACACATTGTGAAGGGTTGGGGGTGGTGAGATGAATGGATGGGAGGGAGGGATGGATGGATGGGATGGATGGGAGGGATGGGATGGATGGATGGGATGGATGGGATGGATGGGATGGATGGGAGGGACACATTGTGAAGGGTTGGGGGTGGTGAGATGGATGGATGGATGGGATGGATGGGAGGGATGAGATGGATGGGAGGAACACATTGTGAAGGGTTGGGGGTGGTGAGATGAATGGATGGGATGGATGGGATGGATGGAAGGGATGGATGGGAGGGATGGGATGGATGGGATGGATGGGATGGATGGGAGGGACACATTGTGAAGGGTTGGGGGTGGTGAGATGGATGGATGGATGGTATGGATGGGAGGGATGGATGGGATGGATGGGAGGGACACATTGTGAAGGGTTGGGGGTGGTGAGATGAATGGATGGGAGGGAGGGATGGGATGGATGGATGGGATGGATAGGAGGGACACATTGTGAAGGGTTGGGGGTGGTGAGATGAATGGATGGAAGGGAGGGATGGATGGATGGGATGGATGGGAGGGATGGGATGGATGGGAGGGACACATTGTGAAAGGTTGGGGGTGGTGAGATGAATGGATGGGAGGGAGGGAGGGAGGGATGGATGGGATGGATGGGAGGGACACATTGTGAAGGGTTGGGGGTGGTGAGATGAATGGATGGGAGGGAGGGATGGATGGGATGGATGGGAGGGATTAATGGGATGGATGGGATGGGAGGGACACATTGTGAAGGGTTGGGGGTGGTGAGATGAATGGATAGGAGGGAGGGATGGATGGGATGGATGGGAGGCAGGGATGGGATGGATGGGATGGATGGGAGGGACACATTGTGAAGGGTTGGGGGTGGTGAGATGAATGGATGGATGGGATGGATGGGAGGGAGGAATGGGATGGATGGGATGGATGGGAGGGACACATTGTGAAGGGTTGGGGGTGGTGAGATGAATGGATAGGAGGGAGGGATGGATGGATGGGATGGATGGGAGGGATAGGAGGGGCACATTGTGAAGGGTTGGGGGTGGTGAGATGAATGGATGGGAGGGAGGGATGGGATGGATGGGAGGGATGGGAGGGACACATTGTGAAAGGTTGGGGGTGGTGAGATGAATGGATGGGAGGGATGGATGGGATGGATGGGAGGGACACATTGTGAAGGGTTGGGGTGGTGAGATGAATGGATGGGATGGATGGGAGGGAGGGATGGGATGGATGGGAGGAACACATTGTGAAGGGTTGGGGGTGGTGAGATGAATTGATGGGAAGGGATGGGATGGGATGGATGGGATGGATGGGAGGGATGGGATGGATTGGAGGGACACATTGTGAAGGGTTGGGGGTGGTGAGATGAATGGATGGGATGGATGGATGGATGGGATGGATTGAAGGGACACATTGTGAAGGGTTGGGGGTGGTGAGATGAATGGATGGGATGGATGGGAGGGAGGGATGGGATGGATGGGAGGAACACATTGTGAAGGGTTGGGGGTGGTGAGATGAATTGATGGGAAGGGATGGGATGGGATGGATGGGAGGGATGGGATGGATTGGAGGGACACATTGTGAAGGGTTGGGGGTGGTGAGATGAATGGATGGGATGGATGGGATGGATTGAAGGGACACATTGTGAAGGGTTGGGGGTGGTGAGATGAATGGATGGGAGGGAGGGATGGGATGGATGGATGGGATGGATGGGAGGGATGGGATGGATGGGAGGGACACATTGTGAAGGGTTGGGGGTGGTGAGATGAATGGATGGGAGGGAGGGATGGGATGGATGGATGGGATGGATGGGATGGATGGGAGGGACACATTGTGAAGAGTTGGGGGTGGTGAGATGAATGGATGGAAGGGATGGATGGATGGGAGGGATGGATGGGAGGGGCACATTGTGAAGGGTTGGGGGTGGTGAGATGAATGGATGGGAGGGATGGGATGGATGGGATGGATGGGAGGGACACATTGTGAAGGGTTGGGGGTGGTGAGATGAATGGATGGGAGGGAGGGATTAATGGGAGGGATGGGAGGGATGGATGGGAGGGATGGGATGGATGGGAGGGACACATTTTGAAAGGTTGGGGGTGGTGAGATGAATGGATGGGAGGGAGGGAGGGATGGATGGGATGGATGGGAGGGACACATTGTGAAGGGTTGGGGGTGGTGAGATGAATGGATGGGAGGGAGGGATGGATGGATGGGATGGATGGGAGGGGCACATTGTGAAGGGTTGGGGGTGGTGAGATGAATGGATGGGAGGGAGGGATGGGATGAATGGGATGGATGGGAGGGACAAATTGTGAAAGGTTGGGGTGGTGAGATGAATGGATGGGAGGGAGGGATGGGATGGATGGGATGGATGGGAGGGACACATTGTGAAGGGTTTGGGGTGGTGAGATGAATGGATGGGAGGGAGGGATGGATGGATGGGATGGATGGGAGGGGCACATTGTGAAGGGTTGGGGGTGGTGAGATGAATGGATGGGAGGGAGGGATGGGATGAATGGGATGGATGGGAGGGACAAATTGTGAAAGGTTGGGATGGTGAGATGAATGGATGGGAGGAAGGGATGGGATGGATGGGAGGGACACATTGTGAAGGGTTGGGGGTAGTGAGATGAATGGATGGGAGGGAGGGATGGATGGATGGGAGGGATGGGATGGATGGGAGGGACACATTGTGAATGGTTGGGGGTGGTGAGATGAATGGATGGGAGGGAGGGATGGGATGGATGGATGGGATGGATGGGAGGGATGGGATGGATGGGAGGGACACATTGTGAAGAGTTGGGGGTGGTGAGATGAATGGATGGGAGGGAGGGATGGATGGATGGGAGGGATGGGAGGGATGGGATGGATGGGAGGGACACATTGTGAAGGGTTGGGGCTGGTGAGATGAATGGATGGGAGGGAGGGATGGGATGGATGGGATGGATGGGAGGGATGGGAAGGATGGGAGGGATGGGATGGATGGGAGGGACACATTGTGAAAGGTTGGGGGTGGTGAGATGAATGGATGGGAGGGAGGGATGGGATGGATGGGATGGATGGATGGGAGGGATGTAAGGGATGGGAGTGGTGAGATGAATGGATGGGAGGGAGGCATAGGATGGATGGGATGGATGGGAGGGACACATTGTGAATGGTTGGGGGTGGTGAGATGAATGGATGGGAGGGAGGGATGGGATGGATGGATGGGATGGATGGGAGGGACGGGATGGATGGGAGGGACACATTGTGAAGAGTTGGGGGTGGTGAGATGAATGGATGGGAGGGAGGGATGGATGGATGGGAGGGATGGGAGGGATGGGATGGATGGGAGGGACACATTGTGAAGGGTTGGGGCTGGTGAGATGAATGGATGGGAGGGAGGGATGGGATGGATGGGATGGATGGGAGGGATGGGAAGGATGGGAGGGATGGGATGGATGGGAGGGACACATTGTGAAAGGTTGGGGGTGGTGAGATGAATGGATGGGAGGGAGGGATGGGATGGATGGGATGGATGGATGGGAGGGATGTAAGGGATGGGAGTGGTGAGATGAATGGATGGGAGGGAGGCATAGGATGGATGGGATGGATGGGAGGGACACATTGTGAATGGTTGGGGGTGGTGAGATGAATGGATGGGAGGGAGGGATGGGATGGATGGGATGGGATGGGATGGATGGGATGGATGGGAGGGACACATTGTGAAGGGTTGGGGGTGGTGAGATGAATGGATGGGAGGGAGGGATGGGATGGATGGGATGGATGGGAGGGATGGGATGAATGGGATGGATGGGATGGATAAGAGGGACACATTGTGAAGGGTTGGGGGTGGTGAGATGAATGGATGGAAGGGAGGGATGGATGGATGGGATGGATGGGAGGGATGGGATGGATGGAATGGGAGGGATGGGAGGGACACATTGTGAATGGTTGGGGGTGGTGAGATGAATGGATAGGAGGGAGGGATGGATGGATGGTATGGGAGGGATGGGATGGATGGGAGGGACACCTTGTGAAGGGTTGGGGGTGGTGAGATGAATGGATGGGAGGGAAGGATGGATGGATGGGATGGATGGGAGGGATGGATGGGATGGATGGGAGGGACACATTGTGAAGGGTTAGGGGTGGTGAGATGAATGGATGGGAGGGATGGGATGGATGGATGGATGGATGGGATGGATGGGAGGGACACATTGTGAAGGGTTAGGGGTGGTGAGATGAATGGATGGAAGGGAGGGATGGATGGATGGGATGGATGGGAGGGAGGGATGGGATGGATGGGATGGATGGATGGGAGGGATGGAATGGATGGGAGGGACACATTGTGAAGGGTTGGGGGTGGTGAGATGAATGGATGGGAGGGAGGGATGGGATGGATGGGAGGGAGGGATGGGATGGATGGGATGGATGGGAGGGACACATTGTGAAAGGTTGGGTGTGGTGAGATGAATGGATGGGAGGGATGGATGGATGGGAGAGAGGGATGGGAGGAATGGGAGGGACACATTGTGAAAGGTTGGGGGTGGTGAGATGAATGGATGGGAGGGAGGGATGGGATGGATGGGATGGATGGGAGGGACACATTGTGAAGGGTTGGGGGTGGTGAGATGAATGGATAAGAGGGAGGGATGGGATGGATGGGATGAATGGGAGGGAGGGATGGGATGGATGGGAGGGACACATTGTGAAGGGTTGGGGGTGGTGAGATGAATGGATAAGAGGGAGGGATGGGATCGATGGGATGAATGGGAGGGAGGGATGGGATGGATGGGAGGGACACATTGTGAAGGGTTGGGGGTGGTGAGATGAAGGGATGGGAGGGAGAGATGGGATGGATGGGATCGATGGGAGGGATGGATGGGAGGGAGGGACACATTGTGAAGGGTTGGGGGTGGTGAGATGAATGGATGGGAGGGAGGGATGGGATGGATGGGATGGACGAGAGTTATGGGAGGGATGGGAGGGACACATTGTAAAGGGTTGGGGGAGGTGAGATGAATGGATGGGAGGGAGGGATGGGATGGATGGGAGGAATGGGATGGATGGGATGGATGGATGGATGGGAGGGATGTAAGGGATGGAAGGGATGGGGTTGGTGAGATGAATGGATGGGAGGGATGGATGGACACATTGTGAAGGGTTGGGGGTGGTGAGATGAATGGATGGGAGGGATGGATGGATGGGATGGATGGGAGGGATGGATGGGAGGGGCACATTGTGAAAGGTTGGGGGTGGTGAGATGAATGGATGGGAGGGAGGGATGGATGGGAGGGGCACATTGTGAAAGGTTGGGGGTGGTGAGATGAATGGATGGAAGGGAGGGATGGATGGGATGGATGGATGAGAGGGAGGGATGGGATGGATGGGAGGGAGGGATGGGATGGATGGGATGGATGAGAGGGAGGGATGGGATGGATGGGATGGATGGGAGGGAGGGATGGGATGGATGGGATGGATGAGAGGGAGGGATGGGATGGATGGGAGGGATGGGAGGGATGGGATGGATGGGATGGATGGGAGGGACACATTGTGAAGGATTGGTGGTGGTGAGATGAATGGATGGGAGGGATGGATGGATGGGATGGATGGGAGGGATGGATAGGAGGGGCACATTGTGAAGGGTTGGGGGTGGTGAGATGAATGGATGGAAGGGAGGGATGGATGGATGGGATGGATGGAAGGGATGGGATGGATGGGAGGGATGGGAGGGACACATTGTGAAGGGTTGGGGGTGGTGAGATGAATGGATGGGAGGGAGGGAGGGATGGGATGGATGGGATGGATGAGAGGGATGGATGGGATGGATGGGAGGGAGGGATGGGATGGATGGGATGGATGAGAGGGAGGGATGTGATGGATGGATGGGATGGATGGGAGGGACACATTGTGAAGGGTTGGGGGTGGTGAGATGAATGGATGGGAGGGATGGATGGATGGGATGGATGGGAGGGATGGATGGGAGGGGCACATTGTGAAAGGTTGGGGGTGGTGAGATGAATGGATGGAAGGGAGGGATGGATGGGATGGATGGGAGGGAGGGATGGGATGGATGGGAGGGATGGGATGGATGGATGAGATGAATGGATGGGAGGGACACATTGTGAAGGGTTGGGGTGGTGAGATGAATGGATGGGAGGGATGGATGGGAGGGATGGATGGGAGGGGCACATTGTGAAGGGTTGGTGGTGGTGAGATGAATGGATGGGAGGGAGGGATGGGATGGATGGGATGGATGGGAGGGATGGATGGGATGGATGGGAGGGAGGGATGGGAGGGATGGGATAGATGGGAGGGACACATTGTGAAGGGTTGGGGGTGGTGAGATGAATGGGGGCAAGGGAGGGATGGATGGATGGATGGAAGGGATGGGAGGGAGGAATGGGATGGATGGGAGGGAGGGATGGGATGGATGGGATGGATGGGAGAGACACATTGTGAAAGGTTGGGGGTGGTGAGATGAATGGATGGGAGGGAGGGATGGGATGGATGGGATGGATGGGATGGATGGGAGGGACACATTGTGAAAGGTTGGGGGTGGTGAGATGAATGGATGGGAGGGATGGATGGGATGGATGGGAGGGACACATTGTGAAGGGTTGGGGGTGTTGAGATGAATGGATGGGAGGGAGGGAGGGATGGATGGGATGTATGCAATGGATGGGATGGATGGAATGGATGGGAGGGACACATTGTGAAGGGTTGGGGGTGGTGAGATGAATGGATGGGAGGGAGGGGTGGGATGGATGGGATGGATGGGAGGGAGGGAGGGATGGATGGATGGGATGGATGGGAGGGATGGATGGATGGGATGGATGGGATGGATGGAAGGGACACATTGTGAAGGGTTGGAGGTGGTGAGATGAATGGATGGGAGGGAGGGATGGGATGGATGGGAGGGACACATTGTGAAGGGTTGGAGGTGGTGAGATGAATAGATGGGAGGGAGGGATGGGATGGATGGGATGGATGGGAGGGACACATTGTGAATGGTTGGGGGTGGTGAGATGAATGGATGGGAGGGAGGGATGGGATGGATGGGATGGATGGGAGGGACACATTGTGAATGGTTGGGGGTGGTGAGATGAATGGATGGGAGGGAGGGATGGGATGGATGGGAGGGACACATTGTGAATGGTTGGGGGTGGTGAGATGAATGGATGGGAGGGAGGGATGGGATGGATGGGAGGGACACATTGTGAATGGTTGGGGGTGGTGAGATGAATAGATGGGAGGGAGGGATGGGATGGATGGGATGGATGGGAGGGACACATTGTGAAGGGTTGGAGGTGGTGAGATGAATGGATGGGAGGGAGGGATGGGATGGATGGGATGGATGGGAGGGACACATTGTGAATGGTTGGGGGTGGTGAGATGAATGGATGGGAGGGAGGGATAGGATGGATGGGATGGATGGGAGGGACACATTGTGAAGGGTTGGAGGTGGTGAGATGAATGGATGGGAGGGAGGGATGGGATGGATGAGATGGATGGGAGGGACACATTGTGAAGGGTTGGGGGTGGTGAGGTGAATAGATGGGAGGGAGGGATGGGATGGATGGGATGGATGGACACATTGTGAAGGGTTGGGGGTGGTGAGATGAATGGATGGGAGGGTGGGATGGATGGGATGGGATGGATGGGAGGGACACATTGTGAAGGGGTTGGGGGTGGTGAGATGAATGGATGGGAAGGAGGGATGGATGGGATGGATGGGAAGGATGGATGGATGGATGGGATGGATGGGAGGGACACATTGTGAAAGGTTGGGGGTGGTGAGATGAATGGATGGGAGGGAGGGAGGGACGGATGGGATGGATGGGAGGGACACATTGTGAAGGGTTGGGGGGGTGAGATGAATGGATGGATGGGATGGATGGGAGGGATGGGAGGGACACATTGTGAAAGGTTGGGGGTGGTGAGATGAATGGATGGGAGGGAGGGAGGGATGGATGGGAGGGACACATTGTGAAGGGTTGGGGGTGGTGAGATGAATGGATGGGAGGGAGGGATGGGATGGATGGGATGGACGGGAGGGACACATTGTGAAGGGTTGGGGGTGGTGAGATGAATGGATGGGAGGGAGGGATGGAATGGATGGGATGGACGGGAGGGACACATTGTGAAGGGTTGGGGGTGGTGAGATGAATGGATGGGAGGGAGGGATGGGATGGATGGGAGGGACACATTGTGAAGGGTTAGGGGTGGTGAGATGAATGGAAGGGAGGGAGGGATGGATGGATGGGATGGATGGGAGGGATGGGATGGGAGGGATGGGAGGGATGGATGGGATGGATGGGATGGGATAGATGGGAGGGACACATTGTGAAAGGTTGGGGGTGGTGAGATGAATAGATGGGAGGGAGGGATAGGATGGATGGGAGGGACACATTGTGAAGGGTTGGGGGTGGTGAGATAAATGGATGGGAGGGAGGGATGGATGGATGAATGGGAGGGAGGGATGGGATGGATGGGAGGGACACATTGTGAAGGGTTGGGGGTGGTGAGATGAATGGATGGGAGGGAGGGATGGGATGGATGGGATGGATGGGAGGGACACATTGTGAAGGGTTGGGGGTGGTGAGATGGATGGATGGATGGGATGGATGGGAGGGATGGATGGGATGGATGGGAGGGACACATTGTGAAGGGTTGGGGGTGGTGAGATGAATGGATGGGAGGGAGGGATGGGATGGATGGATGGATGGATGGGATGGATAGGAGGGACACATTGTGAAGGATTGGGGGTGGTGAGATGAATGGATGGAAGGGAGGGATGGATGGATGGGATGGATGGGAGGGACACATTGTGAAGGGTTGGGGGTGGTGAGATGAATGGATGGGATGGATGGATGGATGGGATGGATTGAAGGGACACATTGTGAAGGGTTGGGGGTGGTGAGATGAATGGATGGGATGGATGGATGGATGGGATGGATGGGAGGGATGGGATGGATGGGAGGGACACATTGTGAAGGGTTGGGGGTGGTGAGATGAATGGATGGAAGGGAGGGATGGATGGATGGGATGGATGGGAGGGAGGAATGGGATGGATGGGAGGGACACATTGTGAAGAGTTGGGGGTGGTGAGATGAATGGATGGGAGGGAGGGATTAATGGGAGGGATGGGAGGGATGGATGGGAGGGATGGGATGGATGGGAGGGACACATTGTGAAAGGTTGGGGGTGATGAGATGAATGGATGGGAGGGAGGGATGGGATGGATGGGATAGATGGGAGGGATGGAATGGATGGGAGGGACACATTGTGAAAGGTTGGGGTGGTGAGATGAATGGATGGGAGGGAGGGATGGGATGGATGGGATGGATGGGAGGGACAAATTGTGAAGGGTTGGGGGTGGTGAGATGAATGGATGGGAGGGAGGGATGGGATGGATGGGATGGATGGGAGGGACACATTGTATAGGGTTGGGGGTGGTGAGATGAATGGATGGAAGGGAGGGATGGATGGATGGGATGGATGGGAGGGAGGAATAGTATGGATGGGAGGGACACATTGTGAAGAGTTGGGGGTGGTGAGATGAATGGATGGGAGGGAGGGATTAATGGGAGGGATGGATGGGAGGGATGGGATGGATGGGAGGGACACATTGTGAAAGGTTGGGGGTGGTGAGATGAATGGATGGGAGGGAGGGAGGGAGGGATGGATGGGATGGATGGGAGGGACACATTGCGAAGGGTTGGGGGTGGTGAGATGAATGGATGGGAGGGAGGGATGGATGGATGGGATGGATGGGAGGGGCACATTGTGAAGGGTTGGGGGTGGTGAGATGAATGGATGGGAGGGAGGGATGGGATGAATGGGATGGATGGGAGGGACAAATTGTGAAAGGTTGGGGTGGTGAGATGAATGGATGGGAGGGAGGGTGGGATGGATGGGATGGATGGGAGGGACAAATTGTGAAAGGTTGGGGTGGTGAGATGAATGGATGGGATGGATGGGAGGGAGGGATGGGAGGGATGGGATAGATGGGAGGGACACATTGTGAAGGGTTGGGGGTGGTGAGATGAATGGATGGGAAGGGATGTGATGGATGGAATGGATGGGAGGGATGGGATGGATGGGAGGGACACATTGTGAAGGGTTGGGGGTGGTGAGATGAATGGATGGGATGGATGGGATGGATTGAAGGGACACATTGTGAAGGGTTGGGGGTGGTGAGATGAATGGATGGGAGGGAGGGAGGGAGGGATGGATGGGATGGATGGGAGGGACACATTGCGAAGGGTTGGGGGTGGTGAGATGAATGGATGGGATGGATGGATGGATGGGATGGATTGAAGGGACACATTGTGAAGGGTTGGGGGTGGTGAGATGAATGGATGGGAGGGAGGGATGGGATGGATGGATGGATGGGATGGATGGGAGGGATGGGATGGATGGGAGGGACACATTGTGAAGGGTTGGGGGTGGTGAGATGAATGGATGGAAGGGAGGGATGGATGGATGGGATGGATGGGAGGGAGGAATGGGATGGATGGGAGGGACACATTGTGAAGAGTTGGGGGTGGTGAGATGAATGGATGGGAGGGAGGGATTAATGGGAGGGATGGGAGGGATGGATGGGAGGGACACATTGTGAAAGGTTGGGGGTGATGAGATGAATGGATGGGAGGGAGGGATGGGATGGATGGGATAGATGGGAGGGATGGAATGGATGGGAGGGACACATTGTGAAAGGTTGGGGGTGGTGAGATGAATGGATGGGAGGGAGGGAGGGATGGATGGGATGGATGGGAGGGACACATTGCGAAGGGTTGGGGGTGGTGAGATGAATGGATGGGAGGGAGGGATGGATGGATGGGATGGATGGGAGGGGCACATTGTGAAGGGTTGGGGGTGGTGAGATGAATGGATGGGAGGGAGGGATGGGATGAATGGGATGGATGGGATGAATGGGATGGATGGGAGGGACAAATTGTGAAAGGTTGGGGTGGTGAGATGAATGGATGGGAGGGAGGGATGGGATGGATGGGATGGATGGGAGGGACAAATTGTGAAGGGTTGGGGGTGGTGAGATGAATGGATGGGAGGGAGGGATGGGATGGATGGGATGGATGGGAGGGACACATTGTGAAGGGTTGGGGGTGGTGAGATGAATGGATGGAAGGGAGGGATGGATGGATGGGATGGATGGGAGGGAGGAATAGTATGGATGGGAGGGACACATTGTGAAGAGTTGGGGGTGGTGAGATGAATGGATGGGAGGGAGGGATTAATGGGAGGGATGGATGGGAGGGATGGGATGGATGGGAGGGACACATTGTGAAAGGTTGGGGGTGGTGAGATGAATGGATGGGAGGGAGGGAGGGAGGGATGGATGGGATGGATGGGAGGGACACATTGCGAAGGGTTGGGGGTGGTGAGATGAATGGATGGGAGGGAGGGATGGATGGATGGGATGGATGGGAGGGGCACATTGTGAAGGGTTGGGGGTGGTGAGATGAATGGATGGGAGGGAGGGATGGGATGAATGGGATGGATGGGAGGGACAAATTGTGAAAGGTTGGGGTGGTGAGATGAATGGATGGGAGGGAGGGTGGGATGGATGGGATGGATGGGAGGGACAAATTGTGAAAGGTTGGGGTGGTGAGATGAATGGATGGGATGGATGGGAGGGAGGGATGGGAGGGATGGGATAGATGGGAGGGACACATTGTGAAGGGTTGGGGGTGGTGAGATGAATGGATGGGAAGGGATGTGATGGATGGAATGGATGGGAGGGATGGGATGGATGGGAGGGACACATTGTGAAGGGTTGGGGGTGGTGAGATGAATGGATGGGATGGATGGATGGATGGGATGGATTGAAGGGACACATTGTGAAGGGTTGGGGGTAGTGAGATGAATGGATGGGAGGGAGGGATGGGATGGATGGGATGGATGGGAGGGACAAATTGTGAAGGGTTGGGGCTGGTGAGATGAATGGATGGGAGGGAGGGATGGGATGGATGGGAGGGATGGGATGGATGGGATGGATGGGAGGGACACATTGTGAAGGGTTGGGGCTGGTGAGATGAATGGATGGGAGGGAGGGATGGGATGGATGGGATGGATGGGAGGGATGGGAAGGATGGGAGGGATGGGATGGATGGGAGGGACACATTGTGAAAGGTTGGGGGTGGTGAGATGAATGGATGGGAGGGAGGGATAGGATGGATGGGATGGATGGGAGGGACACATTGTGAATGGTTGGGGGTGGTGAGATGAATGGATGGGAGGGAGGGATAGGATGGATGGGATGGGATGGGATGGATGGGATGGATGGGAGGGACACATTGTGAAGGGTTGGGGGTGGTGAGATGAATGGATGGAAGGGAGGGATGGATGGATGGGATGGATGGGAGGGAGGGATGGGATGGATGGGATGGATGGGAGGGATGGAATGGATGGGAGGGACACATTGTGAAGGGTGGGGGGTGGTGAGATGAATGGATGGAAGGGAGGGAGGGATGAGATGGATGGGATGGATAAGAGGGAGGGATGGGATGGATGGGATAGATGGGAGGGAGGGATGGGATGGATGGGAGGGATGGATTGGAGGGACACATTGTGAAAGGTTGGGGGTGGTAAGATGAATGGATGGGAGGGATGGATGGATGGGAGAGAGGGATGGGAGGAATGGGAGGGACACATTGTGAAAGGTTGGGGGTGGTGAGATGAATGGATGGGAGGGAGGGATGGGATGGATGGATGGGATGGATGGGAGGGACACATTGTGAAGGGTTGGGGGTGGTGAGATGAATGGATAAGAGGGAAGGATGGGATGGATGGGATGAATGGGAGGGAGGGATGGGATGGATGGGAGGGACACATTGTGAAGGGTTGGGGGTGGTGAGATGAATGGATAAGAGGGATGGATGAGAGGGATGGATGGGATGAATGGGAGGGAGGGATGGGATGGATGGGAGGGACACATTGTGAAGGGTTGGGGGTGGTGAAATGAATGGATGGGAGGGAGGGATGGATGGGATGGATGGGAGGGATGGGATAGATGAGAGGGATGGATGGGAGGGATGGGATAGATGGGAGGGACACATTGTGAAGGGTTGGGGGTGGTGAGATGAATGGATGGGAGGGAGGGATGGGATGGATGGGATCGATGGGAGGGATGGATGGGAGGGAGGGACACATTGTGAAGGGTTGGGGGTGGTGAGATGAATGGATGGGAGGGAGGGATGGGATGGATGGGATGGACGGGAGCGATGGGAGGGATGGGAGGGACACATTGTAAAGGGTTGGGGGAGGTGAGATGAATGGATGGGAGGGAGGGATGGGATGGATGGGAGGAATGGGATGGATGGGATGGATGGATGGATGGGAGGGATGTAAGGGATGGAAGGGATGGGGTTGGTGAGATAAATGGATGGGAGGGAGAATGGATGGATGGATGGGATGGATGGGAGGGATGGGAGGGATGGGATGGATGGGATGGATGGGAGGGACACATTGTGAAGGGTTGGGGGTGGTGAGATGAATGGATGGGAGGGAGAGATGGGATGGATGGGAGGGATGGACACATTGTGAAGGGTTGGGGGTGGTGAGATGAATGGATGGGAGGGAGGGATGGGATGGATGGGAGGGATGGATGGGAGGGGCACATTGTGAAAGGTTGGGGGTGGTGAGATGAATGGATGGAAGGGAGGGATGGATGGGATGGATGGATGAGAGGGAGGGATGGGATGGATGGGATGGATGGGAGGGAGGGATGGGATGGATGGGATGGATGAGAGGGAGGGATGGGATGGATGGGATGGATGAGAGGGAGGGATGGGATGGATGGGATGGATGAGAGGGAGGGATGGGATGGATGGGAGGGATGGGAGGGATGGGATGGATGGGATGGATGGGATGGATGGGAGGGACACATTGTGAAGGGTTGGTGGTGGTGAGATGAATGGATGGGAGGGAGGGATGGATGGGATGGATGGGATGGATGGGAGGGACACATTGTGAAGGGTTGGTGGTGGTGAGATGAATGGATGGGAGGGAGGGATGGATGGGATGGATGGGAGGGATGGATAGGAGGGGCACATTGTGAATGGTTGGGGGTGGTGAGATGAATGGATGGGAGGGATGGATGGGATGGATGGATGGGACGGATGGGAAGGACACATTGTGAAGGGTTGGGGGTGGTGAGATGAATAGATGGAAGGGAGGGAGGGATGGATGGATGGGATGGATGGGAGGGAGGGATGGGATGGATGGGAGGGATGGGATGGATGAGATGAATGGATGGGAGGGACACATTGTGAAGGGTTGGGGGTGGTGAGATGAATGGATGGGAGGGAGGGAGGGATGGGATGGATGGGATGGATGAGAGGGATGGATGGGAGGGAGGGATGTGATGGATGGATGGGATGGATGGGAGGGACACATTGTGAAGGGTTGGGGGTGGTGAGATGAATGGATGGGAGGGATGGATGGATGGGATGGATGGGAGGGATGGATGGGAGGGGCACATTGTGAAAGGTTGGGGGTGGTGAGATGAATGGATGGAAGGGAGGGATGGATGGGATGGATGGGAGGGAGGGATGGGATGGATGGGAGGGATGGATGAGATGAATGGATGGGAGGGACACATTGTGAAGGGTTGGGGTGGTGAGATGAATGGATGGGAGGGATGGATGGGAGGGATGGATGGGAGGGGCACATTGTGAAGGGTTGGTGGTGGTGAGATGAATGGGGGCAAGGGAGGGATGGATGGATGGATGGAAGGGATGGGAGGGAGGAATGGGATGGATGGGAGGGAGGGATGGGATGGATGGGATGGATTGGAGGGACACATTGTGAAAGGTTGGGGGTAGTGAGATGAATGGATGGAAGGGATGGATGGATGGGAGGGATGGGAGGGACACATTGTGAAAGGTTGGGGGTAGTGAGATGAATGGATGGGAGGGAGGGATGGATGGATGGATGGGAGGGACACATTGTGAAAGGTTGGGGGTGGTGAGATGAATGGATGGGAGGGAGGGATGGGATGGATGGGATGGATGGGATGGATGGGATGGATGGGATGGATGGGAGGGACACATTGTGAAAGGTTGGGGGTGGTGAGATGAATGGATGGGAGGGAGGGAGGGATGGATGGGATGGATGGGAGGGACACATTGTGAAGGGTTGGGGGTGGTTAGATGAATGGATGGAGGGAGGGATGGATGGGATGGGATGGATGGGAGGGATGGGATAGATGGGAGGGACACATTGTGAAGGGTTGGGGGTGGTGAGATGAATGGATGGGAGGGAGGGATGGGATGGATGGGAGGGATGGGAGGGACACATTGTGAAGGGTTGGGGGTGTTGAGATGAATGGATGGGAGGGAGGGAGGGATGGATGCAATGGATGGGATGGATGGGATGGATGGAATGGATGGGAGGGACACATTGTGAAGGGTTGGGGGGTGGTGAGATGAATGGATGGGAGGGAGGGGTGGGATGGATGGGATGGATGGGAGGGAGGGAGGGATGGATGGATGGATGGGATGGATGGGAGGGATGGATGGATGGGATGGATGGGATGGATGGAAGGGACACATTGTGAAGGGTTGGAGGTGGTGAGATGAATGGATGGGAGGGAGGGATGGGATGGATGGGAGGGACACATTGTGAAGGGTTGGAGGTGGTGAGATGAATTGATGGGAGGGAGGGATGGGATGGATGGGATGGATGGGAGGGACACATTGTGAATGGTTGGGGGTGGTGAGATGAATGGATGAGAGGGAGGGATGGGATGGATGGGATGGATGGGAGGGACACATTGTGAATGGTTGGGGGTGGTGAGATGAATGGATGGGAGGGAGGGATAGGATGGATGGGATGGATGGGAGGGACACATTGTGAAGGGTTGGAGGTGGTGAGATGAATGGATGGGAGGGAGGGATGGGATGGATGGGATGGATGGGAGGGATGGGAGGGACACATTGTGAAAGGTTGGGGGTGGTGGGATGAATGGATGGGAGGGAGGGAGGGATGGATGGATGGGATAGATGGGAGGGATGGGATGAGATGGATGGGATGGATGGGATGGATGGGAGGGACACATTGTGAAGGGTTGGGGGAGGTGAGATGAATGGATGGGAGGGAGGGATGGATGGATGGATGGGAGGGATGGGATGGATGGGAGGGACACATTGTGAAGGGTTAGGGGTTGTGAGATGAATGGATGGGAGGGAGGGATGGGATGGATGGGATGGATGGGAGGGATGGGAGGGACACATTGTGAAAGGTTGGGGGTGGTGAGATGAATGGATGGGAGGGAGGGAGGGAGGGATGGATGGATGGATGGGATGGATGGGATCGATGGGAGGGACACATTGTGAAGGGTTGGGGGTGGTGAGATGAATGGATGGGATGGAGGGAGGGATGGATGGATGGGATAGATGGGAGGGATGGGATGGGATGGATGGGATGGATGGGATGGATGGGAGGGACACATTGTGAAAGGTTGGGAGGGTGAGATGAATGGATGGGAGGGAGGGAGGGATGGATGGATGGGAGGGATGGGATGGATGGGAGGGACACATTGTGAAGGGTTGGGGGTGGTGAGATGAATGGATGGGAGGGAGGGATTGGATGGATGGGATGGACGGGAGGGACACATTGTGAAGGGTTGGGGGTGGTGAGATGAATGGATGGGAGGGAGGGATTGGATGAATGGGATGGATGTGAGGGACACATTGTGAAGGGTTGGGGGTGGTGAGATGAATGGATGGGAGGGAGGGATGGGATGGGAGGGACACATTGTGAAAGGTTGGGGGTGGTGAGATGAATGGATGGGAGGGAGGGATGGATGGGAGGGATGGATGGGATGGATGCAATGGATGGGAGGGATGGGAGGGACACATTGTGAAGGGTTAGGGGAGGTGAGATGAATGGATGGGAGGGATGGATGGATGGGAGGGATGGGAGGGACATATTGTGAAGGGTTGGAGGTGGTGAGATGAATGGATGGGAGGGAGGGATGGATGGGAGGGATGGATGGGATGGATGCAATGGATGGGAGGGACACATTGTGAAGGGTTAGGGGAGGTGAGATGAATGGATGGGAGGGAGGGATGGATGGATGGGATGGATGGGAGGGATGGGAGGGACACATTGTGAAAGATTGGGGTTGGTGAGATGAATGGATGGGAGGGAGGGAGGGATGGGATGGATGGGATGGATGGGAGGGACACATTGTGAAGGGTTGGGGGTGGTGAGATGAATGGATGGGAGGGAGGGATGGGATGGATGGGAGGGACACACTGTGAAGGGTTAGAGGTGGTGAGATGAATGGATGGGAGGGATGGATGGGATGGGAGGGATGGGATGGATGGGATGGATGGGAGGGATGGATGGGATGGATGGATGGGAGGGATGGGAGGGGCACATTGTGAAGGGTTGGGGGTGGTGAGATGAATGGATGGGAGGGAGGGATGGGATGGATGGGATGGATTGAAGGGACACATTGTGAAGGGTTGGGGGTGGTGAGATGAATGGATGGGAGGGAGGGAGGGATGGGATGGATGGGATGGACGGGAGGGACACATTGTGAAGGGTTGGGGGTGGTGAGATGAATGGATGGGAGGGAGGGATGGGATGGATGGGAGGGACACATTGTGAAGGGTTGGGGGTGGTGAGATGAATGGATGGGAGGGAGGGATGTGATGGATGGGAGGGACACATTGTGAAGGGTTAGGGGTGGTGAGATGAATGGATGGGAGGGAGGGGTGTATGGATGGGAGGGATGGGATGGATGGGAGGGACACATTGTGAAAGGTTGGGGGTGGTGAGATGAATGGATGGGAGGGAGGGATGGATGGGAGGGACACATTGTGAAGGGTTGGGGGTGGTGAGACAAATGGATGGGAGGGAGGGATGGGATGGATGGGAGGGATGGGAGGGACACATTGTAAAGGGTTGGGGGTGGTGAGATGAATGGATGGGAGGGAGGGATGGATGCGATGGATGGGATGGATGGGATGGATGGGAGGGACACATTGTGAAGGGTTGGGGGTGGTGAGATGAATGGATGGGAGGCAGGGGTGGGATGGATGGGAGGGAGGGATGGATGGATGGGATGGATGGGAGGGATGGATGGATGGGATGGATGGGATGGATGGAAGGGACACATTGTGAAGGGTTGGAGGTGGTGAGATGAATGGATGGGAGGGAGGAATGGGATGGATGGGAGGGACAGATTGTGAAGGGTTGGAGGTGGTGAGATGAATGGATGGGAGGGAGGGATGGGATGGATGGGATGGATGGGAGGGACACATTGTGAAGGGTTGGGGGTGGTGAGATGAATAGATGGGAGGGAGGGATGGGATGGATGGGATGGATGGGAGGGACACATTGTGAAGGGTTGGAGGTGGTGAGATGAATAGATGGGAGGGAGGGATGGGATGGATGGGATGGATGGGAGGGACACATTGTGAAGGGTTGGAGGTGGTGAGATGAATGGATGGGAGGGAGGGATGGGATGGATGGGATGGATGGGAGGGACACATTGTGAATGGTTGGGGGTGGTGAGATGAATGGATGGGAGGGAGGGATGGGATGGATGGGATGGATAGGAGGGACACATTGTGAATGGTTGGGGGTGGTGAGATGAATAGATGGGAGGGAGGGATGGGATGGATGGGATGGATGGAGGGACACATTGTGAATGGTTGGGGGTGGTGAGATGAATGGATGGGAGGGAGGGATGGGATGGATGGGATGGATAGGAGGGACACATTGTGA
Source organism: Rana muscosa (assembly GCA_029206835.1). NCBI lineage: Eukaryota > Metazoa > Chordata > Amphibia > Anura > Ranidae > Rana > Rana muscosa. The sequence goes on from CM055124.1 coordinate 319,403,633, forward strand.
ATGGTTGGGGGTGGTGATATGAATAGATGGGAGGGAGGGATGGATGGGATGGGATGGATGGGAGGGATGGATGGGATGGATGGGATGGATGGGAGGGACACATTGTGAAGGGGTTGGGGGTGGTGAGATGAATGGATGGGAAGGAGGGATGGATGGGATGGGATGGATGGGAGGGATGGATGGATGGGATGGATGGGAGGGAGGGAGGGATGGATGGGATGGATAGGATCGATGGGAGGGATGGGATGGGATGGATGGGAGGGACACATTGTGAAGGGTTGGGGGTGGTGAGATGAATGGATGGGAGGGAGGGATGGATGGGAGGGACACATTGTGAAGGGTTGGGGGAGGCTAGATGAATGGATGGGAAGGAGGGATGGGATGGATGGGATGGATGGGAGGGACACATTGTGAAGGGTTGGGGGAGGTGAGATGAATGGATGGGAGGGAGGGATGGATGGATGGATGGGAGGGATGGGATGGATGGGAGGGACACATTGTGAAGGGTTAGGGGTGGTGAGATGAATGGATAGGAGGGAGGGATGGGATGGATGGGATGGATGGGAGGGATGGGAGGGACACATTGTGAAAGGTTGGGGGTGGTGAGATGAATGGATGGGAGGGAGGGAGGGATGGATGGATGGGATGGATGGGATCGATGGGAGGGACACATTGTGAAGGGTTGGGGGTGGTGAGATGAATGGATGGGATGGAGGGAGGGAGGGATGGATGGATGGATGGGATGGATGGGATCGATGGGAGGGACACATTGTGAAGGGTTGGGGGTGGTGAGATGAATGGATGGGATGGAGGGAGGGATGGATGGATGGGATAGATGGGAGGGATGGGATGGGATGGATGGGATGGATGGGAGGGACACATTGTGAAAGGTTGGGAGGGTGAGATGAATGGATGGGAGGGAGGGATGGATGGATGGGAGGGATGGGATGGATGGGAGGGACACATTGTGAAGGGTTGGGGGTGGTGAGATGAATGGATGGGAGGGAGGGATGGGATGGATGGGATGGACGGGAGGGACACATTGTGAAGGGTTGGGGGTGGTGAGATGAATGGATGGGAGGGAGGGATTGGATGAATGGGATGGATGGGAGGGACACATTGTGAAGGGTTGGGGGTGGTGAGATGAATGGATGGGAGGGAGGGATGGGATGGGAGGGACACATTGTGAAAGGTTGGGGGTGGTGAGATGAATGGATGGGAGGGAGGGATGGATGGGAGGGATGGATGGGATGGATGCAATGGATGGGAGGGATGGGAGGGACACATTGTGAAGGGTTAGGGGAGGTGAGATGAATGGATGGGAGGGAGGGATGGATGGATGGGAGGGATGGGAGGGACATATTGTGAAGGGTTGGAGGTGGTGAGATGAATGGATGGGAGGGAGGGATGGATGGGAGGGATGGATGGGATGGATGCAATGGATGGGAGGGATGGGAGGGACACATTGTGAAGGGTTAGGGGAGGTGAGATGAATGGATGGGAGGGAGGGATGGATGGATGGATGGGATGGATGGGAGGGATGGGAGGGACACATTGTGAAAGATTGGGGTTGGTGAGATGAATGGATGGGAGGGAGGGAGGGATGGGATGGATGGGATGGATGGGAGGGACACATTGTGAAGGGTTGGGGGTGGTGAGATGAATGGATGGGAGGGAGGGATGGGATGGATGGGAGGGACACACTGTGAAGGGTTAGAGGTGGTGAGATGAATGGATGGGAGGGATGGATGGGATGGGAGGGATGGGATGGATGGGATGGATGGGAGGGATGGATGGATGGGAGGGATGGGAGGGGCACATTGTGAAGGGTTGGGGGTGGTGAGATGAATGGATGGGAGGGAGGGATGGGATGGATGGGATGGATTGAAGGGACACATTGTGAAGGGTTGGGGGTGGTGAGATGAATGGATGGGAGGGAGGGAGGGATGGGATGGATGGGATGGACGGGAGGGACACATTGTGAAGGGTTGGGGGTGGTGAGATGAATGGATGGGAGGGAGGGATGGGATGGATGGGAGGGACACATTGTGAAGGGTTGGGGGTGGTGAGATGAATGGATGGGAGGGAGGGATGTGATGGATGGGAGGGACACATTGTGAAGGGTTAGGGGTGGTGAGATGAATGGATGGGAGGGAGGGAGGGGTGTATGGATGGGAGGGATGGGATGGATGGGAGGGACACATTGTGAAAGGTTGGGGGTGGTGAGATGAATGGATGGGAGGGAGGGAGGGGTGTATGGATGGGAGGGATGGGATGGATGGGAGGGACACATTGTGAAGGGTTGGGGGTGGTGAGATGAATGGATGGGAGGGAGGGATGGGATGGATGGGATGGATGGGAGGGACACATTGTGAAGGGTTGAGGGTGGTGAGATGAATGGATGGGAGGGAGGGATGGGATGGATGGGATAGATGGGAGGGACACATTGTGAAAGGTTGGGGGTGGTAAGATGAATAGTTGGGAGGGGAGGGAGGGAGGGATGGATGGATGGGATGGATGGGAGGGACACATTGTGAAGGGTTGGGGGAGGTGAGATGAATGGATGGGAGGGAGGGATGGATGGATGGATGGGATGGATGGGATGGATGGACACATTGTGAAGGGTTGGGGGTGGTGAGATGAATGGATGGGAGGGATGGATGGATGGGATGGATGGGAGGGACACATTGTGAAGGGTTGGGGGTGGTGAGATGAATGGATGGGAGGGAGGGATGGGATGGATGGGAGGGTCACATTGGGAATGGTTGGGGGTGGTGAGATGAATGGATGGGATGGATGGGAGGGAGGGATGGATGGATGGGATGGATGGGAGAGACACATTGTGAAGGGTTGGGGGTAGTGAGATGAATCGATGGGAGGGAGGGATGGGATGGATGGGATGGAGGGGAGGGATGGGATGCATGGGAGGGACACATTGTGAAAGGCTGGGGGTGGTGAGATGAATGGATGGGAGGGAGGGATGGGATGGATGGGAGGGACACATTGTGAAAGGTTGGGGGTGGTGAGATGAATGGATGGGAGGGAGGGATGGATGGGATGGATGGGATGGACACATTGTGAAGGGTTGGGGGTGGTGAGATGAATGGATGGGAGGGAGGGAGGGATGGATGGATGGGATGGATGGGAGGGATGGGATGGATGGACACATTGTGAAGGGTTGGGGGTGGTGAGATGAATGGATGGGAGGGAGGGATGGATGGATGGGATGGATGGACACATTGTGAAGGGTTGGAGGTGGTGAGATGAATGGATGGGGAGGGAGGGATGGGATGGATGGGAGGGACACATTGTGAAGGGTTGGGTGTGGTGAGATGAATGGATGGGAGGGAGGGAGGGAGGGATGGATGGGATGGATGGATGGGAGGGACACATTGTGAAGGGTTGGGGGTGGTGAGATGAATGGATGGGATGGATGGGATGGGATAGATGGGATGGATGGGAGGGACACATTGTGAAAGGTTGGGGGTGGTGAGATGAATGGATGGGAGGGAGGGATGGGATGGATGGAATGGATGGGAGGGACACATTGTGAAGGGTTGGGGGTGGTGAGATGAATGGATGGGAGGTAGGGATGGGATGGATGGGAGGGACACATTGTGAAAGGCTGGGGGTGGTGAGATGAATGGATGGGAGGGAGGGAGGGTAGGATGGGATGGATGGGATGGATGGATGGATGGGATGGATGGGAGGGATGGGATGGATGGGAGGGACACATTGTGAAAGGTTGGGGGTGGTGAGATGAATGGATGGGAGGGAGGGATGGGATGGGATGGATGGGATGGATGGGATGGATGGGAGGGAAACATTGTGAAGGGTTGGGGGTGGTGAGATGAATGGATGGGAGGGAGGGATGGGATGGATGGGAGGGATGGGAGGGATGGGATGGATAGGAGGGACACATTGTGAAAGGTTGGGGGTGGTGAGATGAATGGACGGGAGGGATGGATGGGATGGATGGATGGGATGGATGGGATGGATGGGATGGACACATTGTGAAGGGTTGGGGGTAGTGAGATGAATGGATGGGATGGATGGGATGGATGGATGGGATGGATGGGAGGGATGGGATGGATGGACACATTGTGAAGGGTTGGAGGTGGTGAGATGAATGGATGGGAGGGAGGGATGGGATGGATGGGATGGGATGGATGGGAGGGATACATTGTGAAAGGTTGGGGGTGGTGAGATGAATGGATGGGAGGGAGGGATGGGATGGATGGATGGATGGGATGGATGGGAGGGACACATTGTGAAGGGTTGGGGGTGGTGAGATGAATGGATGGAAGGGAGGGATGGATGGATGGGATGGATGGAAGGGAGGGATGGATGGATGGGATGGGAGGGACACATTGTGAAAGGTTGGGGGTGGTGAGATGAATGGATGGAAGGGAGGGATGGATGGGATGGATGGATGGGAGGGATGGGAGGGGCACATTGTGAAGGGTTGGGGGTGGTGAGATGAATGGATGGGAGGGAGGGATGGAATGGATGGGATGGATGGGAGGGACACATTGTGAAAGGTTGGGGGTGGTGAGATGAATGGATGGGATGGGATGGATGGGATGGATGGGAGGGACACATTGTGATGGGTTGGGGTGGTGAGATGAATGGATGGGATGGATGGGAGGGATGGGAGGGATGGGATGGATGGGAGGGACACATTGTGAAGGGTTGGGGGTGGTGAGATGAATGGATGGGAAGGGATGGGATGGGATGGATGGGATGGATGGGAGGGACACATTGTGAAGGGTTGGGGGTGGTGAGATGAATGGATGGGATGGATGGATGGGATGGATTGAAGGGACACATTGTGAAGGGTTGGGGGTGGTGAGATGAATGGATGGGAGGGAGGGATGGGATGGATGGGATGGATGGGAGGGATGGATGGGAGGGACACATTGTGAAGAGTTGGGGGTGGTGAGATGAATGGATGGGAGGGAGGGATGGGAGGGATGGGATGGATGGGAGGGACACATTGTGAAGGGTTGGGGGTGGTGAGATGAATGGATGGGAGGGAGGGATGGGAGGGATGGGATGGATGGGAGGGACACATTGTGAAGGGTTGGGGGTGGTGAGATGAATGGATGGGAAGGGATGGGATGGGATGGATGGGAGGGATGGGATGGATGGGAGGGACACATTGTGAAGGGTTGGGGGTGGTGAGATGAATGGATGGATGGATGGGATGGATTGAAGGGACACATTGTGAAGGGTTGGGGGTGGTGAGATGAATGGATGGGAGGGAGGGATGGGATGGATGGGATGAATGGGAGGGATGGGAAGGATGGGAGGGATGGGATGGATGGGAGGGACACATTGTAAAAGGTTGGGGGTGGTGAGATGAATGGATGGGAGGGAGGGAGGGGTGGGAGGGACATATTGTGAAGGGTTGGAGGTGGTGAGATGAATGGATGGGAGGGAGGGATGGATGGGAGGGATGGATGGGATGGATGCAATGGATGGGAGGGATGGGAGGGACACATTGTGAAGGGTTAGGGGAGGTGAGATGAATGGATGGGAGGGAGGGATGGATGGATGGATGGGATGGATGGGAGGGATGGGAGGGACACATTGTGAAAGATTGGGGTTGGTGAGATGAATGGATGGGAGGGAGGGAGGGATGGGATGGATGGGATGGATGGGAGGGACACATTGTGAAGGGTTGGGGGTGGTGAGATGAATGGATGGGAGGGAGGGATGGGATGGATGGGAGGGACACACTGTGAAGGGTTAGAGGTGGTGAGATGAATGGATGGGAGGGATGGATGGGATGGGAGGGATGGATGGGATGGATGGGAGGGATGGATGGGATGGATGGGAGGGATGGATGGGAGGGATGGGAGGGGCACATTGTGAAGGGTTGGGGGTGGTGAGATGAATGGATGGGAGGGAGGGATGGGATGGATGGGATGGATTGAAGGGACACATTGTGAAGGGTTGGGGGTGGTGAGATGAATGGATGGGAGGGAGGGAGGGATGGGATGGATGGGATGGACGGGAGGGACACATTGTGAAGGGTTGGGGGTGGTGAGATGAATGGATGGGAGGGAGGGATGGGATGGATGGGAGGGACACATTGTGAAGGGTTGGGGGTGGTGAGATGAATGGATGGGAGGGAGGGATGTGATGGATGGGAGGGACACATTGTGAAGGGTTAGGGGTGGTGAGATGAATGGATGGGAGGGAGGGAGGGGTGTATGGATGGGAGGGATGGGATGGATGGGAGGGACACATTGTGAAAGGTTGGGGGTGGTGAGATGAATGGATGGGAGGGAGGGATGGGTGTATGGATGGGAGGGATGGGATGGATGGGAGGGACACATTGTGAAGGGTTTGGGGTGGTGAGATGAATGGATGGGAGGGAGGGATGGGATGGATGGGAGGGACACATTGTGAAGGGTTGGGGGTGGTGAGATGAATGGATGGGAGGGAGGGATGGGATGGATGGGATGGATGGGAGGGACACATTGTGAAGGGTTGAGGGTGGTGAGATGAATGGATGGGAGGGAGGGATGGGATGGATGGGATGGATGGGAGGGACACATTGTGAAAGGTTGGGGGTGGTAAGATGAATAGTTGGGAGGGGAGGGAGGGAGGGATGGATGGATGGGATGGATGGGAGGGACACATTGTGAAGGGTTGGGGGAGGTGAGATGAATGGATGGGAGGGAGGGATGGATGGATGGATGGGATGGATGGGATGGATGGACACATTGTGAAGGGTTGGGGGTGGTGAGATGAATGGATGGGAGGGATGGATGGATGGGATGGATGGGATGGATGGGAGGGACACATTGTGAAGGGTTGGGGGTGGTGAGATGAATGGATGGGAGGGAGGGATGGGATGGATGGGAGGGTCACATTGGGAATGGTTGGGGGTGGTGAGATGAATGGATGGGATGGATGGGAGGGAGGGATGGATGGATGGGATGGATGGGAGGGACACATTGTGAAGGGTTGGGGGTAGTGAGATGAATCGATGGGAGGGAGGGATGGGATGGATGGGATGGAGGGGAGGGATGGGATGGATGGGAGGGACACATTGTGAAAGGCTGGGGGTGGTGAGATGAATGGATGGGAGGGAGGGATGGGATGGATGGGAGGGACACATTGTGAAAGGTTGGGGGTGGTGAGATGAATGGATGGGAGGGAGGGATGGATGGGATGGATGGGATGGACACATTGTGAAGGGTTGGGGGTGGTGAGATGAATGGATGGGAGGGAGGGATGGATGGATGGGATGGACACATTGTGAAGGGTTGGGGGTGGTGAGATGAATGGATGGGAGGGAGGGAGGGATGGATGGATGGGATGGATGGGAGGGATGGGATGGATGGACACATTGTGAAGGGTTGGGGGTGGTGAGATGAATGGATGGGAGGGAGGGATGGATGGATGGGATGGATGGGAGGGATGGATGGGATGGATGGGAGGGACACATTGTGAAGGGTTGGGGAGGTGAGATGAATGGATGGGAGGGAGGGATGGGATGGATGGGATGGATGGGAGGGATGGGATTGATGGGATGGACACATTGTGAAGGGTTGGGGGTGGTGAGATGAATGGATGGGAGGGAGGAAGGGATAGATGGGATGGATGGGATGGATGGGAGGGACACATTGTGAAGGGTTGGGGGGTGGTGAGATGAATGGATGGGAGAGAGGGAGGGATGGATGGATGGGATGGATGGGAGGGATGGGATGGATGGACACATTGTGAAGGTTTGGGGGTGGTGAGATGAATGGATGGGAGGGAGGGATGGATGGATGGGATGGATGGATGGGATGGATGGAGGGACACATTGTGAAGGGTTGGGGGTGGTGAGATGAATGGATGGGAGGGAGGGATGGAGTGGATGGGAGGGATGGATGGATAGAGGGACACATTGTGAAAGGTTGGGGGTGGTGAGATGAATGGACGGGAGGGATGGATGGGATGGATGGATGGGATGGATGGGATGGATGGGATGGACACATTGTGAAGGGTTGGGGGTAGTGAGATGAATGGATGGGATGGATGGGATGGATGGATGGGATGGATGGGAGGGATGGGATGGATGGACACATTGTGAAGGGTTGGAGGTGGTGAGATGAATGGTTGGGAGGGAGGGATGGGATGGATGGGATGGATGGGATGGGATGGATAGGAGAGATGGATGGGATGGGATGGATGGGAGGGATACATTGTGAAAGGTTGGGGGTGGTGAGATGAAATGGATGGGAGGGAGGGATGGGATGGATGGATGGATGGGATGGATGGGAGGGACACATTGTGAAGGGTTGGGGGTGGTGAGATGAATGGATGGAAGGGAGGGATGGATGGATGGGATGGATGGAAGGGAGGGATGGATGGATGGGATGGGAGGGACACATTGTGAAAGGTTGGGGGTGGTGAGATGAATGGATGGGATGGATGGATGGATGGATGGGAGGGACACATTGTGATGAGTTGGGGTGGTGAGATGAATGGATGGGATGGATGGAGGGATGGGAGGGATGGGATGGATGGGAGGGACACATTGTGAAGGGTTGGGGGTGGTGAGATGAATGGATGGAAGGGATGGGATGGATGGGATGGATGGGAGGGATAGGATGGATGGGAGGGACACATTGTGAAGGGTTGGGGGTTGGTGAGATGAATGGATGGGATGGATGGATGGATGGATGGGATGGATTGAAGGACACATTGTGAAGGGTTGGGGGTGGTGAGATGAATGGATGGGAGGGAGGGATGGGATGGATGGGATGGATGGGAGGGATGGGATGGATGGGAGGGACACATTGTGAAGAGTTGGGGGTGGTGAGATGAATGGATGGGAGGGAGGGATGGGAGGGATGGGATGGATGGGAGGGACACATTGTGAAGGGTTGGGGGTGGTGAGATGAATGGATGGGAGGGAGGGATGAGGAGGGATGGATGGATGGGAGGGACACATTGTGAAGGGTTGGGGGTGGTGAGATGAATGGATGGGAAGGGATGGGATGGGATGGATGGGAGGGACACATTGTGAAGGGTTGGGGGTGGTGAGATGAATGGATGGATGGATGGGATGGATTGAAGGGACACATTGTGAAGGGTTGGGGGTTGGTGAGATGAATGGATGGGAGGGAGGGATGGGATGGATGGGATGAATGGGAGGGATGGGAAGGATGGGAGGGATGGGATGGATGGGAGGGACACATTGTGAAAGGTTGGGGGTGGTGAGATGAATGGATGGGAGGGAGGGATGGGATGGATGGGATGGATGGATGAAAGGATGGATGGGAGTGGTGAGATGAATGGATGGGAGGGAGGAATGGGATGGATGGGATGGATAGGAGGGACACATTGTGAATGGTTGGGAGGTGGTGAGATGAATGGATGGGAGGGAGGGATGGGAGGGATGGGAGGGACACATTGTGAAAGGTTGGGGGTGGTGAGATGAATGGATGGGAGGGAGGGATGGGATGGATGGATGGGATGGATGGGAAGGGACACATTGTGAAGGGGTTGGGTGGTGGTGGGAGGAATGGATGGATAGGAGGGAGATGAATGGATGGGAGGGAGGGATGGGATGGATGGGAGGGATGGGAGGGACACATTGTTAAAGGTTGGGGGTGGTGAGATGAATGGATGGGAGGGAGGGATGGGATGGATGGATGGGATGGATGGGAGGGACACATTGTGAAGGGTTGGGGGTGGTGAGATGAATGGATGAATGGATGAATGGATGGAAGGGAGGGATGGATGGATGGAGGGAGGGAGGGATGGAGATGGATGGATGGGATGGATAGGAGGGATTAGATGGGAGGGACACCTTGTGAAGGGTTGGGGTGGTGAGATGAATGGATGGGAGGGATAGAGGGATGGATGGGATGGATAAGAGGGATGGATGGGATGGATTGGGATGGATGGGAGGGATGGGAGGGACACATTGTGAAGGGTTGGGGGTGGTGAGATGAATGGATGGAAGGGAGGGATGGGATGGATGGATGGATGGGATGGATAGGAGGGACACATTGTGAAGGGTTGGGGGTGGTGAGATGAATGGATGGAAGGGAGGGATGGATGGATGGGATGGATGGGAGGGATGGAATGGATGGGAGGGACACATTGTGAAGGGTGGGGGGTGGTGAGATGAATGGATGGAAGGGAGGGAGGGATGGGATGGATGGAATGGATGAGAGGGAGGGATGGGATGGATGGGATGGATGGGAGGGAGGGATGGGATGGATGAGAGGGAGGGATGGGATGGATGAGATGGATGGGAGGGACACATTGTGAAAGGTTGGGGGTGGTGAGATGAATGGATGGGAGGGAGGGATGGGATGGATGGGAGGGATGGATTGGATGGATGGGAGGGAGGGTTGGGATGGATGGGATGGATGGGAGGGACACATTGTGAAAGGTTGGAGGTGGTGAGATGAATGGATGGGAGGGAGGGATGGGATGGATTGATGGGAGGGACACATTGTGAAGGGTTGGGGGTGGTGAGATGAATGGATAAGAGGTAGGGATGGGATGGATGGGAGGGACACATTGTGAAGGGTTGGGGGGTGGTGAGATGAATGGATGGGAGGGAGGGATGGGATGGATGGGATGGATGGGAGGGACACATTGTGAAGGATTGGGGTTGGTGAGATGAATGGATGGGAGGGATGGATGGAAGGGATGGGATGGATGAGATGAATAGATGGGAGGGATGGACACATTGTGAAGGGTTGAGGATGGATGGATGGGAGGGATGGATGGGAGGGAGGGAGAGATGAGATGGATGGATTGAAGGGATGGATCGATGGATGGGATGGATGGGGGGATGGGAGGGACACATTGTGAAGGGTTGGGGGTGGTGAGATGAATGGATGGGAGGGAGGGATGGATGGAATGGATGGGATGGATGGGAGGGACACATTGTGAAGGGTTGGGGGTGGTGAGATGAATGGATGGGAGGGAGGGATGGATGGATGGGATGGATGGATGGGAGGGAGGGACACATTGTGAAGGGTTGGGGGTGGTGAGATGAATGGATGGGAGGGAGGGATGGGATGGATGGGATGGATGGGAGGGACACACTGTGAAGGGTTGGGGGTGGTGAGATGAATGGATGGGAGGGAGGGATGGATGGAATGGATGGGATGGATGGGAGGGACACATTGTGAAGGGTTGGGTGTGGTGAGATGAATGGATGGGAGGGAGGGATGGGATGGATGGGATGGATGGGAGGGACACATTGTGAAGGATTGGGGGTGGTGAGATGAATGGATGGGAGGGATGGATGGAAGGGATGGGATGGATGAGATGAATGGATGGGAAGGATGGACACATTGTGAAGGGTTGAGGATGGATGGATGGGAGGGATGGATGGGAGGGATGGACGGGAGCGATGGGAGGGATGGGAGGGACACATTGTGAAGGGTTGGGGGAGGTGAGATGAATGGATGGGAGGGAGGGATGGATGGATGGGATGGATGGGAGGAATGGGATGGATGGGATGGATGGGAGGGACACATTGTGAAGGGTTGGGGGGTGGTGAGATGAATGGATGGGAGGGATGGATGGGATGAATGGATGGGAGGGATGTAAGGGATGGAAGGGATGGGGTTGGTGAGATGAATGGATGGGAGGGAGAATGGATGGATGGGAGGGATGGGATGGATGGGAGGGACACATTGTGAAGGGTTGGGGGTGGTGAGATGAATGGATGGGGGGATGGATGGGAGGGATGGATGGATGGAAGGGATGGGATGGATGGACACATTGTGAAGGGTTGGGGGTGGTGAGATGAATGGATGGGAGGGATGGATGGATGGGATGGATGGGATGGATGGGAGGGGCACATTGTGAAAGGTAAGGGGTGGTGAGATGAATGGATGGGAGAAAGGGATGGATGGGATGGATGGGAGGGATGGATGGGAGGGATGGGATGGATGGGATGGATGGGAGGGACACATTGTGAAAGGTTGGGGGTGGTGAGATGAATGGATGGGAGGGAGGGATGGGATGGATGGGATGGATGGGAGGGACACATTGTGAAAGGTTGGGGGTGGTGAGATGAATGGATGGGAGGGATGGATGGGAGGGGCACATTGTGAAAGGTTGGGGGTGTTGAGATGAATGGATGGAAGGGAGGGATGGATGGGATGGATGGGAGGGAGGGATGGGATGGATGGGATGGATGGGAGGGATGGAATGGATGGATGAGATGAATGGATGGGAGGGACACATTGTGAAGGGTTGGGGGCGGTGAGATGAATGGATGGAAGGAAGGGAGGGATGGGATGGATGGGATGGATGAGAGGGAGGGATGGGATGAATGGGATGGATGGGAGGGAGGGATGGGATGGATGGGATGGATGAGAGGGAGGGATGGGATGGATGGGAGGGACACATTGTGAAGGGTTGGTGGTGGTGAGATGAATGGATGGGAGGGATGGATGGGTGGGATGGATGGGAGGGATGGATGGGAGGGGCACATTGTGAAGGGTTGGGGGTGGTGAGATGAATGGATGGGAGGGATGGATGGGATGGATGGATGGGATGGATGGGAGGGACACATTGTGAAGGGTTGGGTGGTGAGATGAATGGATGGGAGGGAGGGATGGGATGGATGGGATGGATGAGAGGGATGGATGGGATGGATGGGAGGGAGGGATGGGATGGATGAGAGGGAGGGATGGGATGGATAGGATGGATGGGAGGGACACATTGTGAAAGTTGGGGGTGGTGAGATGAATGGATGGAAGGGAGGGATGGATGGATGGGATGGATGGGAGGGAGGGATGGGATGGATGGAATGGATGGGATGGATGGATGAGATGAATGGATGGCAGGGACACATTGTGAAGGGTTGGGGGTGGTGAGATGAATGGATGGGAGGGATGGATGGATGGGATGGATGGGAGGGATGGATGGGAGGGGCACATTGTGAAGGGTTGGTGGTGGTGAGATGAATGGATGGGAGGGAGGGATGGGATGGATGGGATGGATGGGAGGGATGGATGGATGGGAGGGATGGAAGGGATGAATGGATGGGAGGGATGGGATGGATGGGATAGATGGATGGATGGGAGGGATGGAAGGGATGAATGGATGGGAGGGATGGGATGGATGGGAGGGACACATTGTGAAGGGTTGGGGGTGGTGAGATGAATGGATGGGAGGCAGGGAGGGATGGGATGGATAGGATGGATGGGAGGGACACATTGTGAAGGGTTGGGGGTGGTGAGATGAATGGATGGGAGGGAGGGATGGATGGGATGGATGGATGGATGGGATGGATGGGAGGGACACATTGTGAAAGGTTGGGGGTGGTGAGATGAATGGATGGGATGGATGGGAGGGAGGGATGGATGGATGGGATGGATGGAATGGATGGGAGGGACACATTGTGAAGGGTTGGGGGTGGTGAGATGAATGGATGGGAGGGAGGGATGGGATGGATGGGATGGATGGGAGGGATGGATGGATGGGAGGGATGGAAGGGATGAATGGATGGGAGGGATGGGATGGATGGGATAGATGGATGGATGGGAGGGATGGAAGGGATGAATGGATGGGAGGGATGGGATGGATGGGAGGGACACATTGTGAAGGGTTGGGGGTGGTGAGATGAATGGATGGGAGGGAGGGAGGGATGGGATGGATAGGATGGATGGGAGGGACACATTGTGAAGGGTTGGGGGTGGTGAGATGAATGGATGGGAGGGAGGGATGGATGGGATGGATGGATGGATGGGATGGATGGGAGGGACACATTGTGAAAGGTTGGGGGTGGTGAGATGAATGGATGGGATGGATGGGAGGGAGGGATGGATGGATGGGATGGATGGAATGGATGGGAGGGACACATTGTGAAGGGTTGGGGGTGGTGAGATGAATGGATGGGAGGGAGGGAAGGGATAGATGGGAGGGATGGGATGGATGGATGGGATGGATGGGAGGGATGGGATGGATGGGAGGGACACATTGTGAAAGGTTGGGGGTGGTGAGATGAATGGATGGGAGGGAGGGATGGGATGGATGGGATGGGATGGATGGGATGGATGGGATGGACACATTGTGAAAGGTTGGGGGTGGTGAGATGAATGGATGGGAGGGAGGGATGGATGGGATGGATGGGAGGGACACATTGTGAAAGGTTGGGGGTGGTGAGATGAATGGATGGGAGGGATGGATGGGATGGATGGATGGATGGGATGGACACATTGTGAAGGGTTGGGGGTAGTGAGATGAATGGATGGGAGGGATGGGATGGATGGATGGGAGGGATGGGAGGGATGGGAGGGACACATTGTGAAAGGTTGGGGGTGGTGAGATGACAGGATGGGAGGGAGGGATAGGATGGAAGGGATGGATGGGAGGGATGGGATGGATGAGAGGGACACATTGTGAAAGGTTGGGGGTGGTGAGATGAATGGATGGGAGGGAGGGATGGGATGGATGAATGGATGGATGGGATGGATGGGAGGGACACATTGTGAAGGGTTGGGGGTGGTGGGATGACTGGATGGGAGGGAGGGATGGATGAGAGGGACACATTGTGAAAGGTTGGGGGTGGTGAGATGAATGGATGGGAGGGAGGGATGGGATGGATGAATGGATGGATGGGATGGATGGAAGGGACACATTGTGAAGGGTTGGGGGTGGTGGGATGACTGGATGGGATGGATGGGATGGATGGGAGGGATGGGATGGATGAGAGGGACACATTGTGAAAGGTTGGGGGTGGTGAGATGAATGGATGGGAGGGAGGGATGGGATGGATGGGATGGATGGGAGGGATGGGATGGATGGGAGGGACACATTGTGAAGGGTTGGGGGTGGTGAGATGAATGGATGGGAGGGATGGATGGGAGGGATGGGATGGATGGGATGGATGGGGGGAACACATTGTGAAGGGTTGGGGGTGGTGAGATGAATGGATGGGAGGGAGGAATGGGATGGATGGGAGGGATGGGATGGACACATTGTAAAGGGTTGGGGGTGGTGAGATGAATGGATGGGAGGGAGGGATGGGATGGATGGGAGGGACACATTGTGAAGGGTTGAAGTTGGTGAGATGAATGGATGGGAGGGAGGGATGGGATGGATGGGATGGATGGGAGGGACACATTGTGAAGGGTTGGAGGTGGTGAGATGAATGGATGGGAAGGATGGATGGGATGGATGGATGGGAGGGACACATTGTGAAGGGTTGGAGGTGGTGAGATGAATGGATGGGAGGGAGGGATGGGATGGATGGGATGGATGGGAGGGACACATTGTGAATGGTTGGGGTGGTGAGATGAATAGATGGGAGGGAGGGATGGGATGGATGGGATGGATGGGAGGGATGGATGGGATGGATGGGATGGATGGGAGGGACACATTGTGAAGGGGTTGGGGGTGGTGAGATGAATGGATGGGAAGGAGGGATGGATGGGATGGGATGGATGGGATGGATGTATGGATGGGATGGATGGGAGGGATGGGAGAGACACATTGTGAAAGGTTGGGGGTGGTGAGATGAATGGATGGGAGGGAGGGATGGATGGATGGGAGGGATGGGAGGGAGGAATGGGATGGATGGGAGGGAGGGATGGGATGGATGGGATGGATGGGAGGGACACATTGTGAATGGTTGGGGGTGGTGAGATGAATAGATGGGAGGGAGGGATGGGATGGATGGGATGGATGGACACATTGTGAAGGGTTGGGGGTGGTGAGATGAATGGATGGGAGGAAGGGATGGATGGGATGGATGGGAGGGATGGGAGAGACACATTGTGAAAGGTTGGGGGTGGTGAGATGAATGGATGGGAGGGAGGGAGGGATGGATGGATGGGAGGGAGGAATGGGATGGATGGGAGGGAGGGATGGGATGGATGGGATGGATGGGAGGGACACATTGTGAATGGTTGGGGGTGGTGAGATGAATAGATGGGAGGGAGGGATGGGATGGATGGGATGGATGGAGACATTGTGAAGGGTTGGGGGTGGTGAGATGAATGGATGGGAGGAAGGGATGGATGGGATGGGATGGATGGGAGGGATGGATGGGATGGATGGGATGGATGGGAGGGACACATTGTGAAGGGGTTGGGGGTGGTGAGATGAATGGATGGGAAGGAGGGATGGATGGGATGGGATGGATGGATGGGATGGATGGGAGGGATGGGAGAGACACATTGTGAAAGGTTGGGGGTGGTGAGATGAATGGATGGGAGGGAGGGAGGGATGGATGGATGGGATGGATGGGATCGATGGGAGGGATGGGATGGGATGGATGGGAGGGACACATTGTGAAGGGTTGGGGGTGGTGAGATGAATGGATGGGAGGGATGGATGGATGGGATGTATGGGAGGGATGGATGGGAGGGGCACATTGTGAAAGGTTGGGGGTGGTGAGATGAATGGATGGAAGGGATGGATGGATGGGATGGATGGGAGGGATGGGATGGATGGGATGGATGGGAGGGATGGGGTGGATGGATGAGATGAATGGATGGGAGGGACACATTGTGAAGGGTTGGGGGTGGTGAGATGAATGGATGGGAGGGATGGATGGGATGGATGGGAGGGAGGGATGGGATGGATGGGAGGGACACATTGTGAAGGGTTGGGGGTGGTGAGATGAATGGGGGCGAGGGAGGGATGGATGGATGGGAGGGATGGGAGGGAGGAATGGGATGGATGGGAGGGATGGGATGGATAGGATGGATGGGAGGGACACATTGTGAATGGTTGGGGGTGGTGAGATGAATGGATGGGAGGGAGGGATGGATGGGATGGATGGATGGGATGGATGGGATGGATGGGAGGGACACATTGTGAAAGGTTGGGGATAGTGAGATGAATGGATGGGAGGGAGGGATGGATGGGAGGGATACATTGTGAAAGGTTGGGGGTAGTGAGATGAATGGATGGGAGGGAGGGATGGATGGATGGGAGGGATGGGAGCGACACATTGTGAAAGGTTGGGGATGGTGAGATGAATGGATGGGAGGGAGGGATGGGATGGATGGGATGGGATGGATGGGAGGGACACATTGTGAAGGGTTGGGGGTGGTGAGATGAATGGATGGGAGGGAGGGATGGATGGGATGGATGGGAGGGATGGGATAGATGGGAGGGACACATTGTGAAGGGTTGGGGGTGGTGAGATAAATGGATGGGAGGGAGGGATGGATGGGATGGATGCGATGGATGGATGGATGGGATAGATGGGATGGATGGGAGGGACACATTGTGAAGGGTTGGGGGTGGTGAGATGAATGGATGGGAGGGAGGGGTGGGATGGATGGGATGGATGGGAGGGAGGGAGGGATGGATGGATGGGATGGATGGATGGATGGGATGGATGGGATGGATGGGATGGATGGGAGGGACAATTTGCAAAGGGTTGGAGGTGGTGAGATGAATGGATGGGAGGGATGGATGGGATGGATGGGAGGGACACATTGTGAATGGTTGGGGGTGGTGAGATGAATGGATGGGAGGGAGGGATGGGATGGATGGGAGGGACACATTGTGAATGGTTGGGGGTGGTGAGATGAATAGATGGGAGGGAGGGATGGGATGGATGGGATGGATGGGAGGGACACATTGTGAAGGGTTGGAGGTGGTGAGATGAATGGATGGGAGGGAGGGATGGGAGGGACACATTGTGAATGGTTGGGGGTGGTGAGATGAATGGATGGGAGGGAGGGATGGGATGGATGGGATGGATGGGAGGGACACATTGTGAATGGTTGGGGGTGGTGAGATGAATGGATGGGAGGGAGGGACACATTGTGAATGGTTGGGGGTGGTGAGATGAATGGATGGGAGGGAGGGATAGATGGGATGGATGGGATGGATGGATGGATGGGATAGATGGATGGATGGGAGGGATGGGAGGGATGAATGGATGGGAGGGAGGGAGGGATGGCTGGATGGGATGGACACATTGTGAAGGGTTGGAGGTGGTGAGATGAATGGATGGATGGGATGGATGGGAGTGACACATTGTGAAGGGTTGGGGGTGGTGAGATGACTGGATGGGAAGGAGGGATAGAAGGGATGGATGGGATAGATGGATGGATGGGATGGATGGATGGATGGGATGGATGGGAGGGACACATTGTGAAAGGTTGGGGGTGGTGAGATGAATGGATGGGAGGGAGAGATGGGATGGATGGACACATTGTGAATGGTTGGAGGTGGTGAGATGAATGGATGGGATGGATGGGAGGGAGGGATGGATGGATGGGATGGATGGAATGGATGGGAGGGACACATTGTGAAGGGTTGGGGGTGGTGAGATGAATCGATGGGAGGGAGGGAAGGGATGGATGGAAGGGATGGGATGGATGGATGGATGGGATGGATGGGAGGGATGGGATGGATGGGAGGGACACATTGTGAAAGGTTGGGGGTGGTGAGATAAATGGATGGGAGGGAGGGATGGGATGGATGGGATGGATGGGATGGACACATTGTGAAGGGTTGGGGGTGGTGAGATGAATGGATGGGAGGGAGGGATGGGATGGATGGGATGGATGGGATGGATAGGAGGGACACATTGTGAAAGGTTGGGGGTGGTGAGATGAATGGATGGGAGGGATGGATGGGATGGATGGATGGGATGGATGGGATGGATGGGATGGACACATTGTGAAGGGTTGGGGGTAGTGAGATTAATGGATGGGAGGGATGGGATGGATGGATGGGAGGGATGGGAGGGATGGGAGGGACACATTGTGAAAGGTTGGGGGTGCTGAGATGACTGGATGGGAGGGAGAGATAGGATGGATGGGATGGATGGGATGGATGAGAGGGACACATTGTGAAAGGTTGGGGGTGGTGAGATGAATGGATGGGAGGGAGGGATGGGATGGATGAATGGATGGATGGAATGGACACATTGTGAAGGGTTGGGGGTGGTGGGATGACTGGATGGGAGGGAGGGATAGGATGGATGGGATGGATGGGAGGGATGGGATGGATGAGAGGGACACATTGTGAAAGGTTGGGGGTGGTGAGATGAATGGATGGGAGGGAGGGATGGGATGGATGGTATGGATGGGAGGGACACATTGTGAAGGGTTGGGGGTGGTGAGATGAATGGATGGGAGGGATGGGATGGATGGGATGGATGGGGGAACACATTGTGAAGGGTTGGGGGTGGTGAGATGAATGGATGGGAGGGAGGAATGGGATGGATGGGATGGATGGGAGGGATGGGATGGACACATTGTGAAGTGTTGGGGGTAGTGAGATGAATGGATGGGAAGGATGGATGGGAGGGACAGATTGTAAAGGGTTGGGGGTGGTGAGATGAATGGATGGGAGGGAGGGAAGGATGGATGGATGGGATGGATGGGAGGGATGGGATGGATGGGAGGGACACATTGTGAAGGGTTGTGGGTGGTGAGATGAATGGATGGGAAGGATGGATGGGAGGGACACATTGTGAAGGGTTGGGGGTGGTGAGATGAATGGATGGGAGGGATGGGATTGATGGGATGGATGGGAGGGAGGGATGGGAGGGACACATTGTGAAGGGTTGGGGGTGGTGAGATGAATGGATGGGAGGGAGGGATGGGATGGGAGGGACACATTGTGAAAGGTTGGGGGTGGTGAGATGAATGGATGGGAGGGAGGGATGGATGGGAGGGATGGATGGGATGGATGCAATGGATGGGAGGGATGGGAGGGACACATTGTGAAGGGTTAGGGGAGGTGAGATGAATGGATGGGAGGGAGGGATGGATGGATGGGAGGGATGGGAGGGACATATTGTGAAGGGTTGGAGGTGGTGAGATGAATGGATGGGAGGGAGGGATGGATGGGAGGGATGGATGGGATGGATGCAATGGATGGGAGGGATGGGAGGGACACATTGTGAAGGGTTAGGGGAGGTGAGATGAATGGATGGGAGGGAGGGATGGATGGATGGATGGGATGGATGGGAGGGATGGGAGGGACACATTGTGAAAGATTGGGGTTGGTGAGATGAATGGATGGGAGGGAGGGATGGGATGGATGGGAGGGACACATTGTGAAGGGTTGGGGGTGGTGAGATGAATGGATGGGAGGGAGGGATGGGATGGATGGGAGGGACACACTGTGAAGGGTTAGAGGTGGTGAGATGAATGGATGGGAGGGATGGATGGGATGGGAGGGATGGGATGGATGGGATGGATGGGAGGGATGGATGGATGGGAGGGATGGGAGGGGCACATTGTGAAGGGTTGGGGGTGGTGAGATGAATGGATGGGAGGGAGGGATGGGAGGGACACATTGTGAAGGGTTGGGGGTGGTGAGATGGATGGATGGGATGGATGGGAGGGATGGATGGGATGGATGGGAGGGACACATTGTGAAGGGTTGGGGGTGGTGAGATGAATGGATAGAAGGGATGGACGGATGGGATGGATGGGAGGGATGGATGGGAGGGGCACATTGTGAAGGGTTGGGGGTGGTGAGGTGAATGGATGGGAGGGAGGGATGGATGGGATGGGATGGATGGGAGGGATTAATGGGATGGATGGGATGGGAGGGACACATTGTGAAAGGTTGGGGGTGGTGAGATGAATGGATGGGAAGGATGGGAGGCAGGGATGGGATGGATGGGAGGCAGGGATGGGATGGATGGGATGGATGAGAGGGACACATTGTGAAGGGTTGGGGGTGGTGAGATGAATGGATGGGAGGGAGGGATGGGATGGATGGGATGGATGGGAGGGACACATTGTGAAAGGTTGGGGGTGGTGAGATGAATGGATGGGATGGGATGGATGGGATGGATGGGAGGGATGGGAGGGATGGGATGGATGGGAGGGACACATTGTGAAGGGTTGGGGGTGGTGAGATGAATGGATGGGATGGATGGATGGATGGGATGGATTGAAGGGACACATTGTGAAGGGTTGGGGGTGGTGAGATGAATGGATGGGAGGGAGGGATGGGATGGATGGATGGGATGGATGGGAGGGACACATTGTGAAGAGTTGGGGGTGGTGAGATGAATGGATGGAAGGGATGGATGGATGGGATGGATGGGAGGGATGGATGGGAGGGGCACATTGTGAAGGGATGGGGGTGGTGAGATGAATGGATGGGAGGGAGGGATGGGATGGATGGGATGGATGGGATGGATGGGAGGGACACATTGTGAAGGGTTGGGGTGGTGAGATGAATGGATGGAAGGGAGGGATGGATGGATGGGATGGGATGGATGGGATGGATGGGATGGACACATTGTGAAGGGTTGGGGGTGGTGAGATGAATGGATGGGAGGGAGGGATGGGATGGATGGGATGGATGGGAGGGATGGGATGGATAGGAGGGACACATTGTGAAAGGTTGGGGGTGGTGAGATGAATGGATGGGAGGGATGGATGGGATGGATGGATGGGATGGATGGGATGGACACATTGTGAAGGGTTGGGGGTAGTGAGATGAATGGATGGGAGGGATGGGATGGATGGATGGGAGGGATGGGAGGGACACATTGTGAAAGGTTGGGGGTGGTGAGATGACTGGATGGGAGGGAGGGATAGGATGGATGGGATGGATGGGAGGGATGGGATGGATGAGAGGGACACATTGTGAAAGGTTGGGGGTGGTGAGATGAATGGATGGGAGGGAGGGATGGGATGGATGAATGGATGGATGGGATGGACACATTGTGAAGGGTTGGGGGTGGTGGGATGACTGGATGGGAGGGAGGGATAGGATGGATGGGATGGATGGGAGGGATGGGATGGATGAGAGGGACACATTGTGAAAGGTTGGGGGTGGTGAGATGAATGGATGGGAGGGAGGGATGGGATGGATGGGATGGATGGGAGGGATGGGATGGATGGGAGGGACACATTGTGAAGGGTTGGGGGTGGTGAGATGAATGGATGGGAGGGATGGATGGGAGGGATGGGATGGATGGGATGGATGGGGGGAACAAATTGTGAAGGGTTGGGGGTGGTGAGATGAATGGATGGGAGGGAGGAATGGGATGGATGGGAGGGATGGGATGGACACATTGTGAAGGGTTGGGGGTGGTGAGATGAATGGATGGGAGGGAGGGATGGGATGGATGGGATGGGATGGACACATTGTGAAGGGTTGGGGGTGGTGAGATAAATGGATGGGAGGGAGGGATGGGATGGATGGGATGGATGGGAGGGACACATTGTGAAGGGTTGGGGGTGGTGAGATGAATGGATGGGAGGGAGGGATGGGATGGATGGGATGGATGGGAGGGACACATTGTGAAGGGTTGGGGGAGGTGAGATGAATGGATGGGAGGGAGGGATGGGATGGATGGGAGGGATGGATGGGATGGACACATTGTGAAGGGTTGGGGGTGGTGAGATGAATGGATGGGAGGGAGGGATGGGATGGATGGGATGGATGGGAGGGACACATTGTGAAGGGTTGGGGGTGGTGAGATGAATGGATGGGATGGATGGGAGGGACACATTTTGAAGGGTTGGGGGTGGTGAGATGAATGGATGGGAAGGGATGGGATGGGATGGATGGGATGGATGGGAGGGACAGATTGTAAAGGGTTGGGGGTGGTGAGATGAATGGATGGGAGGGAGGGAGGGATGGGATGGATGGGAGGGACACATTGTGAAGGGTTGGGGGTGGTGAGATGAATGGATGGGAAGGATGGATGGGAGGGATGGATGGATGGGAGGGACACATTGTGAAGGGTTGGGGGTGGTGAGATGAATGGATGGGAGGGAGGGAGGGATGGGATTGATGGGATGGATGGGAGGGACACATTGTGAAGGGTTGGGGGTGGTGAGATGAATGGATGGGAGGGAGGGATAGGAGGGACACATTGTGAAGGGTTGGGGGTGGTGAGATGGATGGATGGGATGGATGGGAGGGATGGATGGGATGGATGGGAGGGACACATTGTGAAGGGCTGGGGGTGGTGAGATGAATGGATGGAAGGGAGGGATGGATGGATGGGATGGATGGGAGGGATGGATGGGATGAATGGATGGATGGATGGATGGATGGATGGATGTGATGGATGGGAGGGACACATTGTGAAGGGTTGGGGGTGGTGAGATGAATGGATGGAAGGGAGGGATGGATAGATGGGAGGGAGGAATGGGATGGATGGGATGGATGGGAGGGACACATTGTGAAGGGATGGGGGTGGTGAGATGAATGGATAGAAGGGATGGATGGATGGGATGGATGGGAGGGGCACATTGTGAAGGGTTGGGGTGGTGAGATGAATGGATGGAAGGGAGGGATGGATGGATGGGATGGATGGGAGGGAGGAATGGGATGGATGGGATGGATGGGAGGGACACATTGTGAAGGGTTGGGGGTGGTGAGATGAATGGATGGGAGGGAGGGATGGATGGGATGGGATGGATGGGAGGGATTAATGGGATGGATGGGATGGGAGGGACACATTGTGAAAGGTTGGGGGTGGTGAGATGAATGGATGGGAGGGAGGGATGGATGGGATTGATGGGAGGCAGGGATGGGATGGATGGGATGGATGGGAGGGACACATTGTGAAGGGTTGGGGGTGGTGAGATGAATGGATGGATGGGATGGATGGGAGGGAGGAATGGGATGGATGGGATGGATGGGAGGGACACATTGTGAAGGGTTGGGGGTGGTGAGATGAATAGATGGAAGGGAGGGATGGATGGGATGGATGGGAGGGATGGGAGGGGCACATTGTGAAAGGTTGGGGGTGGTGAGATGAATGGATGGGATGGGATGGATGGGATGGATGGGAGGGACACATTGTGATGGGTTGGGGTGGTGAGATGAATGGATGGGATGGATGGGAGGGAGGGATGGGAGGGATGGGATGGATGGGAGGGACACATTGTGAAGGGTTGGGGGTGGTGAGATGAATGGATGGGAAGGGATGGGATGGGATGGATGGGATGGATGGGAGGGATGGGATGGATGGGAGGGACACATTGTGAAGAGTTGGGGGTGGTGAGATGAATGGATGGGAGGGAGGGATGGGATGGATGGGATGGATGGGAGGGACACATTGTGAAGGGTTGGGGGTGGTGAGATAATTGGATGGAAGGGAGGGATGGATGGATGGGATGGATGGGAGGGAGGAATGGGATGGATTGGGAGGGACACATTGTAAAGAGTTGGGGGTGGTGAGATGAATGGATGGGAGGGAGGGATGGGAGGGATGGGATGGATGGGAGGGACACATTGTGAAAGGTTGGGGGTGGTGAGATGAATGGATGGGAGGAAGGGATGGGATGGATGGGATAGATGGGAGGGATGGGATGGATGGGAGGGACACATTGTGAAAGGTTGGGGGTGGTGAGATGAATGGATGGGAGGGAGGGAGGGATGGATGGGATGGATGGGAGGGACACATTGTGAAGGGTTGGGGGTGGTGAGATGAATGGATGGGAGGGAGGGATGGGATGGATGGGATGGATGGATGGGATGGATGGGAGAGACACATTGTGAAGGATTGGGGATGGTGAGATAAATGGATGGGATGGATGGATGGATGGGATGGATGGGAGGGATGGATGGGAGGTGCACATTGTGAAAGGTTGGGGGGTGGTGAGATGAATGGATGGAAGGGAGGGACGGAGGGATGGGATGGATGGGATGAATGGGATAGATGGGATGGATGAGAGGGACACATTGTGAAGGGTTGGGGGTGGTGAGATGAATGGATGGGATGGATGGGATGGATGGGAGGGAGGAATGGGATGGATGGGAGGGACACATTGTGAAGGGTTGGGGGTGGTGAGATGAATGGATGGGAGGGAGGGATGGGATGGGATGGGAGGGAGGGATGGGATGGATGGGAGGGATGGGAGGGACACATTGTGAAAGGTTGGGGGTGGTGAGATGAATGGATGGGAGGGAGGGATGGGATGGATGGATGGATGGGAGGGACACATTGTGAAGGGTTGGGGGTGGTGAGATGAATGGATGGGAGGGAGGGATGGGATGGATGGGATGGATGGGATGGATGGGAGGGACACATTGTGAATGGTTGGGGGTGGTGAGATGAATGGATGGGAGGGAGGGATGGGATGGATGGGAGGGACACATTGTGAATGGTTGGGGGTGGTGAGATGAATGGATGGGAGGGAGGGATAGATGGGATGGATGGATGGATGGATGGGATAGATAGATGGATGGAAGGGATGGGAGGGATGAATGGATGGGGGGGAGGGAGGGATGGCTGGATGGGATGGACACATTGTGAAGGGTTGGAGGTGGTGAGATGAATGGATGGATGGGATGGATGGGAGGGACACATTGTGAAGGGTTGGGGGTGGTGAGATGACTGGATGGGAAGGAGGGATAGATGGGATGGATGGGATAGATGGATGGATGGGAGGGATGGGAGGGATGGGATGGATGGGAGGGACACATTGTGAAGGGTTGGGGGTGGTGAAATGAATGGATGGGAGGGAGGGATGGGATGGATGGGATGGATGGGACACATTGTGAAGGGTTGGGGGTGGTGAGATGAATGGATGGGAGGGAGGGAGGGAGGGATGGATGGGATGGATGGATGGATGGGATGGATGGGAGGGACACATTGTGAAAGGTTGGGGGTGGTGAGATGAATGGATGGGAGGGAGGGATGGGATGGATGGACACATTGTGAATGGTTGGGGGTGGTGAGATGAATGGATGGGATGGATGGGAGGGAGGGATGGATGGATGGGATGGATGGAATGGATGGGAGGGACACATTGTGAAGGGTTGGGGGTGGTGAGATGAATGGATGGGAGGGAGGGAAGGGATGGATGGGAGGGATGGGATGAATTGATGGATGGGGTGGATGGGAGGGATGGGATGGATGGGAGGGACACATTGTGAAAGGTTGGGGGTGGTGAGATGAATGGATGGGAGGGAGGGATGGGATGGATGGGATGGATGGGATGGACACATTGTGAAGGGTTGGGGGTGGTGAGATGAATGGATGGGAGGGATGGATGGGATGGATGGATGGGATGGATGGGATGGACACATTGTGAAGGGTTGGGGGTAGTGAGATGAATGGATGGGAGGGATGGGATGGATGGATGGATGGGAGGGATGGGAGGGACACATTGTGAAAGGTTGGGGGTGGTGAGATGACTGGATGGGAGGGAGGGATAGGATGGATGGGATGGATGGGAGGGATGGGATGGATGAGAGGGACACATTGTGAAAGGTTGGGGGTGGTGAGATGAATGGATGGGAGGGAGGGATGGGAGGGATGGGATGGATGGGAGGGACACATTGTGAAGGGTTGGGGGTGGTGAGATGAATGGATGGGAGGGATGGATGGGAGGGATGGGATGGATGGATGGGGGGAACACATTGTGAAGGGTTGGGGGTGGTGAGATGAATGGATGGGAGGGAGGAATGGGATGGATGGGATGGATGGGAGGGATGGGATGGACACATTGTGAAGGGTTGGGGTGGTGAGATGAATGGATGGGAGGGAGGGATGGGATGGATGGGAGGGATGGACACATTGTGAAGGGTTGGGGGTGGTGAGATGAATGGATGGAAGGGAGGGATGGGATGGATGGGATGGATGGGATGGATGGGAGGGACACATTGTGAAGGGTTGGGGGAGGTGAGATGAATGGATGGGAGGGAGGGATGGGATGGATGGATGGGATGGATGGGAGGGACACATTGTGAAGGGTTGAGGGTGGTGAGATGAATGGATGGGATGGATGGGAGGGACACATTTTGAAGGGTTGGGAAGGGATGGGATGGGATGGATGGGAGGGATGGGATGGATGGGATGGATGGGAGGGACAGATTGTAAAGGGTTGGGGGTGGTGAGATGAATGGATGGGAAGGATGGATGGGAGGGATGGATGGGAGGGACACATTGTGAAGGGTTGGGGGAGGTGAGATGAATGGATGGGAGGGAGGGATGGGATGGATGGATGGGATGGATGGGAGGGACACATTGTGAAGGGTTGAGGGTGGTGAGATGAATGGATGGGATGGATGGGAGGGACACATTTTGAAGGGTTGGGGGTGGTGAGATGAATGGATGGGAAGGGATGGGATGGGATGGATGGGAGGGATGGGATGGATGGGAGGGACACATTGTGAAGGGTTGGGGGTGGTGAGATGAATGGATGGGAAGGATGGATGGGAGGGATGGATGGGAGGGACACATTGTGAAGGGTTGGGGGTGGTGAGATGAATGGATGGGAGGGAGGGAGGGATGGGATTGATGGGATGGATGGGAGGGAGGGATGGGAGGGACACATTGTGAAGGGTTGGGGGTGGTGAGATGAATGGATGGGAGGGAGGGATGGGAGGGACACATTGTGAAGGGTTGGGGGTGGTGAGATGGATGGATGGATGGGATGGATGGGAGGGATGGATGGGAGGGACACATTGTGAAGGGTTGGGGGTGGTGAGATGAATGGATGGGATGGATGGGAGGGACACATTTTGAAGGGTTGGGGGTGGTGAGATGAATGGATGGGAAGGGATGGGATGGATGGGATGGGATGGATGGGAGGGACACATTGTGAAGGGTTGGGGGTGGTGAGATGAATGGATGGGAAGGATGGATGGGAGGGATGGATGGGAGGGACACATTGTGAAGGGTTGGGGGTGGTGAGATGAATGGATGGGAAGGGATGGGATGGGATGGATGGGATGGATGGGAGGGATGGGAGGGACACATTGTGAAGGGTTGGGGGTGGTGAGATGAATGGATGGGAGGGAGGGATGGGATGGATGGATGGGATGGATGGGAGGGACACATTGTGAAGAGTTGGGGGTGGTGAGATGAATGGATGGAAGGGATGGATGGATGGGAGGGATGGATGGGAGGGGCACATTGTGAAGGGTTGGGGGTGGTGAGATGAATGGATGGGAGGGAGGGATGGGATGGATGGGATGGATGGGAGGGACACATTGTGAAGGGTTGGTGGTGGTGAGATGAATGGATGGAAGGGAGGGATGGATGGATGGGATGGATGGGAGGGAGGAATGGGATGGATTGGGGGGGACACATTGTAAAGAGTTGGGGGTGGTGAGATGAATGGATGGGAGGGAGGGATGGGATGGATGGGAGGGACACATTGTGAAAGGTTGGGGGTGGTGAGATGAATGGATGGGAGGGAGGGATGGGATGGATGGGATAGATGGGAGGGATGGGATGGATGGGAGGGACACATTGTGAAAGGTTGGGGGTGGTGAGATGAATGGATGGGAGGGAGGGAGGGATGGATGGATGGGATGGATGGGAGGGACATATTGTGAAGGGTTGGGGGTGGTGAGATGAATGGATGGGAGGGAGGGATGGATGGGAGGGATTAATGGGATGGATGGGATGGGAGGGACACATTGTGAAAGGTTGGGGGTGGTGAGATGAATGGATGGGAGGGAGGGATGGATGGGAGGGATGGGAGGGGCACATTGTGAAGGGTTGGGGGTGGTGAGATGAATGGATGGGAGGGAGGGATAGGATGGATGGGAGGGACACATTGTGAAAGGTTGGGGGTGGTGAGATGAATGGATGGGAGGGATGGGATGGATGGGATGGATGGGAGGGACACATTGTGAAGGGTTGGGGTGGTGAGATGAATGGATGGGATGGATGGGAGGGAGGGATGGGAGGGACACATTGTGAAGGGTTGGGGGTGGTGAGATGAATGGATGGGAAGGGATGGGATGGGATGGATGGGAGGGATGGGATGGATGGGAGGGACACATTGTGAAGGGTTGGGGGTGGTGAGATGAATGGATGGGATGGATGGATGGGATGGATTGAAGGGACACATTGTGAAGGGTTGGGGGTGGTGAGATGAATGGATGGGAGGGAGGGATGGGATGGATGGATAGGATGGATGGGAGGGATGGGATGGATGGGAGGGACACATTGTGAAGAGTTGGGGGTGGTGAGATGAATGGATGGGAGGGAGGGATGGGATGGATGGGATGGATGGGAGGAATGGGAAGGATGGGAGGGATGGGATGGATGGGAGGGACACATTGTGAAGGGTTGGGGGTGGTGAGATGAATGGATGGGAGGGAGGGATGGGATGGATGGGATGAATGGATGGATGGGAGTGGTGAGATGAATGGATGGGAGGGAGGGATGGGATGGATGGGAGGGACACATTGTGAATGGTTGGGGGTGGTGAGATGAATGGATGGGAGGGAGGGATGGGATGGATGGGATGGATGGGAGGGACACATTGTGAAGGGTTGGGGTGGTGAGATGAATGGATGGGAGGGAGGGATGGGATGGATGGGATGGATGGATGGGATGGATGGGAGGGACACATTGTGAAAGGTTGGGGGTGGTGAGATGAATGGATGGGAGGGATGGGATGGATGGGATGGATGGGAGGGACACATTGTGAAGGGTTGGGGTGGTGAGATGAATGGATGGGATGGATGGGAGGGAGGGATGGGAGGGATGGGAGGGACACATTGTGAAGGGTTGGGGGTGGTGAGATGAATGGATGGGAAGGGATGGGATGGGATGGATGGGATGGATGGGATGGATTGAAGGGACACATTGTGAAGGGTTGGGGGTGGTGAGATGAATGGATGGGAGGGAGGGATGGGATGGATGGATAGGATGGATGGGAGGGATGGGATGGATGGGAGGGACACCTTGTGAAGAGTTGGGGGTGGTGAGATGAATGGATGGGAGGGAGGGAGGGATGGATGGATGGGAGGGATGGGATGGATGGGAGGGACACATTGTGAAGGGTTGGGGTGGTGAGATGAATGGATGGGAGGGAGGGATGGGATGGATGGGATGGATGGGAGGGATGGGAAGGATGGGAGGGATGGGATGGATGGGAGGGACACATTGTGAAGGATTGGGGGTGGTGAGATGAATGGATGGGAGGGAGGGATGGGATGGATGGGATGAATGGATGGATGGGAGTGGTGAGATGAATGGATGGGAGGGAGGGATGGGATGGATGGGAGGGACACATTGTGAATGGTTGGGGGTGGTGAGATGAATGGATGGGAGGGAGGGATGGGATGGATGGGATGGATGGGAGGGACACATTGTGAAGGGTTGGGGTGGTGAGATGAATGGATGGGAGGGAGGGATGGGATGGATGGGATGGATGGATGGGATGGATGGGAGAGACACATTGTGAAGGATTGGGGATGGTGAGATAAATGGATGGAAGGGAGGGACGGAGGGATGGGATGGATGGGAGGGATGGGATGGATGGGATGGATGAGAGGGACACATTGTGAAGGGTTGGGGGTGGTGAGATGAATGGATGGGATGGATGGGATGGATGGGAGGGAGGAATGGGATGGATGGGATGGATGGGAGGGACACATTGTGAAGGGTTGGGGGTGGTGAGATGAATGGATGGGAGGGAGGGATGGGATGGATGGGAGGGATGGGAGGGACACATTGTGAAAGGTTGGGGGTGGTGAGATGAATGGATGGGAGGGAGGGATGGGATGGATGGATAGGATGGATGGGAGGGATGGGATGGATGGGAGGGACACATTGTGAAGGGTTGGGGGTGGTGAGATGAATGGATGGGAGGGAGGGATGGGATGGATGGATGGATGGGAGGGACACATTGTGAAGGGTTGGGGGTGGTGAGATGAATGGATGGGAGGGAGGGATGGGATGGATGGGATGGATGGGAGGGACACATTGTGAATGGTTGGGGGTGGTGAGATGAATGGATGGGAGGGATGGGATGGATGGGAGGGACACATTGTGAATGGTTGGGGGTGGTGAGATGAATGGATGGGAGGGAGGGATAGATGGGATGGATGGATGGATGGGATAGATGGATGGATGGGAGGGATGGGAGGGATGAATGGATGGGGGGAGGGAGGGATGGCTGGATGGGATGGACACATTGTGAAGGGTTGGAGGTGGTGAGATGAATGGATGGATGGGATGGATGGATGGGAGGGACACATTGTGAATGGTTGGGGGTGGTGAGATGAATGGATGGGAGGGAGGGATAGATGGGATGGATGGATGGATGGATGGGATAGATGGATGGATGGGAGGGATGGGAGGGATGAATGGATGGGGGGAGGGAGGGATGGCTGGATGGGATGGACACATTGTGAAGGGTTGGAGGTGGTGAGATGAATGGATGGATGGGATGGATGGGAGGGACACATTGTGAAGGGTTGAGGGTGGTGAGATGAATGGATGGGAAGGAGGGATAGATGGGATGGATGGGATAGATGGATGGATGGGAGGGATGGGAGGGATGAATGGATGGGAGGGATGGGATGGATGGGAGGGACACATTGTGAAGGGTTGGGGGTGGTGAGATGAATGGATGGGAGGGAGGGATGGGATGGATGGGATGGATGGGAGGGACACATTGTGAAGGGTTGGGGGTGGTGAGATGAATGGATGGGAGGGAGGGATGGGATGGATGGACACATTGTGAATGGTTGGGGGTGGTGAGATGAATGGATGGGATGGATGGGAGGGAGGGATGGATGGATGGGATGGATGGAATGGATGGGAGGGACACATTGTGAAGGGTTGGGGGTGGTGAGATGAATGGATGGGAGGGAGGGAAGGGATGGATGGGATGGATGGATGGGGTGGATGGGAGGGATGGGATGGATAGGAGGGACACATTGTGAAAGGTTGAGGGTGGTGAGATGAATGGATGGGAGGGAGGGATGGGATGGATGGGATGGATGGGATGGACACATTGTGAAGGGTTGGGGGTGGTGAGATGAATGGATGGGAGGGATGGATGGGAGGGATGGGATGGATGGATGGGGGGAACACATTGTGAAGGGTTGGGGGTGGTGAGATGAATGGATGGGAGGGAGGAATGGGATGGATGGGATGGATGGGAGGGATGGGATGGACACATTGTGAAGGGTTGGGGTGGTGAGATGAATGGATGGGAAGGAGGGATGGGATGGATGGGAGGGATGGACACATTGTGAAGGGTTGGGGGAGGTGAGATGAATGGATGGGAGGGAGGGATGGGATGGATGGATGGGATGGATGGGAGGGACACATTGTGAAGGGTTGAGGGTGGTGAGATGAATGGATGGGATGGATGGGAGGGACACATTTTGAAGGGTTGGGGGTGGTGAGATGAATGGATGGGAAGGGATGGGATGGGATGGATGGGAGGGATGGGATGGATGGGATGGATGGGAGGGACACATTGTGAAGGGTTGGGGGTGGTGAGATGAATGGATGGGAAGGATGGATGGGAGGAATGGATGGGAGGGACACATTGTGAAGGGTTGGGGGTGGTGAGATGAATGGATGGGAGGGAGGGAGGGATGGGATTGATGGGATGGATGGGAGGGAGGGATGGGAGGGACACATTGTGAAGGGTTGGGGGTGGTGAGATGAATGGATGGGATGGATGGGAGGGACACATTTTGAAGGGTTGGGGGTGGTGAGATGAATGGATGGGAAGGGATGGGATGGGATGGATGGGAGGGATGGGAGGGACACATTGTGAAGGGTTGGGGGTGGTGAGATGAATGGATGGGAAGGATGGATGGGAGGGATGGATGGGAGGGACACATTGTGAAGGGTTGGGGGTAGTGAGATGAATGGATGGGAGGGAGGGATGGATGGATGGATGGGAGGGACACATTGTGAAAGGTTGGGGGTGGTGAGATGAATGGATGGGAGGGATGGATGGGATGGATGGATGGGATGGATGGGATGGACACATTGTAAAGGGTTGGGGGTAGTGAGATGAATGGATGGGAGGGATGGGATGGATGGATGGATGGGAGGGATGGGAGGGACACATTGTGAAAGGTTGGGGGTGGTGAGATGACTGGATGGGAGGGAGGGATAGGATGGATGGGATGGATGGGAGGGATGGGATGGATGAGAGGGACACATTGTGAAAGGTTGGGGGTGGTGAGATGAATAGATGGGAGGGAGGGATGGGAGGGATGGGATGGATGGGAGGGACACATTGTGAAGGGTTGGGGGTGGTGAGATGAATGGATGGGAGGGATGGATGGGAGGGATGGGATGGATGGATGGGAGGGACACATTGTGAAGGGTTGGGGGAGGTGAGATGAATGGATGGGAGGGAGGGATGGGATGGATGGATGGGATGGATGGGAGGGACACATTGTGAAGGGTTGAGGGTGGTGAGATGAATGGATGTAATGGATGGGAGGGACACATTTTGAAGGGTTGGGGGTGGTGAGATGAATGGATGGGAAGGGATGGGATGGGATGGATGGGAGGGATGGGATGGATGGGATGGATGGGAGGGACACATTGTGAAGGGTTGGGGGTGGTGAGATGAATGGATGGGAAGGATGGATGGGAGGGATGGATGGGAGGGACACATTGTGAAGGGTTGGGGGTGGTGAGATGAATGGATGGGAGGGAGGGAGGGATGGGATTGATGGGATGGATGGGAGGGAGGGATGGGAGGGACACATTGTGAAGGGTTGGGGGTGGTGAGATGAATGGATGGGAGGGAGGGATGGGAGGGACACATTGTGAAGGGTTGGGGGTGGTGAGATGGATGGATGGGATGGATGGGAGGGATGGATGGGAGGGACACATTGTGAAGGGTTGGGGGTGGTGAGATGAATGGATGGGATGGATGGGAGGGACACATTTTGAAGGGTTGGGGGTGGTGAGATGAATGGATGGGAAGGGATGGGATGGGATGGATGGGAGGGATGGATGGGATGGATGGGAGGGACACATTGTGAAGGGTTGGGGGTGGTGAGATGAATGGATGGGAAGGATGGATGGGAGGGATGGATGGGAGGGACACATTGTGAAGGGTTGGGGGTGGTGAGATGAATGGATGGGAGGGAGGGAGGGATGGGATTGATGGGATGGATGGGAGGGAGGGATGGGAGGGACACATTGTGAAGGGTTGGGGGTGGTGAGATGAATGGATGGGAGGGAGGGATGGGAGGGACACATTGTGAAGGGTTGGGGGAGGTGAGATGGATGGATGGATGGGATGGATGGGAGGGATGAATGGGAGGGACACATTGTGAAGGGTTGGGGGTGGTGAGATGAATGGATGGGAGGGAGGGATGGGAGGGACACATTGTGAAGGGTTGGGGGTGGTGAGATGAATGGATGGAAGGGAGGGATGGATGGATGGGATGGATGGGAGGGAGGGAGGGATGGATGGGATGAATGGATGGATGGATGGATGTGATGGATGGGAGGGACACATTGTGAAGGGTTGGGGGTGGTGAGATGAATGGATGGAAGGGAGGGATGGATGGATGGGAGGGAGGAATGGGATGGATGGGATGGATGGGAGGGACACATTGTGAAGGGTTGGGGGTGGTGAGATGAATGGATGGGAGGGAGGGATGGATGGGATGGGATGGATGGGAGGGATTAATGGGATGGATGGGATGGGAGGGACACATTGTGAAAGGTTGGGGGTGGTGAGATGAATGGATGGGAGGGAGAGATGGATGGGAGGCAGGGATGGGATGGATGGGATGGATGGGAGGGACACATTGTGAAGGGTTGGGGGTGGTGAGATGAATGGATGGATGGGATGGATGGGAGGGAGGAATGGGATGGATGGGATGGATGGGAGGGACACATTGTGAAGGGTTGGGGGTGGTGAGATGAATGGATGGAAGGGAGGGATGGATGGGATGGATGGGATGGATGGGAGGGGCACATTGTGAAGGGTTGGGGGTGGTGAGATGAATGGATGGGAGGGAGGGATGGGATGGATGGGAGGGACACATTGTGAAAGGTTGGGGGTGGTGAGATGAATGGATGGGATGGGATGGATGGGAGGGACCCAATGTGATGGGTTGGGGTGGTGAGATAAATGGATGGGATGGATGGGATGGATGGGATGGATGGGAGGGATGGGATGGATGGGATGGATGGGAGGGATGGATGGGAGGGACACATTGTGAAGGGTTGGGGGTGGTGAGATGAATGGATGGAAGGGAGGGATGGATGGGATGGATGGGAGGGACACATTGTGAAGGCTTGGGGGTGGTGAGATGAATGGATGGGAGGGAGGGATGGATGGGATGGGATGGATGGGAGGGATTAATGGGATGGATGGGATGGGAGGGACACATTGTGAAAGGTTGGGGGTGGTGAGATGAATGGATGGGAGGCAGGGATGGGATGGATGGGATGGATGGGAGGGACACATTGTGAAGGGTTGGGGGTGGTGAGATGAATGGATGGATGGGATGGATGGGAGGGAGGAATGGGATGGATGGGATGGATGGGAGGGACACATTGTGAAGGGTTGGGGGTGGTGAGATGAATGGATGGAAGGGAGGGATGGATGGGATGGATGGATGGGATGGATGGGAGGGATGGGAGGGGCACATTGTGAAGGGTTGGGGGTGGTGAGATGAATGGATGGGAGGGAGGGATGGGATGGATGGGAGGGACACATTGTGAAAGGTTGGGGGTGGTGAGATGAATGGATGGGATGGGATGGATGGGATGGATGGGAGGGACCCAATGTGATGGGTTGGGGTGGTGAGATGAATGGATGGGAGGGAGGGATGGGAGGGACACATTGTAAAGGGTTGGGGGTGGTGAGATGAATGGATGGGAAGGGATGGGATGGGAGGGATGGGATGGATGGGAGGGACACATTGTGAAGGGTTGGGGGTGGTGAGATGAATGGATGGGATGGATGGATGGATGGATGGGATGGATTGAAGGGACACATTGTGAAGGGTTGGGGGTGGTGAGATGAATGGATGGGAGGGAGGGATGGGATGGATGGATGGGAGGGATACATTGTGAAGGGTTGGGGGCGGTGAGATGAATGGATGGGAGGGAGGGATGGGATGGATGGGATGGATGGGAGGGACACATTGTGAAGGGTTGGGGGTGGTGAGATGAATGGATGGAAGGGAGGGATGGATGGATGGATGGTATGGATGGGAGGGAGGAATGGGATGAATGGGAGGGACACATTGTAAAGAGTTGGGGGTGGTGAGATGAATGGATGGGAGGGATGGGAGGGATGGGATGGATGGGAGGGACACATTGTGAAAGGTTGGGGGTGGTGAGATGAATGGATGGGAGGGAGGGAGGGATGGATGGGATGGATGGGAGGGACACATTGTGAAGGGTTGGGGGTGGTGAGATGAATGGATAGGAGGGAGGGATGGATGGGATGGGAGGGATTAATGGGATGGATGGGATGGGAGGGACACATTGTGAAAGGTTGGGGGTGGTGAGATGAATGGATGGGAGGGAGGGATGGATGGGATGGATGGGAGGGATGGGAGGGGCACATTGTGAAGGGTTGGGGGTGGTGAGATGAATGGATGGGAGGGAGGGATGGGATGGATGGGAGGGATGGGAGGGGCACATTGTGAAGGGTTGGGGGTGGTGAGATGAATGGATGGGAGGGAGGGAGGGAGGGATGGATGGATGGGAGGGATGGATGGGAGGGACACATTGTGAAGGGTTGGGGGTGGTGAGATGAATGGATGGGAGGGATGGGATGGATGGGATGGATGGGAGGGATGGGAAGGATGGGAGGGATGGGATGGATGGGAGGGACACATTGTGAAAGGTTGGGGGTGGTGAGATGAATGGATGGGAGGGAGGGATGGGATGGATGGGATGAATGGATGGATGGGAGTGGTGAGATGAATGGATGGGAGGGAGGGATGGGATGGATGGGATGGATGGGAGGGACACATTGTGAAGGGTTGGGGGTGGTGAGATGAATGGATGGGAGGGAGGGATGGGATGGGATGGATGGGATGGATGGGAGAGACACATTGTGAAGGGTTGGGGATGGTGAGATAAATGGATGGGATGGATTGATGGGATGGATGGGAGGGATGGATGGGAGGTGCACATTGTGAAAGGTTGGGGGGTGGTGAGATGAATGGATGGAAGGGAGGGACGGAGGGATGGGATGGATGGGATAATTGGGATGGATGGGATGGATGAGAGGGACACATTGTGAAGGGTTGGGGGTGGTGAGATGAATGGATGGGATGGATGGGATGGATGGGAGGGATGGATGGGATGGATGGGATGGTTGGGAGGGACACATTGTGCAGGGTTGGGGGTGGTGAGATGAATGGATGGGAGGGAGGGATGGGATGGATGGGAGGGATACATTGTGAAAGGTTGGGGGTGGTGAGATGAATGGATGGGAGGGAGGGATGGGATGGATGGATGGATGGATGGGATGGATGGGAGGGACACATTGTGAAGGGTTGGGGGTGGTGAGATGAATGGATGGAAGGGAGGGATGGATGGATAGGAGGGAGATGAATGGATGGGAGGGAGGGATGGGATGGATGGGAGGGATGGGAGGGACACATTGTGAATGGTTGGGGGTGGTAAGATGAATGGATGGGAGGGATGGGTGGATGGGATGGATGGGAGGGATGGATGGGAGGGGCACATTGTGAAGGGTTGGGGGTGGTGAGATGAATGGATGGGAGGGAGGGATGGGATGGATGGGAGGGATGGAAGGGATGGATGGGAGGGAGGGAGGGATGGGATGGATGGGAGGGACACATTGTGAAGGGTTGGGGTGGTGAGATGAATGGATGGAAGGGAGGGATGGATGGATGGGATGGATGGGAGGGAGGAATGGGATGGATGGGAGGGACACATTGTGAAGGGTTGGGGGTGGTGAGATGAATGGATGGGAGGGATGGATGGGATGGGATGGATGGGAGGGATGGATGGGATGGATGGGATGGATGGGATGGATGGGAGGGACACATTGTGAAAGGTTGGGGGTGGTGAGATGAATGGATGGGAGGGAGGGATGGATGGATGGAATGGATGGGAGGGAGGGATGGGATGGATGGGATGGATGGGAGGGACACATTGTGAAGGGTTGGGGGTGGTGAGATGAATGGATGGAAGGGAGGGATGGATGGATGGGATGGATGGGAGGGATGGATGGGATGGGAGGGATGGGAGGGACACATTGTGAATGGTTGGGGTGGTGAGATGAATGGATAGGAGGGAGGGATGGATGGATGGGATGGTATGGATAGGAGGGATGGGATGGATGGGAGGGACACATTGTGAAGGGTTGGGGGTGGTGAGATGAATGGATGGAAGGGAGGGATGGGATGGATGGATGGATGGGATGGATGGGAGGGACACATTGTGAAGGGTTGGGGGTGGTGAGATGAATGGATGGAAGGGAGGGATGGATGGGATGGATGGGAGGGATGGGATGGATGGGATGGATGGGAGGGATGGAATGGATGGGAGGGACACATTGTGAAGGGTTGGGGGTGGTGAGATGAATGGATGGAAGGGAGGGAGGGATGGGATGGATGGAATGGATGAGAGGGAGGGATGGGATGGATGGGAGGGAGGGATGGGATGGAAGGGATGGATGAGAGGGAGGGATGGGATGGATGGGAGGGACACATTGTGAAGGGTTGGGGTGGTGAGATGAATGGATGGGAGGGAGGGATGGGATGGATGGGAGGGAGGGATGGGATGGATGGGATGGGAGGGACACATTGTGAAAGGTTGGGGGTGGTGAGATGAATGGATGGGAGGGAGGGAAGGGATGGATGGATGGATGGGAGGGACACATTGTGAAGGGTTGGGGGTGGTGAGATGAATGGATGGGAGGGATGGATGGGATGGATGGGATGGATGAAATGGAGGGGAGGGATGGATGGGAGGGACACATTGTGAAAGGTTGGGGGTGGTGAGATGAATGGATGGGAGGGAGGGATGGGATGGATGGGAGGGACACACTGTGAAGGGTTGGGGGAGGTGAGATGAATGGATGGGAGGGAGGGATGGATGGATGGGATGGATGGGAGGGATGGATGGGAGGGAGGGACACATTGTGAAGGGTTGGGGGTGGTGAGATGAATGGATGGGAGGGAGGGATGGATGGGATGGATGGGAGGGACACATTGTGAAGGGTTGGGGGTGGTGAGATGAATGGATGGGAGGGAGGGATGGATGGATGGGATGGATGGGAGGAATGGGATGGATGGGATGGATGGGAGGGACACATTGTGAAGGGTTGGGGGTGGTGAGATGAATAGATGGGAGGGATGGATGGGATGGATGGGATGGATGGATGGATGGGAGGGATGAAAGGGATGGAAGGGATGGGGTTGGTGAGATGAATGGATGGGAGGGAGAATGGATGGATGGATGGGATGGATGGGAGGGATGGGATGGATGGGAGGGACACATTGTGAAGG
Source organism: Rana muscosa (assembly GCA_029206835.1). NCBI lineage: Eukaryota > Metazoa > Chordata > Amphibia > Anura > Ranidae > Rana > Rana muscosa. Next base: position 319,442,774 of record CM055124.1, read on the forward strand.
GTTGGGGGTGGTGAGATGAATGGATGGGAGGGAGGGATGGGATGGATGGGAGGGATGGATGGGATGGATGGGAGGGATGGGATGGATGGACACATTGTGAAGGGTTGGGGGTGGTGAGATGAATGGATGGGAGGGATGGATGGATGGGATGGATGGGAGGGATGGATGGGAGGGGCACATTGTGAAAGGTTGGGGGTGGTGAGATGAATGGATGGGAGAAAGGGATGGATGGGATGGATGGGATGGATGGGAGGGACACATTGTGAAAGGATGGGGGTGGTGAGATGAATGGATGGGAGGGAGGGATGGGATGGATGGGAGGGATGGGATGGATGGACACATTGTGAAGGGTTGGGGTGGTGAGATGAATGGATGGGAGGGATGGATGGATGGGATGGATGGGAGGGATGGATGGGAGGGGCACATTGTGAAAGGTTGGGGGTGGTGAGATGAATGGATGGAAGGGAGGGAGGGATGGATGGGATGGATGGGAGGGAGGGATGGGATGGATGAGATGAATGGATGGGAGGGACACATTGTGAAGGGTTGGGGGTGGTGAGATGAATGGATGGAAGGGAGGGAGGGATGGATGGGATGGATGAGAGGGAGGGATGGGATGGATGGGATGGATGGGAGGGAGGGATGGGATGGATGAGAGGGAGGGATGGGATGGATGGGAGGGACACATTGTGAAGGGTTGGTGGTGGTGAGATGAATGGATGGGAGGGATGGATGGATGGGATGGATGGGAGGGATGGATGGGAGGGGCACATTGTGAAGGGTTGGGGGTGGTGAGATGAATGGATGGGAGGGATGGATGGATGGGATGAATGGGAGGGATGGATGGGAGGGGCACATTGTGAAAGGTTGGGGGTGGTGAGATGAATGGATGGAAGGGAGGGATGGATGGGATGGATGGGAGGGAGGGATGGGATGGATGAGATGAATGGATGGGAGGGACACATTGTGAAGGGTTGGGGGTGGTGAGATGAATGGATGGAAGGGAGGGAGGGATGGATCGGATGGATGAGAGGGAGGGATGGGATGGATGGGATGGATGGGAGGGAGGGATGGGATGGATGGGATGGATGAGAGGGAGGGATGGGATGGATGGGAGGGACACATTGTGAAGGGTTGGCCGTGGTGAGATGAATGGATGGGAGGGATGGATGGATGGGATGGATGGGAGGGATGGATGGGAGGGGCACATTGTGAAGGGTTGGGGGTGGTGAGATGAATGGATGGGAGGGATGGATGGGATGGATGGATGGATGGATGGGATGGATGGGAAGGACACATTGTGAAGGGTTGGGGGTGGTGAGATGAATGGATGGAAGGGAGGGATGGATGGATGGGATGGATGGGAGGGAGGGATGGGATGGATGGGAGGGATGGGATAGATGGGATGGATGAGATAAATGGATGGGAGAGACACATTGTGAAGGGTTGGGGGGGTGAGATGAATGGATGGGAGGGGGGGATGGGATGGATGGGATGGATGAGAGGGATGGATGGGATGGATGGGAGGGAGGGATGGGATGGATGAGAGGGAGGGATGGGATATATGGATAGGATGGATGGGAGGGACACATTGTGAAGGGTTGGGGGTGGTGAGATGAATGGATGGGAGGGATGGATGGATGGGATGGATGGGAGGGATGGATGGGAGGGGCACATTGTGAAAGGTTGGGGGTGGTGAGATGAATGGATGGAAGGGAGGGATGGATGGATGGGATGGATGGGAGGGAGGGATGGGATGGATGGGATGGATGGATGAGATGAATGGATGGGAGGGACACATTGTGAAGGGTTGGGGGTGGTGAGATGAATGGATGAGAGGGAGGGATGGGATGGATGGGATGGATGGGAGGGATGGATGGGATGGAAGGGAGGGAGGGATGGGATGGATGGGAGGGACACATTGTGAAGGGTTGGGGGTGGTGAGATGAATGGGGGCGAGGGAGGGATGGATGGATGGGAGGGATGGGAGGGAGGAATGGGATGGATAGGAGGGAGGGATGGGATGGATGGGAGGGACACATTGTGAAGGGTTGGGGGTGGTGAGATGAATGGATGGAAGGGAGGGATGGATGGGATGGGATGGATGGGAGGGATGGATGGGATGGATGGGATGGATGGGAGGGACACATTGTGAAAGTTTGGGGGTAGTGAGATGAATGGATGGGAGGGAGGGATGGATGGGAGGGATACATTGTGAAAGGTTGGGGGTAGTGAGATGAATGGATGGGAGGGAGGGATGGGATGGATGGGATGGATGGGATGGATGGGAGGGACACATTGTGAAAGGTTGGGGGTGGTGAGACGAATGGATGGGAGGGAGGGATGGGATGGATGGGATGGATGGGAGGGATGGGATGGATGGGATGGATGGGAGGGACACATTGTGAATGGTTGGGGGTGGTGAGATGAATGGATGGGAGGGATGGATGGGATGGATGGGAGGGACACATTGTGAAGGGTTGGGGGTGGTGAGATGAATGGATGGGAGGGAGGGATGGGATGGATGGGATGGATGGGAGGGACACATTGTGAAGGGTTGGAGGTGGTGAGATGAATGGATGGGAGGGAGGGATGGGATGGATGGGAGGGACACATTGTGAATGGTTGGGGGTGGTGAGATGAATGGATGGGAGGGAGGGATGGGAGGGACACATTGTGAAGGGTTGGGGGTGGTGAGATGAATAGATGGGAGGGAGGGATGGGATGGATGGGATGGATGGGAGGGACACATTGTGAATGGTTGGGGGTGGTGAGATGAATGGACGGGAGGGACACATTGTGAATGGTTGGGGGTGGTGAGATGAATGGATGGGAGGGAGGGATGGGATGGATGGGAGGGACACATTGTGAATGGTTGGGGGTGGTGAGAAGAATGGATGGGAGGGAGGGATGGATGGATGAATGAATGAATGGATGGGATGGATGGGATGGATGGGAGGGACACATTGTGAATGGTTGGGGGTAGTGAGATGAATAGATGGGAGGGAGGGATGGGATGGATGGGATGGATGGACACATTGTGAAGGGTTGGGGGTGGTGAGATGAATGGATGGGAGGGAGGGATGGATGGGATGGGATGGAAGGGAGGGATGGATGGGATGGGATGGATGGGAGGGGAGGGATGGATGGGATGGATGGGAGGGACACATTGTGAAAGTTTGGGGGTAGTGAGATGAATGGATGGGAGGGAGGGATGGATGGGAGGGATACATTGTGAAAGGTTGGGGGTAGTGAGATGAATGGATGGGAGGGAGGGAGGGATGGGATGGGATGGATGAGAGGGACACATTGTGAAGGGTTGGGGGTGGTGAGATGAATGGATGAGAGGGAGGGATGGGATGGATGGGATGGATGGGAGGGACACATTGTGAAAGGTTGGGGGTGGTGAGATGAATGGATGGGAGGGAGGGATGGGATGGATGGGATGGATGGGAGGGATGGGATGGATGGGATTGATGGGAGAGATACATTGTGAATGGTTGGGGGTGGTGAGATGAATGGATGGGAGGGATGGATGGGAGGGACACATTGTGAAGGGTTGGGGGTGGTGAGATGAATGGATGGGAGGGAGGGATGGATGGGATGGGATGGATGGGAGGGATGGGATAGATGGGAGGGACACATTGTGAACGGTTGGGGGTGGTGAGATGAATGGATGGGAGGGAGGGATGGGAGGGACACATTGTGAAGGGTTGGGGGTGGTGAGATGAATGGATGGGAGGGAGGGAGGGATGGATGGGATGGATGCGATGGATGGATGGATGGGATGGATGGGAGGGACACATTGTGAAGGGTTGGGGGTGGTGAGATGAATGGATGGGAGGGAGGGGTGGGATGGATGGGATGGATGGGAGGGAGGGATGGATGGATGGGATGATTGGGAGGGATGGATGGATGGGATGGATGGGAGGGACACATTGTGAAGGGTTGGAGGTGGTGAGATGAATGGATGGGAGGGAGGGATGGGATGGATGGGATGGATGGGAGGGACACATTGTGAAGGGTTGGAGGTGGTGAGATGAATGGATGGGAGGGAGGGATGGGATGGATGGGAGGGACACATTGTGAATGGTTGGGGGTGGTGAGATGAATGGATGGGAGGGAGGGATGGGAGGGACACATTGTGAAGGGTTGGGGGTGGTGAGATGAATAGATGGGAGGGAGGGATGGGATGGATGGGATGGATGGGAGGGACACATTGTGAAGGGTTGGAGGTGGTGAGATGAATGGATGGGAGGGAGGGATGGGATGGATGGGATGGATGGGAGGGACACATTGTGAAGGGTTGGAGGTGGTGAGATGAATAGATGGGAGGGAGGGATGGGATGGATGGGAGGGACACATTGTGAATGGTTGGGGGTGGTGAGATGAATGGATGGGAGGGACACATTGTGAATGGTTGGGGGTGGTGAGATGAATAGATGGGAGGGAGGGATGGGATGGATGGGATGGATGGGAGGGACACATTGTGAAGGGTTGGAGGTGGTGAGATGAATGGATGGGAGGGAGGGATGGGATGGATGGGATGGATGGGAGGGACACATTGTGAAGGGTTGGAGGTGGTGAGATGAATGGATGGGAGGGAGGGATGGGATGGATGGGATGGATGGGAGGGACACATTGTGAAGGGTTGGAGGTGGTGAGATGAATGGATGGGAGGGATGGATGGGATGGATGGGAAGGACACATTGTGAATGGTTGGGGTTGGTGAGATGAATGGATGGGAGGGAGGGATGGGATGGATGGGATGGATGGGAGGGGCACATTGTGAATGGTTGGGGGTGGTGAGATGAATAGATGGGAGGGAGGGATGGGATGGATACATTGTGAAGGGTTGGAGGTGGTGAGATGAATGGATGGGAGGAAGGGATGGGATGGATGGGATGGATGGGAGGGACACATTGTGAAGGGTTGGAGGTGGTGAGATGAATGGATGGGAAGGATGGATGGATGGGATGGATGGGAGGGACACATTGTGAAGGGTTGGAGGTGGTGAGATGAATGGATGGGAGGGAGGGATGGGATGGATGGGAGGGACACATTGTGAATGGTTGGGGGTGGTGAGAAGAATGGATGGGAGGGAGGGATGGGATGGATGGGATGGATGGGAGGGACACATTGTGAATGGTTGGGGGTGGTGAGATGAATAGATGGGAGGGAGGGATGGGATGGATGGGAGGGACACATTGTGAAGGGTTGGAGGTGGTGAGATGAATGGATGGGAGGGAGGGATAGGATGGATGGGATGGATGGGAGGGAGGGAGGGAGGGATGGGATGGATGGGAGGGACACATTGTGAAGGGTTGGGGTGGTGAGATGAATGGATGGAAGGGAGGGATGGATGGATGGGATGGATGGGAGGGAGGAATGGGATGGATGAGAGGGACACATTGTGAAGGGTTGGGGGTGGTGAGATGAATGGATGGGAGGGAGGGATGGATGGGATGGGATGGATGGGAGGGATGGATGGGATGGATGGGATGGATGGGAGGGATGGGATGGATGGGAGGGACACATTGTGAAGGATTGGGGGTGGTGAGATGAATGGATGGAAGGGAGGGATGGATGGATGGGATGGATGGGAGGGATGGATGGGATGGATAGGATGGGAGGGATGGGAGGGACACATTGTGAATGGTTGGGGGTGGTGAGATGAATGGATAGGAGGGAGGGGTGGATGGATGGGAGGGTCACCTTGTGAAGGGTTGGGGGTGGTGAGATGAATGGATGGGAGGGATGGATGGATGGATGGGATGGATGGGAGGGATGGATGGGATGGATGGGAGGGACACATTGTGAAGGGTTGGGGGTGGTGAGATGAATGGATGGAAGGGAGGGATGGGATGAATGGATGGATGGGATGGATGGGAGGGACACATTGTGAAGGGTTGGGGGTGGTGAGATGAATGGATGGAAGGGAGGGATGGATGGGATGGATGGGAGGGATGGGACGGATAGGATGGATGGGAGGGATGGGAGGGATGGGAGGGACACATTGTGAAGGGTGGGGGTGGTGAGATGAATGGATGGAAGGGAGGGAGGGATGGGATGGATGGAATGGATGAGAGGGAGGGATGGGATGGATGGGATGGATGGGAGGGAGAGATGGGATGGATGGGATGGATGAGAGGGAGGGATGGGATGGATGAGATGGATGGGAGGGACACATTGTGAAGGGTTGGGGGTGGTGAGATGAATGGATGGGAGGGAGGGTTGGGGTGGATGGGAGGGAGGGATGGATGGGAGGGACACATTGTGAAAGGTTGGGGGTGGTGAGATGAATGGATGGGAGGGAGGGATGGATGGATGGGAGGGAGGGATGGGAGGAACACATTGTGAAAGGTTGGGGGTGGTGAGATGAATGGATGGGAGGGAGGGATGGGATGGATGGATGGGATGGATGGGAGGGACACATTGTGAAGGGTTGGGGGTGGTGAGATGAATGGATAAGAGGGAGGGATGGGATGGATGGGAGGGACACATTGTGAAGGGTTGGGGGTGGTGAGATGAATGGATGGGAGGGAGGGATGGGATGGATGGGAGGGATGGGATGGATGAAATGGATGGGAGGGATGGATGGGAGGGACACATTGTGAAAGGTTGGGGGTGGTGAGATGAATGGATGGGAGGGAGGGATGGATGGGATGGGATGGATGGGAGGGATGGATGGGATGGATGGGATGGATGGGAGGGATGGGATGGATGGGAGGGACACATTGTGAAAGGTTGGGGGTGGTGAGATGAATGGATGGGAGGGAGGGATGGATGGATGGAATGGATGGGAGGGATGGATGGGATGGATGGGATGGATGGGATGGATGGGAGGGACACATTGTGAAGGATTGGGGGTGGTGAGATGAATGGATGGAAGGGAGGGATGGATGGATGGGATGGATGGGAGGGATGGATGGGATGGATAGGATGGGAGGGATGGGAGGGACACATTGTGAATGGTTGGGGGTGGTGAGATGAATGGATAGGAGGGAGGGATGGATGGATGGGAGGGTCACCTTGTGAAGGGTTGGGGGTGGTGAGATGAATGGATGGGAGGGATGGATGGATGGATGGGATGGATGGGAGGGATGAATGGGATGGATGGGAGGGACACATTGTGAAGGGTTGGGGGTGGTGAGATGAATGGATGGAAGGGAGGGATGGGATGAATGGATGGATGGGATGGATGGGAGGGACACATTGTGAAGGGTTGGGGGTGGTGAGATGAATGGATGGAAGGGAGGGATGGATGGGAGGGATGGGACGGATAGGATGGATGGGAGGGATGGGAGGGATGGGAGGGACACATTGTGAAGGGTGGGGGTGGTGAGATGAATGGATGGAAGGGAGGGAGGGATGGGATGGATGGAATGGATGAGAGGGAGGGATGGGATGGATGGGATGGATGGGAGGGAGAGATGGGATGGATGGGATGGATGAGAGGGAGGGATGGGATGGATGAGATGGATGGGAGGGACACATTGTGAAGGGTTGGGGGTGGTGAGATGAATGGATGGGAGGGAGGGTTGGGGTGGATGGGAGGGAGGGATGGATGGGAGGGACACATTGTGAAAGGTTGGGGGTGGTGAGATGAATGGATGGGAGGGAGGGATGGATGGATGGGAGGGAGGGATGGGAGGAATGGGAGGGACACATTGTGAAAGGTTGGGGGTGGTGAGATGAATGGATGGGAGGGAGGGATGGGATGGATGGATGGGATGGATGGGAGGGACACATTGTGAAGGGTTGGGGGTGGTGAGATGAATGGATAAGAGGGAGGGATGGGATGGATGGGAGGGACACATTGTGAAGGGTTGGGGGTGGTGAGATGAATGGATGGGAGGGAGGGATGGGATGGATGGGAGGGATGGGATGGATGAAATGGATGGGAGGGATGGATGGGAGGGACACATTGTGAAAGGTTGGGGGTGGTGAGATGAATGGATGGGAGGGAGGGATGGGATGGATGGGAGGGACACACTGTGAAGGGTTGGGGGAGTTGAGATGAATGGATGGGAGGGAGGGATGGATGGATGGGATGGATGGGAGGGATGGATGGGAGGGAGGGACACATTGTGAAGGGTTGGGGGTGGTGAGATGAATGGATGGGAGGGAGGGATGGATGGAATGGATGGGAGGGACACATTGTGAAGGGTTGGGGGTGGTGAGATGAATGGATGGGAGGGAGGGATGGGATGGATGGGATGGATGGGAGGGATGGACGGGAGCGATGTGAGGGATGGGAGGGACACATTGTGAAGGGTTGGGGGAGGTGAGATGAATGGATGGGAGGGAGGGATGGATGGATGGGATGGATGGGAGGAATGGGATGGATGGGATGGATGGGATGGATGGGATGGATGGGAGGGACACATTGTGAAGGGTTGGAGGTGGTGAGATGAATGGATGGGAGGGAGGGATGGGATGGATGGGATGGATGGGAGGGACACATTGTGAAGGGTTGGAGGTGGTGAGATGAATAGATGGGAGGGAGGGATGGGATGGATGGGAGGGACACATTGTGAATGGTTGGGGGTGGTGAGATGAATAGATGGGAGGGAGGGATGGGATGGATGGGATGGATGGGAGGGACACATTGTGAAGGGTTGGAGGTGGTGAGATGAATGGATGGGAGGGAGGGATGGGATGGATGGGATGGATGGGAGGGACACATTGTGAAGGGTTGGAGGTGGTGAGATGAATGGATGGGAGGGAGGGATGGGATGGATGGGATGGATGGGAGGGACACATTGTGAAGGGTTGGAGGTGGTGAGATGAATGGATGGGAGGGAGGGATGGGATGGATGGGATGGATGGGAAGGACACATTGTGAATGGTTGGGGTTGGTGAGATGAATGGATGGGAGGGAGGGATGGGATGGATGGGATGGATGGGAGGGACACATTGTGAATGGTTGGGGGTGGTGAGATGAATAGATGGGAGGGAGGGATGGGATGGATGGGAGGGACACATTGTGAAGGGTTGGAGGTGGTGAGATGAATGGATGGGAGGGAGGGATGGGATGGATGGGAGGGACACATTGTGAATGATTGGGGGTGGTGAGATGAATGGATGGGAGGGAGGGATGGGAGGGACACATTGTGAATGGTTGGGGGTGGTGAGATGAATAGATTGGAGGGAGGGATGGGATGGATGGGATGGATGGGAGGGACACATTGTGAAGGGTTGGAGGTGGTGAGATGAATGGATGGGAGGGAGGGATGGGATGGATGGGATGGATGGGAGGGACACATTGTGAAGGGTTGGAGGTGGTGAGATGAATGGATGGGAGGGAGGGATGGGAGGAATGGGAGGGACACATTGTGAAAGGTTGGGGGTGGTGAGATGAATGGATGGGAGGGAGGGATGGGATGGATGGATGGGATGGATGGGAGGGACACATTGTGAAGGGTTGGGGGTGGTGAGATGAATGGATAAGAGGGAGGGATGGGATGGATGGGAAGGACACATTGTGAAGGGTTGGGGGTGGTGAGATGAATGGATGGGAGGGAGGGATGGGATGGATGGGAGGGATGGGATGGATGAAATGGATGGGAGGGATGGATGGGAGGGACACATTGTGAAAGGTTGGGGGTGGTGAGATGAATGGATGGGAGGGAGGGATGGGATGGATGGGAGGGACACACTGTGAAGGGTTGGGGGAGGTGAGATGAATGGATGGGAGGGAGGGATGGATGGATGGGATGGATGGGAGGGATGGATGGGAGGGAGGGACACATTGTGAAGGGTTGGGGGTGGTGAGATGAATGGATGGGAGGGAGGGATGGATGGAATGGATGGGATGGATGGGAGGGACACATTGTGAAGGGTTGGGGGTGGTGAGATGAATGGATGGGAGGGAGGGATGGGATGGATGGGATGGATGGGAGGGATGGACGGGAGCGATGGGAGGGATGGGAGGGACACATTGTGAAGGGTTGGGGGAGGTGAGATGAATGGATGGGAGGGAGGGATGGATGGATGGGATGGATGGGAGGAATGGGATGGATGGGATGGATGGGATGGATGGGAGGGACACATTGTGAAGGGTTGGGGGTGGTGAGATGAATGGATGGGAGGGAGGGATGGATGGGATGGATGGGAGGGATGGAAGGGATGGAAGGGATGGGGTTGGTGAGATGAATGGATGGGAGGGAGAATGGATGGATGGATGGGATGGATGGGAGGGATGGGATGGATGGGAGGGACACATTGTGAAGGGTTGGGGGTGGTGAGATGAATGGATGGGAGGGAGGGATGGGATGGATGGGAGGGATGGATGGGAGGGATGGGATGGATGGACACATTGTGAAGGGTTGGGGGTGGTGAGATGAATGGATGGGAGGGATGGATGGATGGGATGGATGGGAGGGATGAATGGGAGGGGCACATTGTGAAAGGTTGGGGGTGGTGAGATGAATGGATGGGAGAAAGGGATGGATGGGATGGATGGGAGGGATGGATGGGATGGATGGGAGGGACACATTGTGAAAGGTTGGTGGTGGTGAGATGAATGGATGGGAGGGAGGGAGGGATGGATGGGATGGATGCGATGGATGGATGGGATGGATGAGATGGATGGGAGGGACACATTGTGAAGGGTTGGGGGTGGTGAGATGAATGGATGGGAGGGAGGGGTGGGATGGATGGGATGGATGAAAGGGAGGGAGGAATGGATTGATGGGATGGATGGGAGGGATGGATGGATGGGATGGATGGGATGGATGGGAGGGACACATTGTGAAGGGTTGGAGGTGGTGAGATGAATGGATGGGAGGGAGGGATGGGATGGATGGGATGGATGGGAGGGACACATTGTGAAGGGTTGGAGGTGGTGAGATGAATGGATGGGAGGGAGGGATGGGATGGATGGGATGGATGGGAGGGACACATTGTGAAGGGTTGGAGGTGGTGAGATGAATAGATGGGAGGGAGGGATGGGATGGATGGGAGGGACACATTGTGAATGGTTGGGGGTGGTGAGATGAATAGATGGGATGGATGGGATGGATGGGAAGGACACATTGTGAATGGTTGGGGTTGGTGAGATGAATGGATGGGAGGGAGGGATGGGATGGATGGGATGGATGGGAGGGACACATTGTGAATGGTTGGGGGTGGTGAGATGAATAGATGGGAGGGAGGGATGGGATGGATGGGAGGGACACATTGTGAATGATTGGGGGTGGTGAGATGAATGGATGGGAGGGAGGAATGGGAGGGACACATTGTGAATGGTTGGGGGTGGTGAGATGAATAGATGGGAGGGAGGGATGGGATGGATGGGATGGATGGGAGGGACACATTGTGAAGGGTTGGAGGTGGTGAGATGAATGGATGGGAGGGAGGGATGGGATGGATGGGATGGATGGGAGGGACACATTGTGAAGGGTTGGAGGTGGTGAGATGAATAGATGGGAGGGAGGGATGGGATGGATGGGAGGGACACATTGTGAATGGTTGGGGGTGGTGAGATGAATGGATGGGAGGGACACATTGTGAATGGTTGGGGGTGGTGAGATGAATAGATGGGAGGGAGGGATGGGATGGATGGGATGGATGGGAGGGACACATTGTGAAGGGTTGGAGGTGGTGAGATGAATGGATGGGAGGGAGGGATGGGATGGATGGGAGGGACACATTGTGAAGGGTTGGAGGTGGTGAGATGAATGGATGGGAGGGAGGGATGGGATGGATGGGATGGATGGGAAGGACACATTGTGAATGGTTGGGGTTGGTGAGATGAATGGATGGGAGGGAGGGATGGGATGGATGGGATGGATGGGAGGGACACATTGTGAATGGTTGGGGGTGGTGAGATGAATAGATGGGAGGGAGGGATGGGATGGATGGGAGGGACACATTGTGAAGGGTTGGAGGTGGTGAGATGAATGGATGGGAGGGAGGGATGGGATGGATGGGATGGATGGGAGGGACACATTGTGAAGGGTTGGAGGTGGTGAGATGAATGGATGGGAAGGATGGATGGATGGGATGGATGGGAGGGACACATTGTGAAGGGTTGGAGGTGGTGAGATGAATGGATGGGAGGGAGGGATGGGATGGATGGGAGGGACACATTGTGAATGGTTGGGGGTGGTGAGAAGAATGGATGGGAGGGAGGGATGGGATGGATGGGATGGATGGGAGGGACACATTGTGAATGGTTGGGGGTGGTGAGATGAATAGATGGGATGGATGGGAGGGATGGATGGGACGGATGGGATGGATGGGATGGATGGGAGGGACACATTGTGAAGGGTTAGAGGTGGTGAGATGAATGGATGGGAGGGAGGGATGGGATGGATGGGATGGATGGGAGGGAGGGAGGGATGGGATGGATGGGAGGGACACATTGTGAAGGGTTGGGGTGGTGAGATGAATGGATGGGAGGGAGGGATGGATGGGATGGATGGGATGGATGGGAGGGATGGGATGGATGGGAGGGACACATTGTGAAAGGTTGGGGGTGGTGAGATGAATGGATGGGAAGGAGGGATGGATGGATGGAATGGATGGGAGGGAGGGATGGGATGGATGGCATGGATGGGATGGATGGGAGGGACACATTGTGAAGGGTTGGGGGTGGTGAGATGAATGGATGGAAGGGAGGGATGGATGGATGGGATGGATGGGAGGGAGGGATGGGATGGATGGGATGGGAGGGATGGGAGGGACACATTGTGAATGGTTGGGGGTGGTGAGATGAATAGATAGGAGGGAGGGATGGATGGATGGGAGGGACACCTTGTGAAGGGTTGGGGGTGGTGAGATGAATGGATGGGAGGGATGGATGGATGGGATGGATGGGAGGGATGGATGGGATGGATGGGAGGGACACATTGTGAAGGGTTGGGGGTGGTGAGATGAATGGATGGAAGGGAGGGATGGGATGGATGGATGGATGGGAGGGACACATTGTGAAGGGTTGGGGGTGGTGAGATGAATGGATGGAAGGGAGGGATGGATGGGATGGATGGGAGGGATGGGACGGATAGGATGGATGGGAGGGATGGGAGGGATGGAAGGGACACATTGTGAAGGGTGGGGGGTGGTGAGATGAATGGATTGAAGGGAGGGAGGGATGGGATGGATGGAATGGATGAGAGGGAGGGATGGGATGGATGGGATGGATGGGAGGGAGGGATGGGATGGATGGGATGGATGAGAGGGAGGGATGGGATGGATGAGATGGATGGGAGGGACACATTGTGAAGGGTTGGGGGTGGTGAGATGAATGGATGGGAGGGAGGGATGGGGTGGATGGGAGGGAGGGATGGATGGGAGGGACACATTGTGAAAGGTTGGGGGTGGTGAGATGAATGGATGGGAGGGAGGGATGGATGGATGGGAGGGAGGGATGGGAGGAATGGGAGGGACACATTGTGAAAGGTTGGGGGTGGTGAGATGAATGGATGGGAGGGAGGGATGGGATGGATGGATGGGAGGGACACATTGTGAAGGGTTGGGGGTGGTGAGATGAATGGATAAGAGGGAGGGATGGGATGGATGGGAGGGACACATTGTGAAGGGTTGGGGGTGGTGAGATGAATGGATGGGAGGGAGGGATGGGATGGATGGGAGGGATGGGATGGATGAAATGGATGGGAGGGATGGATGGGAGGGACACATTGTGAAGGGTTGGGGGTGGTGAGATGAATGGATGGGAGGGAGGGATGGGATGGATGGGAGGGACACACTGTGAAGGGTTGGGGGAGGTGAGATGAATGGATGGGAGGGAGGGATGGATGGATGGGATGGATGGGAGGGATGGATGGGAGGGAGGGACACATTGTGAAGGGTTGGGGGAGGTGAGATGAATGGATGGGAGGGAGGGATGGATGGATGGGATGGATGGGAGGAATGGGATGGATGGGATGGATGGGATGGATGGGAGGGACACATTGTGAAGGGTTGGGGGTGGTGAGATGAATGGATGGGAGGGAGGGATGGGATGGATGGGAGGGATGGATGGGATGGATGGGAGGGATGGGATGGATGGACACATTGTGAAGGGTTGGGGGTGGTGAGATGAATGGATGGGAGGGATGGATGGATGGGATGGATGGGAGGGATGGATGGGAGGGCCACATTGTGAAAGGTTGGGGGCAGTGAGATGAATGGATGGGAGAAAGGGATGGATGGGATGGATGGGAGGGATGGATGGGATGGATGGGAGGGACACATTGTGAAAGGTTGGGGGTGGTGAGATGAATGGATGGGAGGGAGGAATGGGATGGATGGGAGGGATGGATGGGATGGATGGGAGGGATGGGATGGATGGACACATTGTGAAGGGTTGGGGGTGGTGAGATGAATGGATGGGAGGGATGGATGGATGTGATGGATGGGAGGTATGGATGGGAGGGGCACATTGTGAAAGGTTGGGGGTGGTGAGATGAATGGATGGAAGGGAGGGATGGATGGGATGGATGGGAGGGAGGGATGGGATGGATGGGATGGATGGGAGGGATGGAATGGATGGATGAGATGAATGGATGGGAGGGACACATTGTGAAGGGTTGGGGGTGGGGAGATGAATGGATGGAAGGGAGGGAGGGATGGGATGGATGGGATGGATGAGAGGGAGGGATGGGATTGATGGGATGGATGGGAGGGAGGGATGGGATGGATGAGAGGGAGGGATGGGATGGATGGGAGGGACACATTGTGAAGGGTTGGTGGTGGTGAGATGAATGGATGGGAGGGATGGATGGATGGATGGGATGGATGGGAGGGATGGATGGGAGGGGCACATTGTGAAGGGTTGGGGGTGGTGAGATGAATGGATGGGAGGGATGGATGGATGGGATGGATGGGAAGGACACATTGTGAAGGGTTGGGGGTGGTGAGATGAATGGATGGAAGGGAGGGATGGATGGATGGGATGGATGGGAGGGAGGGATGGGATGGATGGGATGGATGAGATGAATGGATGGGAGGGACACATTGTGAAGGGGTGGGGTGGTGAGATGAATGGATGGGAGGGAGGGATGGGATGGATGGGATGGATGAGAGGGATGGATGGGAGGGAGGGATGGGATGGATGAGAGGGAGGGATGGGATGGATGGATAGGATGGATGGGAGGGACACATTGTGAAGGGTTGGGGGTGGTGAGATGAATGGATGGGAGGGATGGATGGGATGGATGGGAGGGATGGATGGGAGGGGCACATTGTGAAAGGTTGGGGGTGGTGAGATGAATGGATGGAAGGGAGGGATGGATGGATGGGAGGGAGGGATGAGATGGATGGGATGGATGGGATGGATGGGTGGGATGGGATGGATGGATGAGATGAATGGATGTGAGGGACACATTGTGAAGGGTTGGGGGTGGTGAGATGAATGGATGGGAGGGATGGATGGATGGGATGGATGGATGGGAGGGGCACATTGTGAAGGGTTGGTGGTGGTGAGATGAATGGATGGGAGGGAGGGATGGGATGGATGGGAGGGATGGATGGGATGGAAGGGAGGGATGGATGGGATGGATGGGAGGGAGGGATGGGATGGATGGGAGGGACACATTGTGAAGGGTTGGGGGTGGTGAGATGAATGGGGGCGAGGGAGGGATGGATGGATGGGAGGGATGGGAGGGAGGAATGGGATGGATGGGAGGGAGGGATGGGATGGATGGGAGGGACACATTGTGAAGGGTTGGGGGTGGTGAGATGAATGGATGGGAGGGAGGGATGGATGGGATGGGATGGATGGGAGGGATGGATGGGATGGATGGGAGGGACACATTGTGAAAGGTTGGGGGTAGTGAGATGAATGGATGGGAGGGAGGGATGGATGGGAGGGATACATTGTGAAAGGTTGGGGGTAGTGAGATGAATGAATGGGAGGGAGGGATGGGATGGATGGGATGGGATGGATGAGAGGGACACATTGTGAAGGGTTGGGGATGGTGAGATGAATGGATGGGAGGGAGGGATGGGATGGATGGGATGGATGGGAGGGACACATTGTGAAAGGTTGGGGGTGGTGAGATGAATGGATGGGAGGGAGGGATGGATGGGAGGGATACATTGTGAATGGTTGGGGGTGGTGAGATGAATGGATGGGAGGGAGGGAGGGAGGGATGGATGGGAGGGACACATTGTGAAGGGTTGGGGGTGGTGAGATGAATGGATGGGAGGGAGGGATGGATGGAATGGGATGGATGGGAGGGATGGGATAGATGGGAGGGACACATTGTGAAGGGTTGGGGGTGGTGAGATGAATGGATGGGATGGATGGGAGGGACACATTGTGAAGGGTTGGGGGTGGTGAGATGAATGGATGGGAGGGAGGGAGGGATGGGATGGATGCGATGGATGGATGGGATGATGGGATGATGGGAGGGACACATTGTGAAGGGCTGGAGGTGGTGAGATGAATGGATGGGAGGGAGGGATGGGATGGATGGGAGGGACACATTGTGAATGGTTGGGGTGGTGAGAAGAATGGTTGGGAGGGAGGGATGGATGGATGAATGGATGGGATGGGATGGATGGACACATTGTGAAGGGTTGGGGGTGGTGAGATGAATGGATGGGAGGGAGGGATGGATGGGATGGATGGGATGGATGGGATGGATGGGATGGATGGGAGGGACACATTGTGAAAGGTTGGGGGTAGTGAGATGAATGGATGGGAGGGATGGATGGGAGGGATACATTGTGAAAGGTTGGGGGTAGTGAGATGAATGGATGGGAGGGAGGGATGGATGGATGGGAGGGATGGGAGGGACACATTGTGAAAGGTTGGGGATGGTGAGATGAATGGATGGGAGGGAGGGATGGGATGGATGGGATGGGATGGATGGGAGGGATACATTGTGAAAGGTTGGGGGTAGTGAGATGAATGGATGGGAGGGAGGGATGGATGGATGGGAGGGATGGGAGGGACACATTGTGAAAGGTTGGGGATGGTGAGATAAATGGATGGGAGGGAGGGAGGGATGGGATGAATGGGATGGGATGGATGGGAGGGACACATTGTGAAGGGTTGGGGGTGGTGAGATGAATGGATGGGAGGGAGGGATGGATGGGATGGGATGGATGGAAGGGATGGATGGGATGGATGGGAGGGACACATTGTGAAAGGTTGGGGGTAGTGAGATGAATGGATGGGATGGATGGGAGGGATACATTGTGAAAGGTTGGGGGTAGTGAGATGAATGGATGGGAGGGATGGATGGATGGGAGGGATGGGAGGGACACATTGTGAAAGGTTGGGGATGGTGAGATGAATGGATGGGAGGGAGGGATGGGATGGATGGGATGGGATGGATGGGTGGGACACATTGTGAAGGGTTGGGGGTGGTGAGATGAATGGATGGGAGGGAGGGATGGATGGGATGGATGGGAGGGATGGGATAGATGGGATAGATGGGAGGGACACATTGTGAAGGGTTGGGGGTGGTGAGATGAATGGATGGGAGGGAGGGAGGGATGGATGGGATGGATGCGATGGATGGATGGGATAGATGGGATGGATGGGAGGGACACATTGTGAAGGGTTGGGGGTGGTGAGATGAATGGATGGGAGGGAGGGGTGGGATGGATGGGATGGATGGGAGGGAGGGAGGGATGGATGGATGGGATGGATGGATGGATGGTATGGATGGGATGGATGAGAGGGACACATTGTGAAGGGTTGGAGGTGGTGAGATGAATGGATGGGAGGGAGGGATGGGATGGATGGGATGGATGGGAGGGACACATTGTGAATGGTTGGGGGTTGTGAGATGAATAGATGGGAGGGAGGGATGGGATGGATGGGAGGGAAGGAGGGATGGATGGATGGGATGGATGGGATGGATGGGAGGGACACATTGTGAAGGGTTGGAGGTGGTGAGATGAATGGATGGGAGGGAGGGATGGGATGGATGGGAGGGACACATTGTGAAGGGTTGGAGGTGGTGAGATGAATGGATGGGAGGGAGGGATGGGAGGGACACATTGTGAATGGTTGGGGGTGGTGAGATGAATAGATGGGAGGGAGGGATGGGATGGATGGGAGGGACACATTGTGAAGGGTTGGAGGTGGTGAGATGTAAGGATGGGAGGGAGGGATGGGATGGATGGGATGGATGGGAGGGACACATTGTGAAGGGTTGGAGGTGGTGAGATGAATGGATGGGAAGGATGGATGGATGGGATGGACACATTGTGAAGGGTTGGAGGTGGTGAGATGAATGGATGGGAGGGAGGGATGGGATGGATGAGAGGGACACATTGTGAATGGTTGGGGGTGGTGAGATGAATGGATGGGAGGGAGGGATGGGATAGATGGGATGGATGGGAGGGACACATTGTGAATGGTTGGGGGTGGTGAGATGAATGGATGGGAGGGAGGGATGGATGGGATGGGATGGATGGGAGGGATGGGATGGATGAGAGGGACACATTGTGAAGGGTTGGGGGTGGTGAGATGAATGGATGGGAGGGAGGGATGGATGGGATGGGATGGATGGGAGGGATGGATGGGATGGATGGGAGGGACACATTGTGAAGGGGTTGGGGGTGGTGAGATGAATGGATGGGAAGGAGGGATGGATGGGATGGGATGGATGGGAGGGATGGATGGATGGGAGGGATGGGAGGGATGGGAGAGACACATTGTGAAAGGTTGGGGGTGGTGAGATGAAGGAGGGAGGGATGGATGGATGGGATGGATGGGATCGATGGGAGGGATGGGATGGATGGGAGGGACACATTGTGAAGGGTTGGGGGTGGTGAGATGAATGGATGGAAGGGAGGGATGGATGGATGGGATGGATGGGAGGGATGGATGGGAGGGGCACATTGTGAAAGGTTGGGGGTGGTGAGATGAATGGATGGGAGGGAGGGATGGATGGGATGGATGGGAGGGATGGATGGATGGATTGGATGGATGGGAGGGATGGGAGAGACACATTGTGAAAGGTTGGGGGTGGTGAGATGAATGGATGGGAGGGAGGGATGGATGGATGGGATGGATGGGATCGATGGGAGGGATGGGATGGATGGGAGGGATGGGATGGATGGGATGGATGAGATGAATGGATGGGAGGGACACATTGTGAAGGGTTGGGGGTGTTATGATGAATGGATGGGAGGGAGGGATGGGATGGATGGGATGGATGAGAGGGATGGATGGGATGGATGGGAGAGAGGGATGGGATGGATGGGATGGATGAGAGGGAGGGATGGGATGGATGGATGGGATGGATGGGAGGGACACATTGTGAAGGGTTGGGGGTGGTGAGATGAATGGATGGGAGGGATGGATGGATGGGATGGATGGGAGGGATGGATGGGAGGGGCACATTGTGAAAGGTTGGGGGTGGTGAGATGAATGGATGGAAGGGAGGGATGGATGGGATGGATGGGAGGGAGGAATGGGATGGATGGGATGGATGGGAGGGATGGGGTGGATGGATGAGATGAATGGATGGGAGGGACACATTGTGAAGGGTTGGGGGTGGTGAGATGAATGGATGGGAGGGATGGATGGGATGGATGGGAGGGAGGGATGGGATGGATGGGAGGGACACATTGTGAAGGGTTGGGGGTGGTGAGATGAATGGGGGCGAGGGTGGGATGGATGGATGGGAGGGATGGGAGGGAGGAATGGGATGGATGGGAGGGAGGGATGGGATGGATGGGATGGATGGGATGGATGGGAGGGACACATTGTGATGGGTTGAGGGTGGTGAGATGAATGGATGGGAGGGAGGGATGGATGGGATGGGATGGATGGGAGGGATGGATGGGATGGATGGTATGGATGGGAGGGACACATTGTGAAAGGTTTGGGGTAGTGAGATGAATGGATGGGAGGGAGGGATGGATGGATGGGAGGGATACATTGTGAAAGGTTGGGGGTAGTGAGATGAATGGATGGGAGGGAGGGATGGATGGGAGGGACACATTGTGAAAGGTTGGGGATGGTGAGATGAATGGATGGGAGGGAGGGAGGGATGGGATGAATGGGATGGGATGGATGGGAGGGACACATTGTGAAGGGTTGGGGGTGGTGAGATAAATGGATGGGAGGGAGGGATGGGATGGATAATATGGATGGGAGGGATGGGATGGATGGGATGGATGGGAGGGACACATTGTGAAGGGTTGGGGGTGGTGAGATGAATGGATGGGAGGGATGGATGGGATGGATGGGATGGATGGATGGGATGGATGGGATGGATGGGAGGGACACATTGTGAAGGGTTGGGGGTGGTGAGATGAATGGATGGGAGGGAGTGGTGGGATGGATGGATGGGAGGGATGGGATGGATGGGAGGGACACATTGTGAAGGGTTGGGGGTGGTGAGATGAATGGATGGGAGGGAGGGAGGGATGGATGGATGGGATGGATGGATGGATGGGATGGATGGGAGGGACACATTGTGAAGGGTTGGAGGTGGTGAGATGAATGGATGGGAGGGAGGGATGGGATGAATGGGATGGATGGGAGGGACAATTTGAAAAGTGTTGGAGGTGGTGAGATGAATGGATGGGAGGGAGGGAGCGATGGATGGGATGGATGGGAGGGATGGATGGAGGGATGGATGGGATAGATGGGAGGGACACATTGTGAAGGGTTGGGGGTGGTGAGATGAATGGATGGGAGGGAGGGATGGATGGGATGGATGGGAGGGATGTAAGGGATGTAAGGGATGGAAGGGATGGGGTTGGTGAGATGAATGGATGGGAGGGAGAATGGATGGATGGATGGGATGGATGGGAGGGATGGGATGGATGGGAGGGACACATTGTGAAGGGTTGGGGGTGGTGAGATGAATGGATGGGAGGGAGGGATGGGATGGATGGGAGGGATGGATGGGATGGATGGGAGGGATGGGATGGATGGACACATTGTGAAGGGTTGGGGGTGGTGAGATGAATGGATGGGAGGGATGGATGGATGGGAGGGATGGATGGGAGGGGCACATTGTGAAAGGTTGGGGGCGGTGAGATGAATGGATGGGAGAAAGGGATGGATGGGATGGATGGGAGGGATGGATGGGATGGATGGGAGGGACACATTGTGAAAGGTTGGGGGTGGTGAGATGAATGGATGGGAGGGAGGGATGGGATGGATGGGAGGGATGGATGGGAGGGATGGGATGGATGGACACATTGTGAAGGGTTGGGGGTGGTGAGATGAATGGATGGGAGGGATGGATGGATGGGATGGATGGGAGGGATGGATGGGAGGGGCACATTGTGAAAGGTTGGGGGTGGTGAGATGAATGGATGGAAGGAAGGGATGGATGGGATGGATGGGAGGGAGGAATGGGATGGATGGGAGGGATGGAATGGATGGATGAGATGAATGGATGGGAGGGACACATTGTGAAGGGTTGGGGGTGGTGAGATGAATGGATGGAAGGGAGGGAGGGATGGGATGGATGGGATGGATGAGAGGGAGGGATGGGATTGATGGGATGGATGGGAGGGAGGGATGGGATGGATGAGAGGGAGGGATGGGATGGATGGGAGGGACACATTGTGAAGGGTTGGTGGTGGTGAGATGAATGGATGGGAGGGATGGATGGATGGGATGGATGGGAGGGATGGATGGGAGGGGCACATTGTGAAGGGTTGGGGGTGGTGAGATGAATGGATGGGAGGGATGGATGGGATGAATGGATGGATGGGATGGATGGGAAGGACACATTGTGAAGGGTTGGGGGTGGTGAGATGAATGGATTGAAGGGAGGGATGGATGGATGGGATGGATGGGAGGGAGGGATGGGATGGATGGGATGGATGAGATGAATGGATGGGAGGGACACATTGTGAAGGGGTGGGGTGGTGAGATGAATGGATGGGAGGGAGGGATGGGATGGATGGGATGGATGAGAGGGATGGATGGGATGGATGGGAGGGAGGGATGGGATGGATGAGAGGGAGGGATGGGATGGATGGATAGGATGGATGGGGGGGACACATTGTGAAGGGTTGGGGGTGGTGAGATGAATGGATGGGAGGGATGGATGGATGGGATGGATGGATGGGAGGGGCACATTGTGAAGGGTTGGTGGTGGTGAGATGAATGGATGGGAGGGAGGGATGGGATGGATGGGAGGGATGGATGGGATGGAAGGGAGGGAGGGATGGGATGGATGGGAGGGACACATTGTGAAGGGTTGGGGGTGGTGAGATGAATGGGGGCGAGGGAGGGATGGATGGATGGGAGGGATGGGAGGGAGGAATGGGATGGATGGGAGGGAGGGATGGGATGGATGGGAGGGACACATTGTGAAGGGTTGGGGGTGGTGAGATGAATGGATGGGAGGGAGGGATGGATGGGATGGGATGGATGGGAGGGATGGATGGGATGGATGGGAGGGACACATTGTGAAAGGTTGGGGGTAGTGAGATGAATGGATGGGAGGGAGGGATGGATGGGAGGGATACATTGTGAAAGGTTGGGGGTAGTGAGATGAATGGATGGGAGGGAGGGATGGGATGGATGGGATGGGATGGATGAGAGGGACACATTGTGAAGGGTTGGGGGTGGTGAGATGAATGGATGGGAGGGAGGGATGGGATGGATGGTATGGATGGGAGGGATGGGATGGATGGGATGGATGGGAGGGACACATTGTGAATGGTTGGGGGTGGTGAGATGAATGGATGGGAGGGAGGGAGGGATGGATGGGATGGATGGGAGGGACACATTGTGAAGGGTTGGGGGTGGTGAGATGAATGGATGGGAGGGAGGGATGGATGGGATGGGATGGATGGGAGGGATGGGATAGATGGGAGGGACACATTGTGAAGGGTTGGGGGTGGTGAGATGAATGGATGGGAGGGAGGGATGGGATGGATGGGAGGGACACATTGTGAAGGGTTGGGGGTGGTGAGATGAATGGATGGGAGGGAGGGATGGGATGGATGCGATGGATGGATGGATGGGATGATGGGATGGATGGGAGTAACACATTGTGAAGGGTTGGAGGTGGTGAGATGAATGGATGGGAGGGAGGGATGGGATGGATGGGAGGGACACATTGTGAATGGTTGGGGGTGGTGAGAAGAATGGATGGGAGGGAGGGATGGATGGATGAATGGATGGGATGGATGGACACATTGTGAAGGGTTGGGGGTGGTGAGATGAATGGATGGGAGGGAGGGATGGATGGGATGGGATGGATGGGAGGGATGGATGGGATGGATGGGATGGATGGGAGGGACACATTGTGAAAGGTTGGGGGTAGTGAGATGAATGGATGGGAGGGAGGGATGGATGGATGGGTGGGATGGGAGGGACACATTGTGAAAGGTTGGGGATGGTGAGATGAATGGATGGGAGGGAGGGAGGGATGGGATGGATGGGATGGGATGGATGGGAGGGATACATTGTGAAAGGTTGGGGTAGTGAGATGAATGGATGGGAGGGAGGGATGGATGGATGGGAGGGATGGGAGGGACACATTGTGAAAGGTTGGGGATGGTGAGATGAATGGATGGGAGGGAGGGAGGGATGGGATGGATGGGATGGGATGGATGGGAGGGACACATTGTGAAGGGTTGGGGGTGGTGAGATGAATGGATGGGAGGGAGGGATGGATGGGATGGATGGGAGGGATGGGATAGATGGGAGAGACACATTGTGAAGGGTTGGGGGTGGTGAGATGAATGGATGGGAGGGAGGGAGGGATGGATGGGATGGATGCGATGGATGGATGGATGGGATAGATGGGATGGATGGGAGGGACACATTGTGAAGGGTTGGGGGTGGTGAGATGAATGGATGGGAGGGAGGGGTGGGATGGATGGGATGGATGGGAGGGAGGGATGGATGGATGGATGGTATGGATGGGATGGATGAGAGGGACACATTGTGAAGGGTTGGAGGTGGTGAGATGAATGGATGGGAGGGAGGGATGGGATGGATGGGATGGATGGGAGGGACACATTGTGAATGGTTGGGGGTTGTGAGATGAATAGATGGGAGGGAGGGATGGGATGGATGGGATGGATGGGAGGGAAGGAGGGATGGATGGATGGGATGGATGGGATGGATGGGAGGGACACATTGTGAAGGGTTGGAGGTGGTGAGATGAATGGATGGGAGGGAGGGATGGGATGGATGGGAGGGACACATTGTGAAGGGTTGGAGGTGGTGAGATGAATGGATGGGAGGGAGGGATGGGAGGGACACATTGTGAATGGTTGGGGGTGGTGAGATGAATAGATGGGAGGGAGGGATGGGATGGATGGGAGGGACACATTGTGAAGGGTTGGAGGTGGTGAGATGTAAGGATGGGAGGGAGGGATGGGATGGATGGGATGGATGGGAGGGACACATTGTGAAGGGTTGGAGGTGGTGAGATGAATGGATGGGAAGGATGGATGGATGGGATGGATGGGATGGACACATTGTGAAGGGTTGGAGGTGGTGAGATGAATGGATGGGAGGGAGGGATGGGATGGATGAGAGGGACACATTGTGAATGGTTGGGGGTGGTGAGATGAATGGATGGGAGGGAGGGATGGGATGGATGGGATGGATGGGAGGGACACATTGTGAAGGGTTGGAGGTGGTGAGATGAATGGATGGGAGGGAGGGATGGGATAGATGGGATGGATGGGAGGGACACATTGTGAATGGTTGGGGGTGGTGAGATGAATGGATGGGAGGGAGGGATGGATGGGATGGGATGGATGGGAGGGATGGGATGGATGAGAGGGACACATTGTGAAGGGTTGGGGGTGGTGAGATGAATGGATGGGAGGGAGGGATGGATGGGATGGGATGGATGGGAGGGATGGATGGGATGGATGGGAGGGACACATTGTGAAGGGGTTGGGGGTGGTGAGATGAATGGATGGGAAGGAGGGATGGATGGGATGGGATGGATGGGAGGGATGGATGGATGGATGGGATGGATGGGAGGGATGGGAGAGACACATTGTGAAAGGTTGGGGGTTGTGAGATGAAGGAGGGAGGGATGGATGGATGGGATGGATGGGATCGATGGGAGGGATGGGATGGATGGGAGGGACACATTGTGAAGGGTTGGGGGTGGTGAGATGAATGGATGGAAGGGAGGGATGGGTGGATGGGATGGATGGAAGGGATGGATGGGAGGGGCACATTGTGAAAGGTTGGGGGTGGTGAGATGAATGGATGGGAGGGAGGGATGGATGGGAGGGATGGATGGATGGATTGGATGGATGGGAGGGATGGGAGAGACACATTGTGAAAGGTTGGGGGTGGTGAGATGAATGGATGGGAGGGAGGGAGGGATGGATGGATGGGATGGATGGGATCGATGGGAGGGATGGGATGGATGGGAGGGACACATTGTGAAGGGTTGGGGGTGGTGAGATGAATGGATGGAAGGGAGGGATGGATGGATGGGATGGATGGGAGGGATGGGATGGATGGGATGGATGAGATGAATGGATGGGAGGGACACATTGTGAAGGGTTGGGGGTGGTATGATGAATGGATGGGAGGGAGGGATGGGATGGATGGGATGGATGAGAGGGATGGATGGGATGGATGGGAGAGAGGGATAGGATGGATGGGATGGATGAGAGGGAGGGATGGGATGGATGGATGGGATGGATGGGAGGGACACATTGTGAAGGGTTGGGGGTGGTGAGATGAATGGATGGGAGGGATGGATGGATGGGATGGATGGGAGGGATGGATGGGAGGGGCACATTGTGAAAGGTTGGGGGTGGTGAGATGAATGGATGGAAGGGAGGGATGGATGGATGGGATGGATGGGAGGGAGGAATGGGATGGATGGGATGGATGGGAGGGATGGGGTGGATGGATGAGATGAATGGATGGGAGGGACACATTGTGAAGGGTTGGGGGTGGTGAGATGAATGGATGGGAGGTATGGATGGGATGGATAGGAGGGAGGGATGGGATGGATGGGAGGGACACATTGTGAAGGGTTGGGGGTGGTGAGATGAATGGGGGCGAGGGTGGGATGGATGGATGGGAGGGATGGGAGGGAGGAATGGGATGGATGGGAGGGAGGGATGGGATGGATGGGATGGATGGGATGGATGGGAGGGACACATTGTGAAGGGTTGAGGGTGGTGAGATGAATGGATGGGAGGGAGGGATGGATGGGATGGGATGGATGGGAGGGATGGATGGGATGGATGGTATGGATGGGAGGGACACATTGTGAAAGGTTTGGGGTAGTGAGATGAATGGATGGGAGGGAGGGATGGATGGATGGGAGGGATACATTGTGAAAGGTTGGGGGTAGTGAGATGAATGGATGGGAGGGAGGGATGGATGGGAGGGATGGGAGGGACACATTGTGAAAGGTTGGGGATGGTGAGATGAATGGATGGGAGGGAGGGAGGGATGGGATGAATGGGATGGGATGGATGGGAGGGACACATTGTGAAGGGTTGGGGGTGGTGAGATGAATGGATGGGAGGGAGGGATGGGATGGATAATATGGATGGGAGGGATGGGATGGATGGGATGGATGGGAGGGACACATTGTGAAGGGTTGGGGGTGGTGAGATGAATGGATGGGAGGGAGGGATGGATGGGATGGATGGGAGGGATGGGATAGATGGGAGGGACACATTGTGAAGGGTTGGGGGTGGTGAGATGAATGGATGGGAGGGATGGATGGGATGGATGGGATGGATGCGATGGATGGATGGATGGGATGGATGGGATGGATGGGAGGGACACATTGTGAAGGGTTGGGGGTGGTGAGATGAATGGATGGGAGGGAGTGGTGGGATGGATGGATGGGAGGGATGGGATGGATGGGAGGGACACATTGTGAAGGGTTGGGGGTGGTGAGATGAATGGATGGGAGGTAGGGAGGGATGGATGGATGGGATGGATGGGAGGGACACATTGTGAAGGGTTGGAGGTGGTGAGATGAATGGATGGGAGGGAGGGATGGGATGAATGGGATGGATGGGAGGGACAATTTGCAAAGTGTTGGAGGTGGTGAGATGAATGGATGGGAGGGAGGGATGGGAGGGACACAATGTGAAAGGTTGGGGGTGGTGAGATGAATGGATGGGAGGGAGGGAGGGATGGATGGGATGGATGGGAGGGACACATTGTGAAGGGTTGGGGGTGGTGAGATGAATGGATGGGAGGGAGGGATGGATGGGAGGGATGGATGGAGGGATGGATGGGATAGATGGGAGGGACACATTGTGAAGGGTTGGGGGTGGTGAGATGAATGGATGGGAGGGAGGGAGGGATGGATGGGATGGATGCGATGGATGGATGGGATGGATGGGATGGATGGGAGGGACACATTGTGAAGGGTTGGGGGTGGTGAGTTGAATGGATGGGAGGGAGGGATGGGATGGATGGATGGGAGGGACACATTGTGAAAGGTTGGGGGTGGTGAGATGAATGGATGGGAGGGAGGGAGGGATGGATGGGAGGGATGGATGGGATGGATGGGATGGATGGGAGGGATGGGAGGGATGGGAGGGACACATTGTGAAGGGTTGGGGGAGGTGAGATGAATGGATGGGAGGGAGGGATGGATGGATGGGATGGATGGGAGGGATGGGAGGGACACATTGTGAAAGGTTGGGTTTGGTGAGATGAATGGATGGGAGGGAGGGAGGGATGGATGGATGGGATGGATGGGAGGGACACATTGTGAAAGGTTGGGGGTGGTGAGATGAATGGATGGGAGGGAGGGATGGGATAGATGGGATGGATGGGAGGGACACACTGTGAAGGGTTAGAGGTGGTGAGATGAATGGATGGGAGGGAGGGAGGGATAGATGGATGGGATGGCTGGGAGGGATGGGATGGGATGGATTGGATGGATGGGGGGATGGGAGGGACACATTGTGAAGGGTTGGGGGTGGTGAGATGAATGGATGGGAGGGAGTGATGGGATGGATGGGATGGATGGGAGGGACACATTGTGAAGGGTTGGGGGGTGGTGAGATGAATGGATGGGAGGGAGGGAGGGATGGGATGGATGGGATGGACGGGAGGGACACATTGTGAAGGGTTGGGGGTGGTGAGATGAATGGACGGGAGGGATGGGACGGATGGGAGGGACACATTGTGAAGGGTTAGGGGTGGTGAGATGAATGGATGGGAGGGAGGGAGGGATGGATGGATGGGATGGATGGGAGAGATGGGATGGATGGGAGGGATGGGAGGGATGGATGGGAGGGATGGGATGGATGGGAGGGACACATTGTGAAGGGTTGGGGGTGGTGAGATGAATGGATGGGAGGGATGGATGGGATGGATGGGATGGATGGGAGCGATGAACACATTGTGAAGGGTTTGGGGGTGGTGAGATGAATGGATGGGAGAGAGGGATGGGATGGATGGGAGGGACACATTGTGAGGGGTTGGGGGTGGTGAGATGAATGGATGGGAGGGATGGATGGGATGGATGGGATGGATGGGATGGATGGGAGGGATGGACACATTGTGAAGGGTTGGGGGTGGTGAGATGAATGGATGGGAGGGAGGGATGGGATGGATGGATGGGAGGGATGGGAGGGACACATTGTGAAGGTTTGGGGGTGGTGAGATGAATGGATGGGAGGGAGGGATGGATGGGTGGGATGGATGGGAGGGATGGGATGGATGGACACATTGTGAAGGGTTGGGGGTGGTGAGATGAATGGATGGGAGGGATGGGATGGATGGGATGGATGGGAGGGATGGGATGGATGGGATGGATGGGAGGGAGGGATGGGATGGATGGGAGGGACACATTGTGAAGGGTTGGGGGTAGTGAGATGAATGGATGGGAGGGATGGGAGGGACACATTGTGAAGGGTTGGGGGTAGTGAGATGAATGGATGGGAGGGAGGGAGGGATGGGATGGATGGGAGGGACACATTGTGAAGGGTTGGGGGTGGTGAGATGAATGGATGGGAGGGAGGGATAGGATGGATTGGATGGATGGGAGGGACAGATTGTGAAAGGTTGGGGGTGGTGAGATGAATGGATGGGAGGGAGGGATGGGATGGATGGGAGGGATGGGAGGGACACATTGTGAAAGGTTGGGGGTGGTGAGATGAATGGATGGGAGGGAGGGAAGGATGGGATGGATGGGAGGGATGGGATGGATGGGAGGGATGGGAGGGACACATTGTGAAGGGTTGCAGGTGGTGAGATGAATGGATGGGAGGGAGGGATGGATGGATGGGATGGATGGGAGGGACACATTGTGAAGGGTTGGGGGTGGTGAGATGAATGGATGGGAGGGAGTGGTGGGATGGATGGATGGGAGGGATGGGATGGATGGGAGGGACACATTGTGAAGGGTTGGGGGTGGTGAGATGAATGGATGGGAGGTAGGGAGGGATGGATGGATGGGATGGATGGGAGGGACACATTGTGAAGGGTTGGAGGTGGTGAGATGAATGGATGGGAGGGAGGGATGGGATGAATGGGATGGATGGGAGGGACAATTTGCAAAGTGTTGGAGGTGGTGAGATGAATGGATGGGAGGGAGGGATGGATGGGAGGGACACAATGTGAAAGGTTGGGGGTGGTGAGATGAATGGATGGGAGGGAGGGAGGGATGGATGGGATGGATGGGAGGGACACATTGTGAAGGGTTGGGGGTGGTGAGATGAATGGATGGGAGGGAGGGATGGATGGGAGGGATGGATGGAGGGATGGATGGGATAGATGGGAGGGACACATTGTGAAGGGTTGGGGGTGGTGAGATGAATGGATGGGAGGGAGGGAGGGAGGGATGGATGGGATGGATGCGATGGATGGATGGGATGGATGGGATGGATGGGAGGGACACATTGTGAAGGGTTGGGGGTGGTGAGTTGAATGGATGGGAGGGAGGGATGGGATGGATGGATGGGAGGGACACATTGTGAAAGGTTGGGGGTGGTGAGATGAATGGATGGGAGGGAGGGAGGGATGGATGGGAGGGATGGATGGGATGGATGGGATGGATGGGAGGGATGGGAGGGACACATTGTGAAGGGTTGGGGGAGGTGAGATGAATGGATGGGAGGGAGGGATGGATGGATGGGATGGATGGGAGGGATGGGAGGGACACATTGTGAAAGGTTGGGTTTGGTGAGATGAATGGATGGGAGGGAGGGAGGGGATGGATGGATGGGATGGATGGGAGGGACACATTGTGAAAGGTTGGGGGTGGTGAGATGAATGGATGGGAGGGAGGGATGGGATAGATGGGATGGATGGGAGGGACACACTGTGAAGGGTTAGAGGTGGTGAGATGAATGGATGGGAGGGAGGGAGGGATAGATGGATGGGATGGCTGGGAGGGATGGGATGGGATGGATTGGATGGATGGGAGGGATGGGAGGGACACATTGTGAAGGGTTGGGGGGTGGTGAGATGAATGGATGGGAGGGAGTGATGGGATGGATGGGATGGATGGGAGGGACACATTGTGAAGGGTTGGGGGGTGGTGAGATGAATGGATGGGAGGGAGGGAGGGATGGGATGGATGGGATGGACGGGAGGGACACATTGTGAAGGGTTGGGGGTGGTGAGATGAATGGACGGGAGGGATGGGACGGATGGGAGGGGACACATTGTGAAGGGTTAGGGGTGGTGAGATGAATGGATGGGAGGGAGGGAGGGATGGATGGATGGGATGGATGGATGGGAGAGATGGGATGGATGGGAGGGATGGGAGGGATGGATGGGAGGGATGGGATGGATGGGAGGGACACATTGTGAAGGGTTGGGGGTGGTGAGATGAATGGATGGGAGGGATGGATGGGATGGATGGGATGGATGGGAGCGATGAACACATTGTGAAGGGTTGGGGGTGGTGAGATGAATGGATGGGAGAGAGGGATGGGATGGATGGGAGGGACACATTGTGAGGGGTTGGGGGTGGTGAGATGAATGGATGGGAGGGATGGATGGGATGGATGGGATGGATGGGATGGATGGGAGGGATGGACACATTGTGAAGGGTTGGGGGTGGTGAGATGAATGGATGGGAGGGAGGGATGGGATGGATGGATGGGAGGGATGGGAGGGACACATTGTGAAGGGTTGGGGGTAGTGAGATGAATGGATGGGAGGGATGGGAGGGACACATTGTGAAGGGTTGGGGGTAGTGAGATGAATGGATGGGAGGGAGGGAGGGATGGGATGGATGGGAGGGACACATTGTGAAGGGTTGGGGGTGGTGAGATGAATGGATGGGAGGGAGGGATAGGATGGATTGGATGGATGGGAGGGACAGATTGTGAAAGGTTGGGGGTGGTGAGATGAATGGATTGGAGGGAGGGATGGGATGGATGGGAGGGATGGGAGGGACACATTGTGAAAGGTTGGGGGTGGTGAGATGAATGGATGGGAGGGAGGGAAGGATGGGATGGATGGGAGGGATGGGATGGATGGGAGGGACACATTGTGAAGGGTTGCAGGTGGTGAGATGAATGGATGGGAGGGAGGGATGGATGGATGGGATGGATGGGAGGGACACATTGTGAAGGGTTGGGGGTGGTGAGATGAATGGATGGGAGGGGGGATGGGATGGATGGGAGGGATGGGATTGATAGGAGGGACACATTGTGAAGGGTTGGGGGTGGTGAGATGAATGGATGGGAGGGAGGGAGGGATGGATGGATGGGATGGATGGGAGGGACACATTGTGAAAGGTTGGGGTGGTGATATGAATGGATGGGAGGGATGGATGGATGAGATGGATGGGATGGATGGGAGGGACACATTGTGAAGGGTTGGGGGTGGTGAGATGAATGGATGGGAGGGAGGGATGGATGGATGGGATGGATGGGAGGGAGGGATGGGATGGATGGGATGGATAGGAGGGACACATTGTGAATGGTTGGGGGTGGTGAGATGAATGGATGGGATGGACGGGATGGATGTGAGGGAGGGATGGATGGATGGGATGGATGGGATGGATGGGAGGGACACATTGTGAAGGGTTGGGGGTGGTGAGATGAATGGATGGGAGGGAGGGATGGGATGGATGGGAGGGACACATTGTGAAAGGTTGGGGGTGGTGAGATGAATGAATGGGAGGGAGGGTAGGATGGGATGGATGGATGGATGGGATGGATGGGAGGGACACATTGTGAAGGGTTGGGGGTAGTGAGATGAATGGATGGGATGGATGGGATGGATGGGAGGGATGGGATGGATAGGAGGGACACATTGTGAAAGGTTGGGGGTGGTGAGATGAATGGATGGGAGGGAGGGATGGGATGGATGGGAGAGATGGATGGGATGGGATGGATAGGAGAGATGGATGGGAGGGATGGGATGGATGGGAGGGACACATTGTGAAAGGTTGGGGGTGGTGAGATGAATGGAGGGGAAGGAGGGATGGATGGATGGATGGGATGGACGGGAGGGATGGATGGGATGAATGGGAGCGATGGACACATTGTGAAGGGTTGGGGGTGGTGAGATGAATGGATGGGAGGGAGGGATGGGATGGATTGGATGGATGGGAGGGACACATTGTGAAGGGTTGGGGGTGGTGAGATGAATGGATGGGAGAGAGGGATGGATGGATGGGATGGATGGGAGGGATGGGATGGATGGACACATTGTGAAGGGTTGGGGGTGGTGAGATGAATGGATGGGAGGGATGGGATGGACGGGATGGATGGGATGGATGGGAGGTACACATTGTGAAGGGTTGGGGGTGGTGAGATGAATGGATGGATGGGAGGGAGGGATGGGATGGATGGGATGGATGGGAGGGAGGGATGGGATGGATGGGAGGGACACATTGTGAATGGTTGGGGGTGGTGAGATGAATGGATGGGAGGGAGGGATGGGATGGATGGGATGGATGGGAGGGACACATTGTGAAGGGTTGGGGGTAGTGAGATGAATGGATGGGAGGGAGGGAAGGATGGGATGGATGGGATGGATGGGAGGGATGGGATGGATGGGAGGGACACATTGTGAAGGGTTGCAGGTGGTGAGATGAATGGATGGGAGGGATGGATGGATGGGATGGACAAATTGTGAAGGGTTGGGGGTGGTGAGATGAATGGATGGGAGGGGGGGATGGGATGGATGGGAGGGATGGGATTGATAGGAGGGACACATTGTGAAGGGTTGGGGGTGGTGAGATGAATGGATGGGATGGATGGGAGGGATGGGATGGATGGGAGGGACACATTGTGAAAGGTTGGGGGTGGTGAGATGAATGGATGGGAGGGAGGGATGGGATGGGAGGGAGGGATGGGATGGATGGGAGGGACACATTGTGAATGGTTGGAGGTGGTGAGATGAATGGATGGGAGGGAGGGGTGGGATGGATGGGAGGGACACATTGTGAATGGTTGGGGGTGGTGAGATGAATAGATGGGAGGGAGGGATGGGATGGATGGACACATTGTGAAAGGGTTGGGGGTGGTGAGATGAATGGATGGGAGGGAGGGAGGGAGGGATGGATGGGATGGATGGGAGGGATGGATGGGATGGATGGGATGGATGGGATGGATGGGAGGGACACATTGTGAAGGGGTTGGGGGGTGGTGAGATGAATGGATGGGAAGGAGGGATGGATGGGATGGGATGGATAGGAGGGATGGATGGGATGGATGGGATGGATGGGAGGGACACATTGTGAAGGGTTGGGGGTGGTGAGATGAATGGATGGGAGGGATGGATGGGATGGATGGATGGATGGATGGGATGGATGGGAAGGACACATTGTGAAGGGTTGGGGGTGGTGAGATGAATGGATGGAAGGGAGGGATGGATGGGAGGGAGGGATGGGATGGATGGGAGGGATGGGATGGATGGGATGGATGAGATGAATGGATGGGAGAGACACATTGTGAAGGGTTGGGGGTGGTGAGATGAATGGATGGGAGGGAGGGAGGGATGGGATGGATGGGATGGATGAGAGGGATGGATGGGATGGATGGGAGAGAGGGATGGGATGGATGGGATGGATGAGAGGGAGGGATGGATGGATGGGATGGATGGGAGGGACACATTGTGAAGGGTTGGGGGTGGTGAGATGAATGGATGGGAGGGATGGATGGATGGGATGGATGGGAGGGATGGATGGGAGGGGCACATTGTGAAAGGTTGGGGGTGGTGAGATGAATGGATGGAAGGGAGGGATAAATGGATGGGATGGATGAGAGGGAGGGATGGGATGGATGGGATGGATAAGAGGGATGGGGTGGATGGATGAGATGAATGGATGGGAGGGACACATTGTGAAGGGTTGGGGGTGGTGAGATGAATGGATGGGAGGGAGGGATGGATGGGAGGGATGGATGGGATGGATGGGATGGATAGGAGGGACACATTGTGAAAGGTTGGGGGTAGTGAGATGAATGGATGGGAGGGAGGGATGGATGGATGGGAGGGATGGGAGGGAGGAATGGGATGGATGGGAGGGAGGGATGGGAGGGATGGGATGGATGGGATGGATGGGAGGAAAACATTGTGAAGGGTTGGGGTGGTGAGATGAATGGATGGGAGGGAGGGGTGGATGGATGGGAGGGATGGGAGGGACACATTGTGAAAGGTTGGGGATGGTGAGATGAATGGATGGGAGGGAGGGAGGGATGGGATGGATGGGATGGATGGGAGGGACACATTGTGAAGGGTTGGGGGTGGTGAGATGAATGGATGGGAGGGAGGGATGGATGGATAAGATGGATGGGAGGGACACAATGTGAAAGGTTGGGGGTGGTGAGATGAATGGATGGGAGGGAGGGATGGATGGGATGGATGGGAGGGACACATTGTGAAGGGTTGGGGGTGGTGAGATGAATGGATGGGAGGGAGGGATGGATGGGATGGGATGGATGGGAGGGATGGATGGGATAGATGGGAGGGACACATTGTGAAGGGTTGGGGGTGGTGAGATGAATGGATGGGAGGGAGGGAGGGATGGATGGGAGGGATGGATGGGAGGGACACATTGTGAAAGGTTGGGGGTGGTGAGATGAATGGATGGGAGGGAGGGACATATTGTGAAGGGTTGGAGGTGGTGAGATGAATGGATGGGAGGGAGGGATGGATGGGAGGGATGGATGGGATGGATGGGAGGGATGGGAGGGACACATTGTGAAGGGTTGGGGGAGGTGAGATTAATGGATGGGAGGGATGGATGGATGGGATGGATGGATGGGATGGATGGGAGGGACACATTGTGAAGGGTTGGGGGTGGTGAGATGAATGGATGGGAGGGAGGGATGGAATGGATGGGAGGGATGGATGGGAGGGACACATTGTGAAAGGTTGGGGGTGGTGAGATGAATGGATGGGAGGGAGGGACATATTGTGAAGGGTTGGAGGTGGTGAGATGAATGGATGGGAGGGAGGGATGGATGGGAGGGATGGATGGGATGGATGGGAGGGATGGGAGGGACACATTGTGAAGGGTTGGGGGAGGTGAGATTAATGGATGGGAGGGATGGATGGATGGGATGGATGGGAGGGATGGGAGGGACACATTGTGAAAGGTTGGGTTTGGTGAGATGAATGGATGGGAGGGAGGGATGGATGGATGGGATGGATGGGAGGGACACATTGTGAAGGGTTGGGGGTGGTGAGATGAATAGATGGGAGGGAGGGATGGGATGGATGGGATGGATGGGAGGGACACACTGTGAAGGGTTAGAGGTGGTGAGATGAATGGATGGGAGGGAGGGAGGGATAGATGGATGGGATGGCTGGGAGGGATGGGATGGGATGGATTGGATGGATGGGAGGGATGGGAGGGACACATTGTGAAGGGTTGGGGGTGGTGAGATGAATGGATGGGAGGGAGTGATGGGATGGATGGGATGGATGGGAGGGACACATTGTGAAGGGTTGGGGGTGGTGAGATGAATGGATGGGAGGGAGGGAGGGATGGGATGGATGGGATGGATGGGAGGGACACATTGTGAAGGGTTGGGGGTGGTGAGATGAATGGATGGGAGGAATGGGACGGATGGGAGGGACACATTGTGAAGGGTTAGGGGTGGTGAGATAAATGGATGGGAGGGAGGGAGGGATGTATGGATGGGAGGGATGGGATGGATGGGAGGGACACATTGTGAAGGGTTGGGGGTGGTGAGATGAATGGATGGGAGGGAGGGATGGGATGGATGGGAGGGACACATTGTGAAGGGTTGGGGGTGGTGAGATGAATGGATGGGAGGGAGGGATGGGATGGATGGGAGGGATGGGATGGGATGGATGGGAGGGATGGGAGGGATGGATGGGATGGATGGGATGGATGGGAGGGACACATTGTGAAAGGTTGGGGGTGGTGAGATGAATGGATGGGAGGGAGGGAGGGATGTATGGATGGGAGGGATGGGATGGATGGGAGGGACACATTGTGAAGGGTTGGGGGTGGTGAGATGAATGGATGGGAGGGAGGGATGGGATGGATGGGAGGGACACATTGTGAAGGGTTGGGGGTGGTGAGATGAATGGATGGGAGGGAGGGATGGGATGGATGGGATGGATGGGAGGGACACATTGTGAAGGGTTGGGGGTGGTGAGATGAATGGATGGGAGGGAGGGATGGATGGGATGGATGGGATGGATGGGAGGGACACATTGTGAAAGGTTGGGGGTGGTGAGATGAATGGATGGGAGGGGAGGGAGGGATGGATGGATGGGATGGATGGGAGGGACACATTGTGAAAGGTTGGGGGTGGTGAGATGAATGGATGGGAGGGGAGGGAGGGATGGATGGATGGGATGGATGGGAGGGACACATTGTGAAAGGTTGGGGGTGGTGAGATGAATGGATGGGAGGGAGGGATGGATGGGATGGATGGGATGGATGGGAGGGACACATTGTGAAAGGTTGGGGGTGGTGAGATGAATGGATGGGAGGGGAGGGAGGGATGGATGGATGGGATGGATGGGAGGGACACATTGTGAAGGGTTGGGGGAGGTGAGATGAATGGATGGGAGGAAGGGATGGATGGATGGATGGGATGGATGGGATGGATGGGAGGGACACATTGTGAAGGGTTGGAGGTGGTGAGATGAATGGATGGGAGGGAGGAATGGGATGGATGGGATGGATGGGAGGGACACATTGTGAAGGGTTGGGGGTGGTGAGATGAATGGATGGGAGGGAGGGATGGGATGGATGGGATGGATGGGAGAGATGGATGGGATGGGATGGATAGGAGAGATGGATGGGAGGGATGGGATGGATAGGAGGGACACATTGTGAAAGGTTGGGGGTGGTGAGATGAATGGATGGGATGGATGGGAGAGATGGATGGGATGGGATGGATAGGAGAGATGGATGGGAGGGATGGGATGGATGGGAGGGACACATTGTGAAAGGTTGGGGGTGGTGAGATGAATGGATGGGAGGGAGGGATGGATGGATGGATGGGATGGACGGGAGGGATGGATGGGATGAATGGGATGGATGGGAGCGATGAACACATTGTGAAGGGTTGGGGGTGGTGAGATGAATGGACGGGAGGGATGGATGGGATGGATGGGAGCGATGAACACATTGTGAAGGGTTGGGGGTGGTGAAATGAATGGATGGGAGAGAGGGATGGGATGGATGGGATGGATGGGAGGGACACATTGTGAGGGGTTGGGGGTGGTGAGATGAATGGATGGGAGGGAGGGATGGGATGGATGGGATGGATGGGAGGGACACATTGTGAAGGGTTGGGGGTGGTGAGATGAATGGATGGGAGGGAGGGATGGGAGGGATGGGATGGATGGGATGGATGGGAGGGATGAACACATTGTGAAGGGTTGGGGGTGGTGAGATGAATGGATGGGAGGGAGGGATGGGATGGATGGATGGGAGGGATGGGATGGATGGGAGGGACACATTGTGAAGGGTTGGGGGTGGTGAGATGAATGGATGGGAGGGAGGGAGGGATGGATGGATGGGATGGATGGGAGGGATGGACACATTGTGAAGGGTTGGGGGTGGTGAGATGAATGGATGGGAGGGATGGGATGGATGGGAGGGATAGGATGGATGGGATGGATGGGAGGGACACATTGTGAAGGGTTGGGGGTGGTGAGATGAATGGATGGGAGGGAGGGATGGGATGGATGGGATGGATGGGAGGGAGGGATGGCATGGATGGGAGGGACACATTGTGAATGGTTGGGGGTGGTGAGATGAATGGATGGGAGGGAGGGATGGGATGGATGGGATGGATGGGAGGGACACATTGTGAAGGGTTGGGGGTAGTGAGATGAATGGATGGATGGGATGGATGGGAGGGATGGGAGGGACACATAGTGAAGGGTTGGGGGTGGTGAGATGAATGGATGGGAGGGATGGATGGGATGGATGGGAGGGATGGGAGGGACACATTGTGAAGTGTTGGGGGTGGTGAGATGAATGGATGGGAGGGAGGGATGGGATGGGATGGATGGGAGGGATGGGATGGATGGGAGGGACACATTGTGAAGGGTTGGGGGTGGTGAGATGAATGGATGGGAGGGAGGGATGGGATGGATGGGATGGATGGGAGGGACACATTGTGAAAGTTTGGGGGTGGTGAGATGAATGGATGGGAGGGAGGGATGGGATGGATGGGAGGGACACATTGTGAAAGGTTGGGGGTGGTGAGATGAATGGATGGGAGGGAGGGAGGGACACATTGTGAAGGGTTGCAGGTGGTGAGATGAATGGATGGGAGGGAGGGATGGATGGATGGGATGGATGGGAGGGACACATTGTGAAGGGTTGGGGGTGGTGAGATGAATGGATGGGAGGGGGGATGGGATGGATGGGAGGGATGGGATTGATAGGAGGGACACATTGTGAAGGGTTGGGGGTGGTGAGATGAATGTATGGGAGGGAGGGAGGGATGGGATGGATGGGATGGATGGGAGGGACACATTGTGAAGGGTTGGGGGTGGTGAGATGAATGGATGGGAGGGAGGGAGGGATGGATGGATGGGAGGGATGGGAGGGACACATTGTGAAGGGTTGGGGGAGGTGAGATGGATGGATGGGATGGATGGGAGGGATGGGATGGATGGGATGGATGGGAGGGACACATTGTGAAGGGTTGGGGGTGGTGAGATGAATGGATGGGATGGATGGGTGGGATGGGATGGATGGGAGGGACACATTGTGAAAGGTTGGGGGTGGTGATATGAATGGATGGGAGGGAGGGATGGATGGATGGATGGGAGGGACACATTGTGAAGGGTTGGGGGAGGTGAGATGGGTGGATGGGCAGGATGGGAGGGATGGGGACACATTGTGAAGGGTTGGGGGTGGTGAGATGAATGGATGGGAGGGAGGGATGGATGGATGGGATGGAGGGACACATTGTGAATGGTTGGGGTGGTGAGATGAATGGATGGGATGGATGGGAGGGAGGGATGGGATGGATGGGAGTGACACATTGTGAAAGGTTGGGGGTGGTGAGATGAATGAATGGGAGGGAGGGTAGGATGAGATGGATGGATGGATGGGATGGATGGGAGGGATGGGATGGGATGGATGGGA
The DNA here is from genome assembly GCA_029206835.1 of Rana muscosa. Lineage (NCBI taxonomy): Eukaryota > Metazoa > Chordata > Amphibia > Anura > Ranidae > Rana > Rana muscosa. The sequence goes on from CM055124.1 coordinate 319,482,196, forward strand.
TGGATGGGAGGGACACATTGTGAAGGGTTGGGGGTAGTGAGATGAATGGATGGGAGGGAGGGATGGGATGGATGTGATGGGATGGATGGGATGGATGGTAGGGACACATTGTGAAGGGTTGGGGGTAGTGAGATGAATGGATGGGATGGATGGGATGGATGGGATGGATGGGAGGGATGGGATGGATAGGAGGGACACATTGTGAAAGGTTGGGGGTGGTGAGATGAATGGATGGGAGGGAGGGATGGGATGGATGGGATGGATTGGAGAGATGGATGGGATGGGACGGATAGGAGAGATGGATGGGAGGGATGGGATGGATGGGAGGGACACATTGTGAAAGGTTGGGGGTGGTGAGATGAATGGATGGGAGGGAGGGATGGGATGGATGGGATGGATGGATGGATGGATGGGATGGATGGGAGATACACATTGTGAAGGGTTGGAGGTGGTGAGATGAATGGATGGGAGGGAGGGATGGGATGGATGGGAGGGATGGGATGGATGGGAGGGACACATTGTGAAAGGTTGGGGGTGGTGAGATGAATGGATGAGAGGGAGGGAGGGATGGATGGGATGGATGGGAGGGATGGATGGGATGGATGGATGTGATAGATGGACACATTGTGAAGGGTTGGAGGTGGTGAGATGAATGGATGGGAGGGAGGGATGGGATGGATGGGATGGATGGATGGGAGGGACACATTGTGAAAGGTTGGGGGTGGTGAGATGAATGGATGGGAGGGAGGGATGGGATGGATGGACACATTGTGAAGGGTTGGGGGTGGTGAGATGAATGGATGGGAGGGAGGGAGGGAGGGATGGATGGATGGGAGGGACACATTGTGAAAGGTTGGGGGTGGTGAGATGAATAAATGGGAGGGAGGGATGAGATAGATGGGAGGGATGGGATGGATGGACACATTGTGAATGGTTGGGGGTGGTGAGATGAATGGATGGGAGGCAGGGATGGATGGATGGATGGGATGGATGGGATGGATGGGAGGGACACATTGTGAATGGTTGGGGGTGGTGAGATGAATGGATGGGATGGATGGGAGGGAGGGATGGATGGATGGGATGGATGGGATGGATGGGAGGGACACATTGTGAAGGGTTGGGGGTGGTGAGATGAATGGATGGGAGGGAGGGATGGGATGGATGGGAGGGACACATTGTGAAAGGGTGGGGGTGGTGAGATGAATGGATGGGAGGGAGGGAGGGTAGGATGGGATGGATGGGATGGATGGGAGGGATGGGAGGGACACATTGTGAAGGGTTGGGGGTGGTGAGATGAATGGATGAGAGGGAGGGATGGGATGGATGGGATGGATGGATGGATGGGAGGGAAGGGAGGGACACATTGTGAAGGGTTGGGGGTGGTGAGATGAATGGATGGGAGGGAGGGAGGGTAGGATGGGATGGATGGGATGGATGGGAGGGATGGGAGGGACACATTGTGAAGGGTTGGGGGTGGTGAGATGAATGGATGAGAGGGAGGGATGGGATGGATGGGATGGGATGGATGGGATGGATAGGAGGGACACATTGTGAAGGGTTGGAGGTGGTGAGATGAATGAATGGGAGGGAGGGATGGGATGGATGGGATGGATGGGAGAGATGGATGGGATGGATAGGAGAGACGGATGGGAGGGATGGGAGGGACACATTGTGAAAGGTTGGGGGTAGTGAGATGAATGGATGGGAGGGAGGGATGGGATGGATGGGATGGATGGGAGGGACACATTGTGAAGGGTTGGGGGTGGTGAGATGAATGGATGGGAGGGAGGGATGGGATGGATGGGATGGATGGGAGAGATGGATGGGGTGGGATGGATGGGAGGGACACATTGTGAAGGGTTGGGGGTGGTGAGATGATTGGATGGGAGGGAGGGATGGGATGGATGGGATGGATGGGAGGGATGGGAGGGATGGATGGGAGGGACACATTGTGAAGGGTTGGGGGTGGTGAGATGAATGGATGGGAGGGAGGGATGGGATGGATGGGAGGGATGGGTGAGAGGGACACATTGTGAAGGGTTGGGGGTGGTGAGATGAATGGATGGGAGGGAGGGATGGGATGGATGGGAGGGATGGATGGGATGGATGGGAGGGACACATTGTGAAGGGTTGGGGGTGGTGAGATGAATGGATGGGAGGGAGGGATAGGATGGATGGGAGGGATGGATGGGATGGATGATAGGGACACCTTGTGAAGGGTTGGGGGTGGTGAGATGCATGGATGGGAGGGAGGGATGGGATGGATGGATGGGATGGATGGGAGGGACACATTGTGAAGGGTTGGGGGTGGTGAGATGAATGGATGGCATGGATGGATGGGAGGGATGGGATGGATGGGATGGATGGGATGGATGGGAGGGACACATTGTGAAGGGTTGGGGGTGGTGAGATGAATGGATGGGAGGGAGGGATGGGATGGATGGGATGGATGGGGGGATAGGAGGGACACATTGTGAATGGTTGGGGGTGGTGAGATGAATGGATGGGATGGATGGGAGGGAGGGATGGATGGGATGGATGGGAGGGTCACATTGTGAAAGGTTGGGGGTGGTGAGATGAATGGATGGAAGGGAGGGATGGGATGGATGGGAGGGATGGGAGGGACACATTGTGAAGGGTTGGGGGTGGTGAGATGACTGGATGGGAGGGAGGGATGGGATGGATGGGATGGATGGGAGGGACACATTGTGAAGGGTTGGGGGTGGTGAGATGAATAGATGCGAGGGAGGGATGGGATGGATGGGATGGATGGGAGGGATGGACACATTGAGAAGGGTTGGGGGTGGTGAGATGAATGGATGGAAGGGATGGGATGGATGGATGGGATGGATGGGAGGGATAGGAGGGACACATTGTGAAAGGTTGGGGGTGGTAAGATGAATGGATGGGAGGGATGGGATGGATGGGATGGATGGGAGGGACACATTGTGAAAGGTTAGGGGTGGTGAGATGAATGGATCGGAGGGAGGGATGGGAGGGATGGGATGGATGGGAGGGACACATTGTGAAGGGTTGGGGGTGGTGAGATGAATGGATGGGAGGGAGGGATGGGATGGATGGGATGGATGGGAGGGATGGGATGGATGGGAGGGTTACATTGTGAAGGGTTGGGGGTGGTGAGATGAATGGATGGGATGGATGGGAGGGATGGGATGGATGGGAGGGACACATTGTGAAGGGTTAGGGGTGGTGAGATGAATGGATGGGAGGGATGGATGGTAGGGATGGGAGGGATGGGATGGATGGGATGGATGGGAGGGACACATTGTGAAGGGTTGGGGGTGGTGAGATGAATGGATGGGAGGAAGGGATGGGAGGGATGGACACATTGTGAAGGGTTGGGGGTGGTGAGATGAATGGATGGTAGGGAGGGATGGGATGGATGGGAGGGACACATTGTGAAGGGTTGGGGGTGGTGAGGTGAATGGATGGGAGGGAGGGATGGGATGGATGGGATGGATGGGAGGGACACATTGTGAAGGGTTGGGGGTGGTGAGATGAATGGATGGGAGGGAGGGATGGGATGGATGGGATGGATGGGAGGGACACATTGTGAAGGGTTGGGGGAGGTGAGATGAATGGATGGGAGGGAGGGATGGGATGGATGGGAGGGATGAGGGTGGTGAGATGAATGGATGGGAGGGAGGGATGGGATGGATGGGAGGGATGAATGGGAGGGAGGGATGGGAGGGATGGGAGGGATGGACACATCGTGAAGGGTTGGGGGTTGTGAGATGAATGGATGGGAGGGAGGGATGTGATGGATGGGATGGATGGGAGGGACACATTGTGAAGGGTTGGGGGTGGTGAGATGAATGGATGGGATGGATGGGAGGGAGGGATGGGAGGGACACATTGTGAAGGGTTGGGGGTGGTGAGATGAATGGATGGGAGGGAGGGATGGGATTGATGGGATGGATGGGAGGGAGGGACACATTGTGAAGGGTTGGGGGTGGTGAGATGAATGGATGGGAGGGAGGGATGGGATGGATGGGATGGATGGGAGGGATGGGAGGGACACATTGTGAAGGGTTGGGGGTGGTGAGATGAATGGATGGGAGGGAGGGATGGGATGGATGGGATGGATGGGAGGGATGGGAGGGACACATTGTGAAGGGTGGGCGGTGGTGAGATGAATGGATGGGAGGGAGGGATGGGATTGATGGGATGGATGGGAGGGACACATTGTGAAGGGTTTGGGGTGGTGAGATGAATGGATAGGAGGGAGGGATGGGATGGATGGGATGGATGGGAGGGATGGGATGGATGGGAATGACACATTGTAAAGGGTTGGGGGTGGTGGGATGAATGGATGGGAGGGAGGGATGGGATGGATGGGAGGGACACATTGTGAAAGGTTGGGGGTGGTGAGATGAATGGATGGGAGGGAGGGAGGGATGGATGGGATGGATGGGAGGGACACATTGTGAAGGGTTGGGGGAGGTGAGATGAATGGATGGGAGGGAGGGAGGGATGGATGGATGGGATGGATGGGAGGGACACATTGTGAAGGGTTAGGGGCGGTGAGATGAATAGATGGGAGGGAGGGATGGGATGGATGGGATGGATGGGAGGGACACATTGTGAAGGGTTGGAGGTGGTGAGATGAATGGATGGGAGGGAGGGATGGGATGGATGGGAGGGATGGATGGGATGGATGGGAGGGACACATTGTAAAGGGTTGGGGGTGGTGAGATGAATGGATGGGAGGGAGTGATGGGATGAATGGGATGGATGGGAGGGATGGAGGGATGGATGGATGGGATGGATGGGAGGGATGGATGGATGGATGGGAGGGACACATTGTGAAGGGCTGGAGGTGGTGAGATGAATGGATGGGAAGGAGGGAGGGATGGATGGGATGGATGGGATGGATGGGATGGATGGGTGGGACACATTGTGAAGGGTTGGGGGTGGTGAGATGAATGGATGGGAGGGAGGGATGGGATGGATGGATGGGATGGATGGATGGGATGGAAGGGAGGAACACATTGTGAAGGGTTGGGGGTGGTGAGATGAATGGATGGGATGGATAGGATGGACGGGAGGGATGGGATGGATGGGATGGACACATTGTGAAGGGTTGGGGTTGGTGAGATGAATGGATGGGAGGGAGGGATGGATGGATGGATGGGATGGATAGGAGGGACACATTGTGAAGGGTTGGGGGTGGTGAGATGAATGGATGGGAGGGAGGGGTGGGATGGATGGGATGGATGGGAGGGACACATTATGAAGGGTTGGGGGTGGGGAGATGAATGGATGGGAGGGAGGGATGGGATGGATGGGAGGGACACATTGTGAAGGGTTGGGGGTGGGGAGATGAATGGATGGGAGGGATGGATGGGAGGGATGGGATGGATGGGAGGCACACATTGTGAAGGGTTGGGGGTGGTGAGATGAATGGATGGGAGGGAGGGATGGGATGGATGGACACATTGTGAATGGTTGGGGGTGGTGAGATGAATGGATGGGAGAGAGGGATGGGATGGATGGGAGGGACACATTGTGAAGGGTTGGGGGTGGTGAGATGAATGGATGGGAGGGAGGGATGGGATGGATGGGAGGGATGGGAGGGACACATTGTGAAAGGTTGGGGGTGGTGAGATGAATGGATGGGAGGGAGGGATGGGATGGATGGGATGGATGGGAGGGACACATTGTGAAGGGTTGGGGGTGGTGAGATGAATGGATGGGAGGGAGGGATGGGATGGATGGGATGGATGGGAGGGATGGATGGTATGGATGGGAGGGAGGGATGGGATGGATGGGATGGATGGGAGGGACACATTGTGAAGGGTTGGGGGTGGTGAGATGAATGGATGGGAGGGAGGGATGGGATGGATTGGGATGGATGGGAGGGATGGATGGGATGGATGGGAGGGACACATTGTGAAGGGTTGGGGGTGGTGAGATGAATGGATGGGAGGGAGGGATGGGATGGATGGGATGGATGGGAGGGACACATTGTGAAGGGTTGGGGGTGGTGAGATGAATGGATGGGATGGATGGGATGGATGGGATGGATGGGAGGGACACATTGTGAAGGGTTGGGGGTGGTGGGATGAATGGATGGGAGGGAGGGAGGGATGGGATGGATGGGATGGGATGGGATGGATGGGAGGGACACATTGTGAAAGGTGGGGGGTGGTGAGATGAATGGATGGGAGGGATGGATGGGAGGGATGGGAGGGATGGGATGGATGGGATGGATGGGAGGGACACATTGTGAAAGGTGGGGGGTGGTGAGATGAATGGATGGGAGGGATGGATGGGAGGGATGGGATGGATGGGATGGATGGGAGGGACACATTGTGAAAGGTGGGGGGTGGTGAGATGAATGGATGGGAGGGATGGATGGATGGATGGGATGGATGGGAGGGACACATTGTGAAGGGTTGGGGGAGGTGAGATGGATGGATGGGATGAATTGGAGGGATGGGAGGGATGGGATGGATGGGAGGGACACATTGTGATGGGTTGGGGGTGGTGAGATGAATGGATGGGAGGGAGGGATGGGATGGATGGGATGGATGGGACGGATGGTATGGATTAGAGGGACACATTGTGAAGGGTTGGGGGTGGTGGGATGAATGGATGGGAGGGAGGGATGGAATGGATGGGATAGATGGGATGGATGGACACATTGTGAAGGGTTGGAGGTGGTGAGATGAATGGATGGGAGGGAGGGAGGGATGGATGCGATGGGATGGATGGGAGGGATGGATGGGATGGATGGAAGGGACACATTGTGAAGGGTTGGGGGTGGTGAGATGAATGGATGGGAGGGACACATTGTAAAGGGTTGGGGGTGGTGAGATGAATGGATGGGAGGGAGGGATGGATGGGATGGATGGGATGGATGGGGGGATGGGATGGATGGGAGGGACACATTGTGAAGGGTTGGGGGTGGTGAGATGAATGGATGGGAGGGATGGATGGGATGGATACATTGTGAAGGGTTGGGGGTGGTGAGATGAATGGAAGGGAGGGAGGGAGGGATGGATGGATGGGATGGCTGGGTGGGATGGGATGGATGGGAGGGACACATTGTGAAAGGATGGGGGTGGTGAGATGAATGGATGGGAGGGATGGATGGATGGATGGGAGGGACACATTGTGAATGGTTGGGGGTGGTGAGATGAATGGATGGGAGGGAGGGATGGGATGGATGGGATGGGATGGAGGGACACATTGTGAAGGGTTGGGGGTGGTGAAATGAATGGATGGGAGGGAGGGATGGGATGGATGGGATGGATGGGATGGACACATTGTGAAGGGTTGGGGGTGGTGAGATGAATGGATGGGAGGGAGGGATGGGATGGATGGGAAGGACACATTGTGAAGGGTTGGGGTGGTGAGATGAATGGATGGGAGGGAGGGATGGGATGGATGGGATGGATGGGAGGGACACATTGTGAATGGTTGGGGGAGGCTAGATGAATGGATGGGAGGGAGGGATGGGATGGATGGGATGGATAGGGGGGATGGGATGGATGGGAGGGACACATTGTGAAAGGTTGGGGGTGGTGAGATGAATGGATGGGAGGGAGGGATGGGATGGATGGATGGGATGGATGGGAGGGACACATTGTGAAGGGTTGGAGGTGGTGAGATGAATGGATGGGAGGGAGGGAGGGATGGATGGGATGGATGGGAGGGATGGGGTGGATGGGAGAGACACATTGTGAAGGGTTGGGGGTGGTGAGATGAATGGATGGGAGGGAGGGATGGGATGGATGGGATGGATGGGAGGGACACATTGTGAAGGGTTGGGGGTGGTGAGATGAATGGATGGGAGGAAGGGATGGGATGGATGGGAGGGACACATTGTGAAGGGTTGGGGGTGGTGAGATGAATAGATGTGAGGGAGGAATGGATGGATGGGATGGATGGGATGGATGGGAGGGACACAGTGTGAAGGGTTAGGGGTGGTGAGATGAATGGATGGGAGGGAGGGATGGGATGGATGGGAGGGAGGAATGGGATGGATTGGAGGGATGGGATGGGATGGATGGGAGGCACACATTGTGAAGGGTTGGGGGTGGTGAGATGAATGGATGGGAGGGAGGGATGGGATGGATGGGAGGGACACATTGTGAAGGGTTGGGGGTGGTGAGATGAATGGATGGGAGGGAGGGAGGGATGGATGGATGGGATGGATGGGAGGGACACATTGTGAAGGGTTGGGGGTGGTGAGATGAATGGATGGGAGGGAGGGATGGATGGATGGGAGGGATGGGATGGATGGGAGGGACACATTGTGAAGGGTTAGGGGTGGTGAGATGAATGGATGGGAGGGAGGGATGGGATGGATGGGAGGGATGGGATGGGATGGATGGGATGGACACATTGTGAAGGGTTGGGGGTGGTGAGATGAATGGATGGGAGGGAGGGATGGGATGGATGGGAGGGAGGGATGGGATGGATGGGATGGATGGGATGGATGGGAGGGATGGATGGGATGGATGGATGGATGGATGGGATGGATGGGAGGGACACATTATGAAGGGTTGGGGGTGGTGAGATGAATGGACGGGAGGGAGGGATGGGATGGATGGGGTGGGAGGGAGGAATGGAATGGATGGGATGGATGGGAGGGATGGGATGGATGGGAGGGACACATTGTGAAGGGTTGGGGGTGGTGAGATGAATGGATGGGATGGATGGATGGATGGGATGGATTGGAGGGATGGGATGGATGGGAGGGACACATTGTGAAGGGTTGGGGGTGGTGAGATGAATGGATGGGAGGGAGGGATGGGATGGATGGGATGGATGGGATGGATGGATGGGATGGATGCGAGGGATACATTGTGAAGGGTTGGGGGTGGTGAGATAAATGGATGGGAGGGAGGGATGGGATGGATGGGATGGATGGGATGGATGGGAGGGACACATTGTGAAGGGTTGGGGGTGGTGAGATGAATGGATGGGAGGGATGGATGGGATGGATGGATGGGATGGATGGGATGGATGGGAGGGACACATTGTGAAGGGTTGGGGCAGGTGAGATGAATGGATTGGGAGGGATGGATGGGATGGATGGGATGGATGGAAGGGATGGGAGGGACACATTGTGAAGGGTTGGGGGTGGTGAGATGAATGGATGGGAGGGAGGGATGGATGGATGGGATGGAGGGACACATTGTGAATGGTTGGGGTGGTGAGATGAATGGATGGGATGGATGGGAGGGAGGTATGGGATGGATGGGAGTGACACATTGTGAAAGGTTGGGGGTGGTGAGATGAATGAATGGGAGGGAGGGTAGGATGAGATGGATGGATGGATGGGATGGATGGGAGGGATGGGATGGGATGGATGGGATGGATGGGAGGGACACATTGTGAAGGGTTGGGGGTAGTGAGATGAATGGATGGGAGGGAGGGATGGGATGGATGTGATGGGATGGATGGGATGGATGGGAGGGACACATTGTGAAGGGTTGGGGGTAGTGAGATGAATGGATGGGATGGATGGGATGGATGGGATGGATGGGAGGGATGGGATGGATAGGAGGGACACATTGTGAAAGGTTGGGGGTGGTGAGATGAATGGATGGGAGGGATGGGATGGATGGGATGGATTGGAGAGATGGATGGGATGGGACGGATAGGAGAGATGGATGGGAGGGATGGGATGGATGGGAGGGACACATTGTGAAAGGTTGGGGGTGGTGAGATGAATGGATGGGAGGGAGGGATGGGATGGATGGGATGGATGGATGGATGGGATGGATGGGAGATACACATTGTGAAGGGTTGGAGGTGGTGAGATGAATGGATGGGAGGGAGGGATGGGATGGATGGGAGGGATGGGGTGGATGGGAGGGACACATTGTGAAAGGTTGGGGGTGGTGAGATGAATGGATGAGAGGGAGGGAGGGATGGATGGGATGGATGGGAGGGATGGATGGGATGGATGGATGTGATAGATGGACACATTGTGAAGGGTTGGAGGTGGTGAGATGAATGGATGGGAGGGAGGGATGGGATGGATGGATGGGAGGGACACATTGTGAAAGGTTGGGGGTGGTGAGATGAATGGATGGGAGGGAGGGATGGGATGGATGGACACATTGTGAAGGGTTGGGGGTGGTGAGATGAATGGATGGGAGGGAGGGAGGGAGGGATGGATGGGATGGATGGATGGGAGGGACACATTGTGAAAGGTTGGGGGTGGTGAGATGAATAAATGGGAGGGAGGGATGAGATAGATGGGAGGGATGGGATGGATGGACACATTGTGAATGGTTGGGGGTGGTGAGATGAATGGATGGGAGGCAGGGATGGATGGATGGATGGGATGGATGGGATGGATGGGAGGGACACATTGTGAATGGTTGGGGGTGGTGAGATGAATGGATGGGATGGATGGGAGGGAGGGATGGATGGATGGGATGGATGGGATGGATGGGAGGGACACATTGTGAAGGGTTGGGGGTGGTGAGATGAATGGATGGGAGGGAGGGATGGGATGGATGGGAGGGACACATTGTGAATGGTTGGGGGTGGTGAGATGAATGGATGGGAGGGAGGGAGGGTAGGATGGGATGGATGGGATGGATGGGAGGGATGGGAGGGACACATTGTGAAGGGTTGGGGGTGGTGAGATGAATGGATGAGAGGGAGGGATGGGATGGATGGGATGGATGGATGGATGGGAGGGAAGGGAGGGACACATTGTGAAGGGTTGGGGGTGGTGAGATGAATGGATGGGAGGGAGGGAGGGTAGGATGGGATGGATGGGATGGATGGGAGGGATGGGAGGGACACATTGTGAAGGGTTGGGGGTGGTGAGATGAATGGATGAGAGGGAGGGATGGGATGGATGGGATGGGATGGATGGGATGGATAGGAGGGACACATTGTGAAGGGTTGGAGGTGGTGAGATGAATGAATGGGAGGGAGGGATGGGATGGATGGGATGGATGGGAGAGATGGATGGGATGGATAGGAGAGACGGATGGGAGGGATGGGAGGGACACATTGTGAAAGGTTGGGGGTAGTGAGATGAATGGATGGGAGGGAGGGATGGGATGGATGGGATGGATGGGAGGGACACATTGTGAAGGGTTGGGGGTGGTGAGATGAATGGATGGGAGGGAGGGATGGGATGGATGGGATGGATGGGAGAGATGGATGGGGTGGGATGGATGGGAGGGACACATTGTGAAGGGTTGGGGGTGGTGAGATGATTGGATGGGAGGGAGGGATGGGATGGATGGGATGGATGGGAGGGATGGGAGGGATGGATGGGAGGGACACATTGTGAAGGGTTGGGGGTGGTGAGATGAATGGATGGGAGGGAGGGATGGGATGGATGGGAGGGATGGGTGAGAGGGACACATTGTGAAGGGTTGGGGGTGGTGAGATGAATGGATGGGAGGGAGGGATGGGATGGATGGGAGGGATGGATGGGATGGATGGGAGGGACACATTGTGAAGGGTTGGGGGTGGTGAGATGAATGGATGGGAGGGAGGGATAGGATGGATGGGAGGGATGGATGGGATGGATGATAGGGACACCTTGTGAAGGGTTGGGGGTGGTGAGATGCATGGATGGGAGGGAGGGATGGGATGGATGGATGGGATGGATGGGAGGGACACATTGTGAAGGGTTGGGGGTGGTGAGATGAATGGATGGCATGGATGGATGGGAGGGATGGGATGGATGGGATGGATGGGATGGATGGGAGGGACACATTGTGAAGGGTTGGGGGTGGTGAGATGAATGGATGGGAGGGAGGGATGGGATGGATGGGATGGATGGGGGGATAGGAGGGACACATTGTGAATGGTTGGGGGTGGTGAGATGAATGGATGGGATGGATGGGAGGGAGGGATGGATGGGATGGATGGGAGGGTCACATTGTGAAAGGTTGGGGGTGGTGAGATGAATGGATGGAAGGGAGGGATGGGATGGATGGGAGGGATGGGAGGGACACATTGTGAAGGGTTGGGGGTGGTGAGATGACTGGATGGGAGGGAGGGATGGGATGGATGGGATGGATGGGAGGGACACATTGTGAAGGGTTGGGGGTGGTGAGATGAATAGATGCGAGGGAGGGATGGGATGGATGGGATGGATGGGAGGGATGGACACATTGAGAAGGGTTGGGGGTGGTGAGATGAATGGATGGAAGGGATGGGATGGATGGATGGGATGGATGGGAGGGATAGGAGGGACACATTGTGAAAGGTTGGGGGTGGTAAGATGAATGGATGGGAGGGATGGAATGGATGGGATGGATGGGAGGGACACATTGTGAAAGGTTAGGGGTGGTGAGAAGAATGGATCGGAGGGAGGGATGGGAGGGATGGGATGGATGGGAGGGACACATTGTGAAGGGTTGGGGGTGGTGAGATGAATGGATGGGAGGGAGGGATGGGATGGATGGGATGGATGGGAGGGATGGGATGGATGGGAGGGTTACATTGTGAAGGGTTGGGGGTGGTGAGATGAATGGATGGGATGGATGGGAGGGATGGGATGGATGGGAGGGACACATTGTGAAGGGTTAGGGGTGGTGAGATGAATGGATGGGAGGGATGGATGGTAGGGATGGGAGGGATGGGATGGATGGGATGGATGGGAGGGACACATTGTGAAGGGTTGGGGGTGGTGAGATGAATGGATGGGAGGAAGGGATGGGAGGGATGGACACATTGTGAAGGGTTGGGGGTGGTGAGATGAATGGATGGTAGGGAGGGATGGGATGGATGGGAGGGACACATTGTGAAGGGTTGGGGGTGGTGAGGTGAATGGATGGGAGGGAGGGATGGGATGGATGGGATGGATGGGAGGGACACATTGTGAAGGGTTGGGGGTGGTGAGATGAATGGATGGGAGGGAGGGATGGGATGGATGGGATGGATGGGAGGGACACATTGTGAAGGGTTGGGGGAGGTGAGATGAATGGATGGGAGGGAGGGATGGGATGGATGGGAGGGATGAGGGTGGTGAGATGAATGGATGGGAGGGAGGGATGGGATGGATGGGAGGGATGGATGGGAGGGAGGGATGGGAGGGATGGACACATCGTGAAGGGTTGGGGGTTGTGAGATGAATGGATGGGAGGGAGGGATGTGATGGATGGGATGGATGGGAGGGACACATTGTGAAGGGTTGGGGGTGGTGAGATGAATGGATGGGATGGATGGGAGGGAGGGATGGGAGGGACACATTGTGAAGGGTTGGGGGTGGTGAGATGAATGGATGGGAGGGAGGGATGGGATTGATGGGATGGATGGGAGGGAGGGACACATTGTGAAGGGTTGGGGGTGGTGAGATGAATGGATGGGAGGGAGGGATGGGATGGATGGGATGGATGGGAGGGATGGGAGGGACACATTGTGAAGGGTTGGGGGTGGTGAGATGAATGGATGGGAGGGATGGATAGGAATGACACATTGTAAAGGGTTGGGGGTGGTGAGATGAATGGATGGGAGGGAGGGATGGGATTGATGGGATGGATGGGAGGGACACATTGTGAAGGGTTTGGGGTGGTGAGATGAATGGATAGGAGGGAGGGATGGGATGGATGGGATGGATGGGAGGGATGGGATGGATGGGAATGACACATTGTAAAGGGTTGGGGGTGGTGGGATGAATGGATGGGAGGGAGGGATGGGATGGATGGGAGGGACACATTGTGAAAGGTTGGGGGTGGTGAGATGAATGGATGGGAGGGAGGGAGGGATGGATGGGATGGATGGGAGGGACACATTGTGAAGGGTTGGGGGAGGTGAGATGAATGGATGGGAGGGAGGGAGGGATGGATGGATGGGATGGATGGGAGGGACACATTGTGAAGGGTTAGGGGCGGTGAGATGAATAGATGGGAGGGAGGGATGGGATGGATGGGATGGATGGGAGGGACACATTGTGAAGGGTTGGAGGTGGTGAGATGAATGGATGGGAGGGAGGGATGGGATGGATGGGAGGGATGGATGGGATGGATGGGAGGGACACATTGTAAAGGGTTGGGGGTGGTGAGATGAATGGATGGGAGGGAGTGATGGGATGAATGGGATGGATGGGAGGGAGGGAGGGATGGATGGATGGGATGGATGGGAGGGATGGATGGATGGATGGGAGGGACACATTGTGAAGGGCTGGAGGTGGTGAGATGAATGGATGGGAAGGAGGGAGGGATGGATGGGATGGATGGGTGGGACACATTGTGAAGGGTTGGGGGTGGTGAGATGAATGGATGGGAGGGAGGGATGGGATGGATGGATGGGATGGATGGATGGGATGGATGGGAGGAACACATTGTGAAGGGTTGGGGGTGGTGAGATGAATGGATGGGATGGATAGGATGGACAGGAGGGATGGGATGGATGGGATGGACACATTGTGAAGGGTTGGGGTTGGTGAGATGAATGGATGGGAGGGAGGGATGGATGGATGGATGGGATGGATAGGAGGGACACATTGTGAAGGGTTGGGGGTGGTGAGATGAATGGATGGGAGGGAGGGATGGGATGGATGGGATGGATGGGAGGGACACATTATGAAGGGTTGGGGGTGGGGAGATGAATGGATGGGAGGGAGGGATGGGATGGATGGGAGGGACACATTGTGAAGGGTTGGGGGTGGGGAGATGAATGGATGGGAGGGATGGATGGGAGGGATGGGATGGATGGGAGGCACACATTGTGAAGGGTTGGGGGTGGTGAGATGAATGGATGGGAGGGAGGGATGGGATGGATGGACACATTGTGAATGGTTGGGGGTGGTGAGATGAATGGATGGGAGAGAGGGATGGGATGGATGGGAGGGACACATTGTGAAGGGTTGGGGGTGGTGAGATGAATGGATGGGAGGGAGGGATGGGATGGATGGGAGGGATGGGAGGGACACATTGTGAAAGGTTGGGGGTGGTGAGATGAATGGATGGGAGGGAGGGATGGGATGGATGGGATGGATGGGAGGGACACATTGTGAAGGGTTGGGGGTGGTGAGATGAATGGATGGGAGGGAGGGATGGGATGGATGGGATGGATGGGAGGGATGGATGGTATGGATGGGAGGGAGGGATGGGATGGATGGGATGGATGGGAGGGACACATTGTGAAGGGTTGGGGGTGGTGAGATGAATGGATGGGAGGGAGGGATGGGATGGATTGGGATGGATGGGAGGGATGGATGGGATGGATGGGAGGGACACATTGTGAAGGGTTGGGGGTGGTGAGATGAATGGATGGGAGGGAGGGATGGGATGGATGGGATGGATGGGAGGGACACATTGTGAAGGGTTGGGGGTGGTGAGATGAATGGATGGGATGGATGGGATGGATGGGATGGATGGGAGGGATGGGAGGGACACATTGTGAAGGGTTGGGGGTGGTGGGATGAATGGATGGGAGGGAGGGAGGGATGGGATGGATGGGATGGGATGGGATGGATGGGAGGGACACATTGTGAAAGGTGGGGGGGTGGTGAGATGAATGGATGGGAGGGATGGATGGGAGGGATGGGAGGGATGGGATGGATGGGATGGATGGGAGGGACACATTGTGAAAGGTGGGGGGTGGTGAGATGAATGGATGGGAGGGATGGATGGGAGGGATGGGATGGATGGGATGGATGGGAGGGACACATTGTGAAAGGTGGGGGGTGGTGAGATGAATGGATGGGAGGGATGGATGGATGGATGGGATGGATGGGAGGGACACATTGTGAAGGGTTGGGGGAGGTGAGATGGATGGATGGGATGAATTGGAGGGATGGGAGGGATGGGATGGATGGGAGGGACACATTGTGAAGGGTTGGGGGTGGTGAGATGAATGGATGGGAGGGAGGGATGGGATGGATGGGATGGATGGGACGGATGGTATGGATTAGAGGGACACATTGTGAAGGGTTGGGGGTGGTGGGATGAATGGATGGGAGGGAGGGATGGAATGGATGGGATAGATGGGATGGATGGACACATTGTGAAGGGTTGGAGGTGGTGAGATGAATGGATGGGAGGGAGGGAGGGATGGATGCGATGGGATGGATGGGAGGGATGGATGGGATGGATGGAAGGGACACATTGTGAAGGGTTGGGGGTGGTGAGATGAATGGATGGGAGGGACACATTGTAAAGGGTTGGGGGTGGTGAGATGAATGGATGGGAGGGAGGGATGGATGGGATGGATGGGGGGATGGGATGGATGGGAGGGACACATTGTGAAGGGTTGGGGGTGGTGAGATGAATGGATGGGAGGGATGGATGGGATGGATACATTGTGAAGGGTTGGGGGTGGTGAGATGAATGGAAGGGAGGGAGGGAGGGATGGATGGATGGGATGGCTGGGTGGGATGGGATGGATGGGAGGGACACATTGTGAAAGGATGGGGGTGGTGAGATGAATGGATGGGAGGGATGGATGGATGGATGGGAGGGACACATTGTGAATGGTTGGGGGTGGTGAGATGAATGGATGGGAGGGAGGGATGGGATGGATGGGATGGGATGGAGGGACACATTGTGAAGGGTTGGGGGTGGTGAAATGAATGGATGGGAGGGAGGGATGGGATGGATGGGATGGATGGGATGGACACATTGTGAAGGGTTGGGGGTGGTGAGATGAATGGATGGGAGGGAGGGATGGGATGGATGGGAAGGACACATTGTGAAGGGTTGGGGTGGTGAGATGAATGGATGGGAGGGAGGGATGGGATGGATGGGATGGATGGGAGGGACACATTGTGAATGGTTGGGGGAGGCTAGATGAATGGATGGGAGGGAGGGATGGGATGGATGGGAGGGATGGGAGGGACTCATTGTGAAGGGTTGGAGGTGGTGGGATGAATGGATGGAAGGGAGGGAGGGATGGATGGGATAGATGGGAGGGACACATTGTGAAGGATTGGGGGTGGTGAGATGAATGGATGGGAGGGAGGGAGGGATGGATGGATGGGATGGATGGGAGGGACACATTGTGAAGGGTTGGGGGTGGTGAGATGAATGGATGGGAGGGAGGGATGGATGGGATGGATAGGGGGGATGGGATGGATGGGAGGGACACATTGTGAAAGGTTGGGGGTGGTGAGATGAATGGATGGGAGGGAGGGATGGGATGGATGGATGGGATGGATGGGAGGGACACATTGTGAAGGGTTGGAGGTGGTGAGATGAATGGATGGGAGGGAGGGAGGGATGGATGGGATGGATGGGAGGGATGGGGTGGATGGGAGAGACACATTGTGAAGGGTTGGGGGTGGTGAGATGAATGGATGGGAGGGAGGGATGGGATGGATGGGATGGATGGGAGGGACACATTGTGAAGGGTTGGGGGTGGTGAGATGAATGGATGGGAGGAAGGGATGGGATGGATGGGAGGGACACATTGTGAAGGGTTGGGGGTGGTGAGATGAATAGATGTGAGGGAGGAATGGATGGATGGGATGGATGGGATGGATGGGAGGGACACAGTGTGAAGGGTTAGGGGTGGTGAGATGAATGGATGGGAGGGAGGGATGGGATGGATGGGAGGGAGGAATGGGATGGATTGGAGGGATGGGATGGAATGGATGGGAGGCACACATTGTGAAGGGTTGGGGGTGGTGAGATGAATGGATGGGAGGGAGGGATGGGATGGATGGGAGGGACACATTGTGAAGGGTTGGGGGTGGTGAGATGAATGGATGGGAGGGAGGGAGGGATGGATGGATGGGATGGATGGGAGGGACACATTGTGAAGGGTTGGGGGTGGTGAGATGAATAGATGGGAGGGAGGGATGGATGGATGGGAGGGATGGGATGGATGGGAGGGACACATTGTGAAGGGTTAGGGGTGGTGAGATGAATGGATGGGAGGGAGGGATGGGATGGATGGGAGGGATGGGATGGGATGGATGGGATGGACACATTGTGAAGGGTTGGGGGTGGTGAGATGAATGGATGGGAGGGAGGGATGGGATGGATGGGAGGGAGGGATGGGATGGATGGGATGGATGGGATGGATGGGAGGGATGGATGGGATGGATGGATGGATGGATGGGATGGATGGGAGGGACACATTATGAAGGGTTGGGGGTGGTGAGATGAATGGACGGGAGGGAGGGATGGGATGGATGGGGTGGGAGGGAGGAATGGAATGGATGGGATGGATGGGAGGGATGGGATGGATGGGAGGGACACATTGTGAAGGGTTGGGGGTGGTGAGATGAATGGATGGGATGGATGGATGGATGGGATGGATTGGAGGGATGGGATGGATGGGAGGGACACATTGTGAAGGGTTGGGGGTGGTGAGATAAATGGATGGGAGGGATGGGATGGATGGGAGGGACACATTGTGAAGGGTTGGGGGTGGTGAGATGAATGGATGGGAGGGATGGATGGGATGGATGGGAGGGATGGATGGGATGGATGGGATGGATGGGATGGATGGGAGGGACACATTGTGAAGGGTTGAGGGTGGTGAGATGAATGGATGGGAGGGAGGGATGGGATGGATGGGATGGATGGGAGGGACACACTGTGAAGGGTTGAGGGTGGTGAGATGAATGGATGGGAGGGAGGGATGGGATGGATGGGATGGACGGGATGGATGGGAGGGGTACATTGTGAAAGGTTGGGAGTGGTGAGATGAATGGATGGGAGGGAGGGATGGATGGATGGGATGGATGGGAGGGACACACTGTGAAGGGTTGGGGGTGGTGAGATGAATGGATGGGAGGGAGGGATGGATGGATGGGATGGATGGGAGGGATGGGATGGATGGGAGGGACACATTGTGAAGGGTTGGGGGTGGTGAGATGAATGGATGGGAGGGAGGGAGGGATGGGATGGATGGGAGGGATGGGAGGGACACACTGTGAAGGGTTGGGGGTGGTGAGATGAATGGATGGGAGGGAGGGAGGGATGGATGGATGGGATGGATGGGATGGATGGGATGGATGGGAGGGACACATTGTGAAGGGTTGGGGGAGGTGAGATGAATGGATGGGAGGGAGGGATGGATGGATGGGATGGATGGGATGGATGGGATGGTCACATTGTGAAGGGTTGGTGAGATGAATGGATGGGAGGGATGGATGGATGGGATGGATGGGAGGGATGGATGGATGGGAGGGACACATTGTGAAGGGTTGGGGGTGGTGAGATGAATGGATGGGAGGGATGGGATGGATGGACACATTGTGAAGGGTTGGGGGTGGTGAGATGAATGGATGGAAGGGAGGGATGGATGGATGGGATGGATGGGAGGGAGGGATGGGATGGATGGGATGGATGAGATGAATGGATGGGAGGGACACATTGTGAAAGGTTGGGGGTGGTGAGATGAATGGATGGGAGGGAGGGAGGGATGGCATGGCTGGGATGGATGAGAGGGATGGATGGGATGGATAGGAGGGAGGAATGGGATGGATGGGATGGATGGGAGGGCCACATTGTGAAGGGTTGGGGGTGGTGAGATGAATGGATGAGAGGGAGGGAGGGATGGGATGGATGGGATGGGAAGGATGGGAGAGACACATTGTGAAGGGTTGGGGGTGGTGAGATGAATGGATGGGAGGGAGGGATGGGATGGATGGGATGGGAGGGATGGGAGGGATGGATGGGATGGATGGGATGGATGGGAGGGACACCGTGTGATGGGTTGGGGGTGGTGAGATGAATGGATGGGAGGGAGGGATGGATGGATGGGATGGATTGGAGGGAGGGATAGGATGGATGGGATGGACGGGAGGGATGGAATGGATGGAAGGGACACATTGTGAAGGATTTGGGGTGGTAAGATGAATGGATGGAAGGGAGGGATGGATGGATGGATGGGATGGATGAGAGGGAGGGATTGGATGGATGGGATGGACGGAAGGGATGGAATGGATGGGAGGGACACATTGTGAAGGGTTGGGGGTGGTGAGATGAATGGATGGAAGGGAGGGAGGGATGGGATGGATGGGAGGGAGGGATGGGATGGATGGGATGGATGAGAAGGAGGGATGGGATGGATTAGATGGATGGGATGGATGGGATGGATGAGAGGGATGGGATGGATGGGAGGGACACATTGTGAAGGGTTGGGGGTGGTGAGATGAATGGATGGGAGGCATGGATGGATGGGAGGGATGGATGGGAGGGGCACATTGTGAAGGGTTGGGGGTGGTGAGATGAATGGATGGGATGGATGGGATGGATGGGAGGAAGGGATGGGATAAGTGGGAGGGAGGGATGGGATGGATGGGAGGGACACATTGTGAAGGGTTGGGGGTGGTGAGATGGATGGATGGGAGGGATGGATGGGATGGATGGAATGGATGGCATGGATGGGAGGGACACATTGTGAAAGGTTGGGGGTGGTGAGATGAATGGATGGGAGGGAGGGATGGATGGATGGGAGGGAGGGATGGGAGGGACACATTGTGAAGGGCTGGGGGTGGTGAGATGAATGGATGGGAGGGATGGGATGGATGGAAGGGATGGGAGGGACTCATTGTGAAGGGTTGGAGGTGGTGGGATGAATGGATGGAAGGGAGGGAGGGATGGATGGGATGGATGGGAGGGACACATTGTGAAGGATTGGGGGTGGTGAGATGAATGGATGGGAGGGAGGGAGGGATGGATGGATGGGATGGATGGGAGGGACACATTGTGAAGGGTTGGGGGTGGTGAGATGAATGGATGGGAGGGAGGGATGGATGGGATGGATGGGATGGATAGGGGGGATGGGATGGATGGGAGGGACACATTGTGAAAGGTTGGGGGTGGTGAGATGAATGGATGGGAGGGAGGGATGGGATGGATGGGATGGATGGATGGGATGGATGGGAGGGACACATTGTGAAGGGTTGGAGGTGGTGAGATGAATGGATGGGAGGGAGGGAGGGATGGATGGGAGGGATGGGGTGGATGGGAGAGACACATTGTGAAGGGTTGGGGGTGGTGAGATGAATGGATGGGAGGGAGGGATGGGATGGATGGGATGGATGGGAGGGACACATTGTGAAGGGTTGGGGGTGGTGAGATGAATGGATGGGAGGAAGGGATGGGATGGATGGGAGGGACACATTGTGAAGGGTTGGGGGTGGTGAGATGAATAGATGTGAGGGAGGAATGGATGGATGGGATGGATGGATGGGATGGATGGGAGGGACACATTGTGAAGGGTTGGGGGTGGTGAGATGAATGGATGGGAGGGAGGGATGGATGGGATGGATGGGATGGAAAAGGGGGATGGGATGGATGGGAGGGACACATTGTGAAAGGTTGGGGGTGGTGAGATGAATGGGTGGGAGGGAGGGATGGGATGGATGGGATGGATGGATGGGATGGATGGGAGGGACACAGTGTGAAGGGTTAGGGGTGGTGAGATGAATGGATGGGAGGGAGGGATGGGTGGATGGGAGGGAGGAATGGGATGGATTGGAGGGATGGGATGGATGGGAGGCACACATTGTGAAGGGTTGGGAGTGGTGAGATGAATGGATGGGAGGGAGGGATGGGATGGATGGGAGGGACACATTGTGAAGGGTTGGGGGTGGTGAGATGAATGGATGGGAGGGAGGGATGGATGGATGGGATGGATGGGAGGGACACATTGTGAAGGGTTGGGGGTGGTGGGATGAATGGATGGGAGGGAGGGATGGATGGATGGGAGGGATGGGATGGATGGGAGGGACACATTGTGAAGGGTTAGGGGTGGTGAGATGAATGGATGGGAGGGAGGGATGGGATGGATGGGAGGGATGGGATGGGATGGATGGGATGGACACATTGTGAAGGGTTGGGGGTGGTGAGATGAATGGATGGTGGGAGGGAGGGATGGATGGATGGGATGGATGGGAGGGACACATTGTGAAGGGTTGTGGGTGGTGAGATGAATGGATGGGAGGGAGGGATGGATGGATGGATGGATGGGATGGATGGGATGGATGGGAGGGACACATTGTGAAGGGTTTGGGGTGGTGAGATGAATTGATGGGAGGGAGGGAGGGATGGATGGATGGGATGGATGGGAGGGAGGGAGGAATGGATGGGATGGATGGATGGATGGATGGATGGGATGGATGGGAGGGACACATTGTGAAGGGTTGGGGGTGGTGAGATGAATGGATGGGAGGGAGGGATGGATGGATGGGATGGGAGGGATGGATGGATGGGATGGATGGATGGGATGGATGGGAGGGATGGGAGGGAGGGATGGATGGGATGGATGGGATGGATGGGAGGGATGGGAGGGAGGGAGGGATGGATGGGATGGATGGATGGATGGGATGGATGGGAGGGACACATTGTGAAGGGTTGGGGGTGGTGAGATGAATGGACGGGAGGGAGGGATGGGATGGATGGGGTGGGAGGGAGGAATGGAATGGATGGGATGGATGGGAGGGATGGGATGGATGGGAGGGACACATTGTGAAGGGTTGGGGGTGGTGAGATGAATGGATGGGAGGGAGGGATGGGATGGGTGGGAGGGATGGGAGGGACACATTGTGAAGGGTTGGGGGTGGTGAGATGAATGGATGGGAGGGAGGGATGGGATGGATGGGAGGGATGGGATGAATGGGATGGACACATTGTGAAGGGTTGGGGGTGGTGAGATGAATGGATGGGAGGGAGGGATGGGATGGATGGGATGGATGGGATGGATGGATGGGATGGATGCGAGGGATACATTGTGAAGGGTTGGGGGTGGTGAGATAAATGGATGGGAGGGAGGGATGGGATGGATGGGATGGATCGGATGGATGGGAGGGACACATTGTGAAGGGTTGGGGGTGGTGAGATAAATGGATGGGAGGGAGGGATGGGATGGATGGGAGGAATGGGATGAATGGGATGGATGGGAGGGACACATTGTGAAGGGTTGAGGGTGGTGAGATGAATGGATGGGAGGGAGGGATGGGATGGATGGGATGGATGGGAGGGACACACTGTGAAGGGTTGAGGGTGGTGAGATGAATGGATGGGAGGGAGGGATGGGATGGATGGGATGGACGGGATGGATGGGAGGGACACATTGTGAAAGGTTGGGGCTGGTGAGATGAATGGATGGGAGGGATGGATGGGATGGATGGGATGGATGGGAGGGATTGGAGGGACACATTGTGAAGGGTTGGGGGTGGTGAGATGAATGGATGGAAGGGAGGGATGGGATGGATGGGAGGAATGGGATGAATGGGATGGATGGGAGGGACACATTGTGAAGGGTTGAGGGTGGTGAGATGAATGGATGGGAGGGAGGGATGGGATGGATGGGATGGATGGGAGGGACACACTGTGAAGGGTTGAGGGTGGTGAGATGAATGGATGGGAGGGAGGGATGGGATGGATGGGATGGACGGGATGGATGGGAGGGACACATTGTGAAAGGTTGGGAGTGGTGAGATGAATGGATGGGAGGGAGGGATGGATGGATGGGATGGATGGGAGGGACACACTGTGAAGGGTTGGGGGTGGTGAGATGAATGGATGGGAGGGAGGGAGGGATGGATGGATGGGATGGATGGGAGGGACACATTGTGAAGGGTTGGGGGTGGTGAGATGAATGGATGGGAGGGAGGGATGGGATGGATGGGAGGGATGGGAGGGACACACTGTGAAGGGTTGGGGGTGGTGAGATGAATGGATGGGAGGGAGGGAGGGATGGATGGATGGGATGGATGGGAGGGACACATTGTGAAGGGTTGGGGGAGGTGAGATGAATGGATGGGAGGGAGGGATGGATGGATGGGATGGATGGGATGGATGGGATGGACACATTGTGAAGGGTTGGGGTGGTGAGATGAATGGATGGAGGGAGGGATGGGATGGGATGGATGGAGGGAGGGATGGGATGGATGGGAGGGACACATTGTGAAGGGTTGGGGGTGGTGAGATGGATGGATGGGAGGGATGGATGGGATGGATGGAATGGATGGCATGGATGGGAGGGACACATTGTGAAAGGTTGGGGGTGGTGGGATGAATGGATGGGAGGGAGGGATGGATGGATGGGAGGGAGGGATGGGAGGGACACATTGTGAAGGGCTGGGGGTGGTGAGATGATGGATGGGAGGGAGGGATGGGATGGATGGGATGGATGGGAGGGACACATTGTGAAGGGTTGGGGGTGGTGAGATGAATGGATGGGAGGGATGGATGGATCGGATGGATGGGATGGATGGGATGGATGGGAGGGACACATTGTTGAAAGGTTGGGGGTGGTGAGATGAATGGATGGGAGGGAGGGATGGATGGATGGGAGGGAGGGAGGGATGGGAGGGATGGGAGGGGACACATTGTGAAGGGTTGGGGGTGGTGAGATGAATGGATGGAGGGAGGGATGGGATGGATGGGAGGGACACATTGTGAAGGGTTGGGGGGTGGTGAGATGAATGGATGGGAGGGAGGGATGGGATGGATGGGATGGATAGGAGGGACACATTGTGAAGGGTTGGGGGTGGTGAGATGAATGGATGGGAGGGAGGGATGGGATGGATGGGAGGGACACATTGTGAAGGGTTGGGGGTGGTGAGATGAATGGATGGATGGGAGGGGATGGGATGGATGGGATGGATGGGAGGGACACACTGTGAAGTGTTGGGGGTGGTGAGGATGAATGGATGGGAGGGAGGGATGGATGGGAAGGATGGGAGGGACACATTGTGAAGGGTTTTGGGGAGGTGAGATGAATGGATGGGAGGGAGGGATGGATGGATGGGATGGAATGGGAGGGAGGGATGGGATGGATGGGAAGGATGGGAGGGACACATTGTGAAGGGTTGGGGGGTGGTGAGATGAATGGATGGGAGGGAGGGATGGGATGGATGGGATGGATGGCAGGGACACATTGTGAAGGGTTGGGGGGTAGTGAGATGAATGGATGGGAGGGAGGGATAGATGGGATGGGATGGATGGGAGGGATGGAATGGATGGGATGGGAGGGATGGGAGGGACACATTGTGAAAGGTTGGGTGGTGAGATGAATGGATGGGAGGGAGGGATGGATGGATGGGATGGATGGGATGGATGGGAGGGACACATTGTGAAGGGTTGGGGGTGGTGAGATGAATGGATGGAAGGGAGGGATGATGGATGGGATGGATGGGAGGGAGGAATGGGATGGATGGGATGGATGGGAGGGAGGAATGGGATGGATGGGATGGATGGGAGGGACACATTGTGAAGGGTTGGGGGTGGTGAGATGAATGGATGGGATGGGATGGATGGGAAGGAATGGATGGGATGGATGGGATGGATGGGAGGGATGGGAGGGGCACATTGTGAAGGGTTGGGGGTGGTGAAATGAATGGATGGGAGGGAGGGATGGGATGGATGGGAGGGACACATTGTGAAAGGTTGGGGGTGGTGAGATGAATGGATGGGAGGGAGGGATGGGGATGGATGGGAGGGATGGATGGGAGGGACACATTGTGAAGGCTTGGGGTGGTGAGATGAATGGATGGGAGGGAGGGATGGGATGGATGGGAGGGATGGATGGGAGGGAGGGATGGGATAGATGGGAGGGATACATTGTGAAGGGTTGGGGGTGGTGAGATGAATGGATGGGATGGATGGGAGGGATGGATGGGATGGATGGGAGGGACACATTGTGAAGGGTTGGGGGTGGTGAGATGAATGGATGGGAGGGATGGGATGGATAGGAAGGAGGGATGGGATGAATGGATTGGAGGACACATTGTGAAGGGTTGGGGGTGGTGAGATGAATGGATGGGAGGGAGGGACGGATGGATGGATGGATGGAGGGATGGGAGGGACACATTGTGAAGGGTTGGGGGTGGTGAGATGAATGGATGGAAGGGAGGGAGGGATGGGATGGATGGGATGGATGAGAGGGAGGGATGGGATGGATGGGATGGATGGGAGGGGGGGATGGATGGGATGGATGAGAGGGAGGGATGGGATGGATGAGATGGATGGGATGGATGGGAGGGGACACATTGTTAAGGGTTGGGGGTGGTGAGAAGAATAGATGGGAGGGATGGATAGATGGGAGGGATGGGATGGATGGGAGGGGCACATTGTGAAGGGTTGGGGGTGGTGAGAATGAATGGATGGGAGGGAGGGATGGATGGGAGGGATGGATGGGATGGATGGGAGGGATGGGAGGGACACATTGTAAAAGGTTGGGGGTGGTGAGATGAATGGATGGAGGGAGGGATGGGATGGATGGGATGGATGGGAAGGATGGGATAAATGGGAGGGACACATTGTGAAGGGTTGGGGGTGGTGAGATGAATGAATGGGAGGGAGGGATGGGATGGATGGGAGGAATAGGATGGATGGGAGGGACACATTGTGAAAGGTTGAGGGTGGTGAGATGAATGGATGGGAGGGATGGATGGGAGGGACACATTGTGAAAGGTTGGGGTGGTGAGATGATTAGATGGGAGGGAGGGATGGATGGAAGGGATGGATGGGAGCGATGGATGGGAGGGAGGGATGGGATGGATGGGAGGACACATTGTGAAAGGTTGGGGGTGGTGAGATGAATGGATGGGAGGGAGGGATGGGATGGATGGGAGGGACACATTGTGAAAGGTTGGGGGTGGTGAGATGATTAGATTGGAGGGAGGGATGGGATGGAAGGGATGGATGGGAGGGATGGGATGGATGCGATGGATGGAGGGAGGGATGGGATGGATGGGAGGGACACATTGTGAAAGGTTGGGGGTGGTGAGATGAATGGATGGGAGGGAGGGATGGGATGGATGAGAGGAATGGGATGGATGGGAGGGACACATTGTGAAAGGTTGGGGTAGTGAGATGAATGGATGGGAGGGAGGGATGGGATGGATGGGGATGGATGGGATGGGTGGGAGGGGACACACTGTGAAGGGTTGGGGGTGGTGAGATGAATGGATAGGAGGGAGGGATGGGATGATGGGAGGAATGGGATGGATGGAGGGACACATTGTGAAGGGTTGGGGGAGGTGAGATGAATGGATGGGAGGGAGGGATGGATGGATGGGATGGATGGGAGGGATGGATGGGAGGGAGGGACACATTGTGAAGGGTTGGGGGTGGTGAGATGAATGGATGGGAGGGAGGGATGGGATGGATGGGAGGGACACATTGTGAAGGGTTGGGGGTGGTGAGATGAATGGATGGGAGGGAGGGATGGGATGGATGGTAGGGAAACATTGTGAAAGGTTGGGGGTGGGTGAGATGATTAGATGGGAGGGAGGGATGGGATGGAAGGGATGGATGGGAGCGATGGATGGGAGGGGAGGGATGGGATGGATGGGGGGACACATTGTGAAAGGTTGGGGGTGGTGAGATGAATGGATGGGAGGGAGGGATGGGATGGATGAGAGGAATGGGATGGATGGGAGGGACACATTGTGAAGGGTTGGGGGTGGTGAGATGAATGGATGGGAGGGAGGGAGGGAGGGATGGAAAGGATGGGATGGATGAAAGGGACACATTGTGAAGGGTTGGGGGGAGGTGAGATGAATGGATGGGAGGGAGGGATGGATGGATGGGATGGATGGAGGGAAGGATGGGAGGGAGGGGACACATTGTGAAGGGTTGGGGGTGGTGAGATGAATGGATGGGAGGGAGGGATGGGATGGATGGGAGGGAGGGATGGGATGGATGGGAGGGACACATTGTGAAGGGTTGGGGGTGGTGAGATGAATGGATGGGAGGGATGGGATGGATAGGATGGATGGGAGGGACACATTGTGAAGGGTTGGGGGGTGGTGAGATGAATGGATGGGAGGGAGGGATAGATGGATGGGATGGATGGGAGGGATGGGATGGATGGGAGGGACACATTGTGAAGGGTTGGGGGTGGTGAGATGAATGGATGGGATGGGATGGATGGGAGGGGGGAGGGATGGGATGGATGGGAGGGACACATTGTGAAAGGTTGGGGGTGGTGAGATGATTAGATGGAGGGAGGGATGGGATGGAAGGGATGGATGGGAGCGATGGATGGGAGGGAGGGATGGGAGCGATGGATGGGAGGGAGGGATGGGATGGATGGGAGGACACATTGTGAAAGGTTGGGGGTGGTGAGATGAATGGATGGAGGGAGGGATGGGATGGATGGGAGGGACACATTGTGAAAGGTTGGGGGTGGTGAGATGATTAGATTGGAGGGAGGGATGGGATGGATGGGAGGGACACATTGTGAAGGGTTGAGGGTGGTGAGATGAATGGATGGGAGGGATGGATGGGAGGGACACATTGTGAAAGGTTGGAGGTGGTGAGATGATTAGATGGGAGGGAGGGATGGGATGGAAGGGATGCATGGGAGGGATGGGATGGATGCGATGGATGGGAGGGAGGATGGGATGGATGGGAGGGACACATTGTGAAAGGTTGGGGGTGGTGAGATGAATGGATAGGAGGAGGGATGGGATGGATGGGAGGAATGGGATGGATGGGAGGGACACATTGTGAAAGGTTGGGGGTAGTGAGATGAATGGATGGGAGGGAGGGATGGGATGGATGGGATGGGTGGGAGGGGACACACTGTGTAGGGTTGGGGGTGGTGAGATGAATGGATGGGAGGGAGGGAGGGATGGATGGAAAGGATGGGATGGATGGGAGGACCACATTGTGAAGGGTTGGGGGAGGTGAGATGAATGGATGGGGGAGGGATGGATGGATGGGATGGATGGGAGGGATGGATGGGAGGGAGGGACACATTGTGAAGGGTTGGGGGTGGTGAGATGAATGGATGGGAGGGAGGGATGGGATGGATGGGATGGATGGGAGGGAGGGAGGGATGGGATGGATGGGAGGGACACATTGTGAAGGGTTGGGGGTGGTGAGATGAATGGATGGGAGGGAGGGATGGGATAGATGAGATGGATGGGGGGGGACACATTGTGAAGGGTTGGGGGTGGTGAGATGAATGGATGGGAGGGAGGGATGGGATGGATGGGAGGGACACATTGTGAAAGGTTGGGGGTGGTGAGATGATTAGATTGGAGGGAGGGATGGGATGGATGGGAGGGACACATTGTGAAGGGTTGAGGGTGGTGAGATTGATTAGATGGATGGGAGGGATGGGATGGATGCGATGGATGGGAGGGAGGGATGGGATGGATGGGAGGGACACATTGTGAAAGGTTGGAGGTGGTGAGATGATTAGATGGGAGGGAGGGATGGGATGGAAGGATGGATGGGAGGGATGGGATGGATGCGATGGATGGGAGGGAGGGATGGGATGGATGGGAGGGACACATTGTGAAAGGTTGGGGGTGGTGAGATGAATGGATAGGAGGGAGGGATGGGATGGATGGGAGGGAATGGGATGGATGGGAGGGACACATTGTGAAAGGTTTGGGGGTAGTGAGATGAATGGATGGGAGGGAGGGATGGGATGGATGGGATGGGTGGGAGGGACACACTGTGTAGGGTTGGGGGTGGTGAGATGAATGGATGGGAGGGAGGGAGGATGGATGGAAAGGATGGGATGGATGGGAGGGACACATTGTGAAGGGTTGGGGGAGGTGAGATGAATGGATGGGAGGGAGGGATGGATGGATGGATGGATGGGAGGGATGGATGGGAGGGAGGGACACATTGTGAAGTGTTGGGGGTGGTGAGATGAATGGATTGGAGGGAGGGATGGGATGGATGGGATGGATGGGAGGGATGGGATGGATGGGAGGGACACATTGTGAAGGGTTGGGGGTGGTGAGATGAATGGATGGGAGGGAGGGATGGGATGGATGGGATGGATGGGAGGGATGGGATGGATGGGAGGGACACATTGTGAAGGGTTGGGGGTGGGTGAGATGAATGGATGGGAGGGAGGGATGGATGGATGGGAGGGGTGGATGGGAGGGAGGGACACATTGTGAAGGGTTGGGGGTGGTGAGATGAATGGATGGAAGGGATGGATGGATAGGATGGATGGGAGGGATAAATGGGTGGGACACATTGTGAAGGGTTGGGGGAGGTGAGATGAATGGATGGGAGGGAGGGATGGGATGGATGGATGGATGGATGGGAGGGACACATTGTGAAGGGTTGGGGGTGGTGAGATGAATGGATGGAAGGGAGGGATGGATGGATGGGATGGATCGGAGGGAGGGATGGGATGGATGGGAGGAAGGGATGGATGGGAGGAAGGGAGGGAGGGAGGGATGGATGGGATGAATGGATAGATGGATGGATGGATGGATGTGATGGATGGGAGGGACACATTGTGAAGGGTTGGGGGTGGTGAGATGAATGGATGGAAGGGAGGGATGGATGGATGGGATGGATGGGAGGGAGGAATGGGATGAATGGGATGGATGTGATGGATGGGAGGGACACATTGTGAAGGGTTGGGGGTGGTGAGATGAATGGATGGAAGGGATGGATGGATGGGATGGATGGGAGGGATGGATGGGAGGGGCACATTGTGAAGGGTTGGGGGTGAAGAGATGAAGGGATGGGATGGATGGGAGGGACACATTGTGAAGGATTGGGGGTGGTGAGATGAATGGATGGGAGGGAGGGATGGATGGGAGGGATGGATGGGAGGGATGGGATGGATGGGAGGGACACATGTGAAAGGTTGGGGTGTGGTGAGATGAATGGATGGGAGGGAGGGATGGGATGGATGGGATAGATGGGAGGGATGGGATGGATGGGAGGGACACATTGTGAAAGGTTGGGGGGTGGTGAGATGAATGGATGGGAGGGAGGGACACATTGTGAAG
Organism: Rana muscosa; assembly: GCA_029206835.1. Taxonomy (NCBI): domain Eukaryota; kingdom Metazoa; phylum Chordata; class Amphibia; order Anura; family Ranidae; genus Rana; species Rana muscosa. The sequence continues at coordinate 319,512,839 of CM055124.1, forward strand.
GGTTGGGGGGTGGTGAGATGAATGGATGGGAGGGAGGGATGGATGGGATGGGATGGATGGGAGGGATTAAAGGGATGGATGGGATGGGAGGGACACATTGTGAAAGGTTGGGTGTGGTGAGATGAATGGATGGGAGGGAGGGATGGATGGATGGGATGGATGGGAGGCAGGGATGGGATGGATGGGATGGATGGGAGGGACACATTGTGAAGTGTTGGGGGTGGTGAGATGAATGGATGGGAGGGAGGATGGGATGGATGGGATGATGGATGGGAGGGGACACATTGTGAAGGGTTGGGGTGGTGAGATGAATGGATGGGAAGGGATGGGATGGGATGGATGGGATGGATGGGAGGGATGGGATGGATGGGAGGGACACATTGTGAAGGGTTGGGGGTGGTGAGATGAATGGATGGGATGGATAGATGGATGGATGGGATGGATTGAAGGGACACATTGTGAAGGGTTGGGGGTGGTGAGATGAATGGATGTGAGGGAGGGATGGGATGGATGGGATGGGATGGATGGATGGGAGGGACACATTGTGAAGGGTTGGGGTGGTGAGATGAATGGATGGGAAGGGATGGGATGGGATGGATGGGATGGATGGGAGGGACACATTGTGAAGGGTTGGGGGTGGTGAGATGAATGGATGGGAAGGGATGGGATGGGATGGATGGGAGGGACACATTGTGAAGGGTTGGGGGTGGTGAGATGAATGGATGGGATGGATGGATGGGATGGATTGAAGGGACACATTGTGAAGGGTTGGGGGTGGTGAGATGAATGGATGGTGAGGGAGGGAGGGATGGATGGATGGGAGGGATGGGATGGATGGGAAGGATGGGAGGGACACATTGTGAAGGGTTAGGGGTGGTGAGATGAATGGATGGGAGGGAGGGATGGGATGGAAGGGATGGATGGGAGGGATGGGATGGATGGAAGGGACACATTGTGAAAGGTTGGGGGTGGTGAGATGAATGGATGGGAGGGAGGGATGGGATAGATGGGATGGATGGGATGAATGGATGGATGGGAGGGATGTAAGGGATGGGAGTGGTGAGATGAATGGATGGGAGGGATGGATGGGATGGATGGGATGGATGGGAGGGACACATTGTGAATGGTTGGGGGTGGTGAGATGAATGGATGGGAGGGAGGGAGGGATGGATGGGATGGATGGATGGGATGGATGGGAGGGACACATTGTGAAGGGTTGGGGGTGGTGAGATTAATGGATGGGAGGGAGGGATGGGATGGATGGGAGGGAGGGATGGGATGGATGGCATGGATGGGAGAGACACATTGTGAGGGTTGGGGTGGTGAGATGAATGGATGGGACGGATGGGAGGGAGGATGGAGGGATGGGATGGATGGGAGGGACACATTGTGAAGGGTTGGGGGTGGTGAGATGAATGGATGGGAAGGGATGGGATGAATGGGATGGATGGGATGGATACATTGTGAAAGGTTGGGGGTGGTGAGATGAATGGATGGTAGGGAGGGATGGGATGGATGGGATGGATAGGAGGGATGGGATGGATGGGAGGGACACATTGTGAAGGGTTGGGGGTGGTGAGATGAATGAATGGGAGGGAGGGATGGGATGGATGGGATGGATGGGAGGGATGGGATGGATGGGAGGGACACATTGTGAAAGGTTGGGGTGGTGAGATGAATGGATGGGAGGGAGTGATGGGATGGATGGGATGGATGGATGGATGGGAGGGATGTAAGGGATGGGAGTGGTGAGATGAATGAATGGGAGGAGGGATGGGATGGATGGGATGGATGGGATGGATGGGAGGGACACATTGTGAAGGGTTCGGGGTGGTGAGATGAATGATGGGAGGGAGGGATGGGATGGATGGGAGGGAGGGATGGATGGGATGGATGGATGGGATGGATGGGAGGGGCACATTGTAAAAGGTTGGGGGTGGTGAGATGAATGGATGGAAGGGAGGGATGGATGGATGGGATGGATGGGAAGGGATGGGATGAATGGGATGGATGGGATGGATGAGAGGGACACATTGTGAAGGGTTGGGGTGGTGAGATGAATGGATGGATGGATGGGATAGATGGGAGGGATGGATGGGAGGGGCACATTGTGAAAGGTTGGGGGTGGTGAGATGAATGGATGGAAGGGAGGGATGGATGGATGGGATGGATGGGAGGGATGGGATGAATGGGATGGATGGGATGGATGAGAGGGACACATTGTGAAGGGTTGGGGGGTGGTGAGATGAATGGATGGGATGGATGGGAGGGAGGAATAAGATGGATGGGATGGATGGGAGGGACACAATGTGAAGGGTTGGGGGTGGTGAGATGAATGGATGGGAGGGTGGGATGGGATGGATGGGATGGATGGGAGGGATGGGATGATGGGATGGATGGGATGGATGAGAGGGACACATTGTGAAGGGTTGGGGGTGGTGAGATGAATGGATGGGATGGATGGGATGGATGGGAGGGATGGGAGGGACACATTGTGAAGGGTTGGGGGTGGTGAGATGAATGGATGGGAAGGGATGGGAGGGATGGGATGGATGGGAGGGACACATTGTGAAAGGTGGGGGTGGTGAGATGAATGGATGGGAGGGATGGATGGAATGGGATAGATGGGAGGGATGGATGGGAGGGGCACATTGTGAAAGGTTGGGGGTGGTGAGATGAATGGATGGAAGGGAGGGATGGATGGATGGGATGGATGGGAGGGATGGGATGAATGGATGGATGGGATGGATGAGAGGGACACATTGTGAAGGGTTGGGGGTGGTGAGATGAATGGATGGGATGGATGGGATGGATGGGAGGGAGGAATAAGGTGGATGGGGATGGATGGGAGGGACACAATGTGAAGGGTTGGGGGTGGTGAGATGAATGGATGGGAGGGTGGGGATGGGAATGGATGGGATGGATGGGAGGGATGGGATGAATGGGATGGATGGGATGGATGAGAGGGACACATTGTGAAGGGTTGGGGGTGGTGAGATGAATGGATGGGATGGATGGGATGGATGGGAGGGATGGATGGGAGGGATGGGATGGATGGAGGGACACATTGTGAAGGGGTTGGGGGTAGTGAGATGAATGGATGGAGGGAGGGATGGGAGGGATGGGAGGGACACATTGTGAAAGGTTGGGGGTGGTGAGATGAATGGATGGAAGGGAGGGATGGATGGATGGGATGGATGGGATGGATGGGAGGGAGGGAGGGATGGATGGGATGAATGGATGGGATGGATGGGAGGGACACATTGTGAAGGGTTGGGGGTGGTGAGATGAATGGATGGAAGGGAGGGAGGGATGGGATGGATGGATGGATGAGAGGGAGGGATGGGATGGATGGGATGGATGGGAGGGAGGAATGGGATGGATGGGATGGATGGGAGGGACACATTGTGAAGGGTTGGGGGTGGTGAGATGAATGGATGGGAGGGATGGGTGGATGGGATTGGATGGGAGGGGCACATTGTGAAGGGTTGGGGGGTGGTGAGATGAATGGATGGGAGGGAGGGATGGGATGGATGGGATGGATGGAGGGAGGAATGGGCTGGATGGGAGGGACACATTGTGAAGGGTTGGGGGTGGTGGAGATGAATGGATGGAGTGAGGGATGGATGGAATGGATGGGGGGGAGGGATGGGATGGATGGGATGAAGGGATGGGAGGGACACATTGTGAATGGTTGGGGGTGGTGAGATGAATGGATAGGAGGTAGGGATGGATGGATAGGAGGGATGGATGGATGGGAGGGACACCTTGTGAAGGGTTGGGGGTGGTGAGATGAATGGATGGGAGGGATGGATGGATGGGATGGATGGGATGGATAGGAAGGACACATTGTGAAGGGTTGGGGGTGGTGAGATGAATGGATGGGAGGGAGGGATGGGATGGATGGATGGGATGGATGGGAGGGACACATTGTGAAGGGTTGGGGGTGGTTGAGATGAATGGATGGAAGGGAGGGATGGATGGATGGGAGGGAAAGATGGGATGGATGGGATGGATGGGAGGGATGGAATGGATGGGAGGGACACATTGTGAAGGGTGGGGGGTGGTGAGTTGAATGGATGGAAGGGAGGGAGGGATGGGATGGATGGGATGGATGAGAGGGAGGGATGGGATGGATGGGATGGATGGGAGGGATGGGATGGATGGGATGGATGAGAGGGAGGGATGGGATGGATGAGATGGATGGGAGGGATGGGATGGATGGGATGGATGGGAGGTGATGGGATGGATGGGAGAGACACATTGTGAAGGGTTGTGGGTGTTGAGATGGATGGGAGGGAGGGATGGGATGGATGGGAGGGATGGATGGGATGAATGGGAGGGAGGGATGGAATGGATGGGATGGATGGGAGGGACACATTGTGAAGGTTGGGGGTGGTGAGATGAATGGATGGGAGGGAGGAATGGGATGGATGGGGATCGGATGGATGGATGGGATGGATGGGAGGGACACATTGTGAAGGTTCGGGGTGGTGAGATGAATGGATGGGAGGGAGGGATGGATGGATGGGAGGGAGGGATGGGAGGGATGGGAGGGAGGGACACATTGTGAAAGGTTGGGGGTGGTGAGATGAATGGATGGGAGGGAGGGATGGGATGGATGGATGGGATGGATGGGAGGGACACATTGTGAAGGGTTGGGGGTGGTGAGATGAATGGATGGGAGGGGAGGGATGGGATGGCAGGGATGGATGGGAGGGATGGGATGGATGAAATGGATGGGAGGGATGGATGGGAGGGACACATTGTGAAAGGTTGGTTGTGGTGAGATGAATGGATGGGAGGGAGGGGATGGGATGGATGGGATGGATGGGAGGGACACACTGTGAAGGGTTGGGGGAGGTGAGATGAATGGATGGGAGGGAGGGATGGATGGATGGGATGGATGGGAGGGATGGATGAGGAGGGAGGGACACATTGTGAAGGGTTGGGGGTGGTGAGATGAATGGATGGAGGATGGATGGATGGGATGGATGGGATGGATGGGAGGGACACATTGTGAAGGGTTGGGGGTGGTGAGATGAATGGATGGGATGGATGGATGGGATGGATGGATGGGATGATGGATGTAAGGGATGGAAGAGATGGGGTTGGTGAGATGAATGGATGGGAGGGAGAATGGATGGATGGATGGGATGGATGGGAGGGATGGGAGGGATGGATGGAGTAGGATGGATAGGAGGGACACATTGTGAAGGGTTGGGGGTGGTGAGATGAATGGATGGGAGGGAGGGATGGGATGGATGGGAGGGATGGGATGGATGGACACATTGTGAAGGGTTGGGGGTGGTGAGATGAATGGATGGAAGGGAGGGATGGATGGGATGGATGGGAGGGAGGGATGGGATGGATGGGATGGATGGGAGGGATGGGATGGATGGATGAGATGAATGGATGGGAGGGACACATTGTGAAGGGTTGGTGAATGGATGTAAGGGAGGGAGGGATGGGATGGATGGGATGGATGAGAGGGAGGGATGGGATGGATGGGAGGGATGGGATGGATGGGGGGGACACATTGTGAAGGGTTGGGGGTGGTGAGATGAATGGATGGGAGGGATGGATGGGATGGATGGGAGGGATGGATGGGAGGGGCACATTGTGAAGGGTTGGGGGTGGTGAGATGAATGGATGGAAGGGATGGATGGGATGGATGGATGGGATGGATGGGAAGGACACATTGTGAAGGGTTGGGGGTGGTGAGATGAATGGATGGGAGGGAGGGATGGATGGATGGGAGGGAGGAATGGGATGGATGGGAGGGATGGGATGGATGAGATGAATGGATGGGAGGGACACATTGTGAAGGGTTGGGGGTGGTGAGGTGAATGGATGGGAGGGAGGGATGGAATGGATAGGATAGATGAGAGGGATGGATGGGATGGATGGGAGGGAGGGATGGGATGGATGGGATGGATGAGAGGGAGGGATGGGATGGATGGATGGGATGGATGGGAGGGACACATTGTGAAGGGTTGGGGGTGGTGAGATGAATGGATGGGAGGGATGGATGGGATGGATGGGAGGGATGGATGGGAGGGGCACATTGTGAAAGGTTGGGGGTGGTGAGATGAATGGATGGAAGGGAGGGATGGATGGATGGGAGGGAGGGATGGGATGGATGGGAGGGAGGGATGGATGGGATGAATGGATGGATGGATGGATAGGATGGATGGGAGGGACACATTGTGAAGGGTTGGGGGTGGTGAGATGAATGGATGGAAGGGAGGGAGGGATGGGATGGATGGGATGGATGTGAGGGAGAGATGGGATGGATGGGATGGATGGGAGGGAGGGATGGGATGGATGGGATGGATGGGAGGGAGGGATGGGATGGATGGGATGGATGAGAGGGAGGCATGGGATGGATGGGATGGATGGGATGGATGAGAGGGGACACATTGTGAAGGGTTGGGGGGTGGTGAGATGAATGGATGGGATGGATGGGATGGATGGGAGGGATGGATGGGAGGGATGGGATGGATGGGAGGGACACATTGTGAAGGGTTGGGGGTGGTGAGATGAATGGATGGAAGAGAGGGATGGATGGATGGGAGGGAGGGATGGGATGGATGGGAGGGAGGGATGGATGGGATGAATGGATGGATGGATGGATAGGATGGATGGGAGGGACACATTGTGAAGGGTTGGGGGGTGGTGAGATGAATGGATGGAAGGGAGGGAGGGATGGGATGGATGGGATGGATGTGAGGGAGGGATGGGATGGATGGGATGGATGGGAGGGAGGGATGGGATGGATGGGATGGATGAGAGGGAGGCATGGGATGGATGGGATGGATGGAAGGGATGGATGGGAGGGGCACATTGTGAAGGGTTGGGGGTGGTGAGATGAATGGATGGGTGGGAGAGATGGGATGGATGGGAGGGATGGGAGGGACACATTGTGAAGGGTTGGGGGTGGTGAGATGAATGGATGGGAGGGAGGGAGGGATGGATGGGATGGATGGATGGATGGGATGGATGGGAGGGACACATTGTGAAGGGTTGGGGGTGGTGAGATGAAGGGATGGGAGGGAGGGAGGGATGGATGGATGGGATGGATGGGAGGGATGGGATGGATGGGATGGATGGGAGGGACACATTGTGAAGGGTTGGAGGTGGTGAGATGAATGGGAGGGAGGGATGGGATGGATGGGAGGGACACATTGTGAAGGGTTGGGGGTGGTGAGATGAATAGATGGGAGGGAGGGATGGGATGGATGGGATGGATGGGAGGGACACATTGTGAAGGGTTGGAGGTGGTGAGATGAATGGATGGGAGGGAGGGATGGGATGGATGGGAGGGACACATTGTGAAGGGTTGGGGGTGGTGAGATGAATGGATGGGAGGGAGGGATGGGATGGATGGGATGGATGGGAGGGACACATTGTGAATTGTTGAGGGTGGTGAGATGAATGGATGGGAGGGAGGGATGGATGGGATGGGATGGATGGGAGAGATTAAAGGGATGGATGGGAGGGACACATTGTGAAAGGTTGGGGGTGGTGAGATGAATGGATTGGAGGGAGGGATGGATGGATGGGATGAATGGGAGGCAGGGATGGGATGGATGGGATGGATGGGAGGGACACATTGTGAAGGGTTGGGGTGGTGAGATGAATGGCTGGGATGGAGGGATGGATGGGATGGATTGATGGGATGGATGGGATGGATGGGAGGGGCACATTGTGAAGGGTTGGGGGTGGTGAGATGAATGGATGGGAGGGAGGGATGGGATGGATGGGATGGATGGGAGGGACACTTTGTGAAAGGTTGGGGGTGGTGAGATGAATGGATGGGAGGGAGGGATGGGATGGATGGGATGGACACATTGTGAAGGGTTGGAGGTGGTGAGATGAATGGATGGGAGGGAGGGATGGGATGGATGGGAGAGACACATTGTGAAGGGTTGGAGGTGGTGAGATGAATGGATGGGAGGGAGGGATGGGATGGATGGGATGGATGGGAGGGACACATTGTGAAGGGTTGAGGGTGGTGAGATGAATGGATGGGAGGGAGGGATGGATGGGATGGGATGGATGGGAGAGATTAAAGGGATGGATGGGAGGGACACATTGTGAAAGGTTGGGGGTGGTGAGATGAATGGATGGGAGGGATGGATGGATGGGATGAATGGGAGGCAGGGATGGGATGGATGGGATGGATGGGAGGGACACATTGTGAAGGGTTGGGGGTGGTGAGATGAATGGCTGGGAGGGAGGGATGGATGGGATGGATGGATGGGTGGGATGGATGGGATGGATGGGAGGGATGGGAGGGACACTTTGTGAAAGGTTGGGGGTGGTGAGATGAATGGATGGGAGGTTGGGATGGGATGGATGGGAGGGACACATTGTGAAAGGTTGGGGGTGGTGAGATGAATGGATGGGAGGGAGGGAGGGATGGATGGGATTGATGGGATGGATGGGAGGGACACATTGTGAAGGGTTGGGGGTGGTGAGATGAATGGATGGGAGGGAGGGATGGATGGGATGGGATGGATGGGAGGGATGGGATAGATGGGAGGGACACATTGTGAAGGGTTGGGGTGGTGAGATGAATGGATGGGAGGGAGAGATGGGAGGGATGGGAGGGATGGGAGGGACACTTTGTGAAAGGTTGGGGGTGGTGAGATGAATGGATGGGAAGGGATGGGATGGATGGATGGGAGGGACACATTGTGAAGGGTTGGGGTGGTGAGATGAATGGATGGGAAGGGATGGGATGGGATGGATGGGATGGATGGGAGGGATGGGATGGATGGGAGGGACACATTGTGAAGGGTTGGGGGTGGTGAGATGAATGGATGGGAAGGGATGGGATGGGATGGATGGGATGGATGGGAGGGGTGAGATGGATTGGAGGGACACATTGTGAAGGGTTGGGGTGTTTAAATGAATGGATGGGATGGATGGATGGATGGGATGGACTGAAGGGACACATTGTGAAGGGTTGGGGTGGTGAGATGAATGGATGGGAGGGAGGGATGGGATGGATGGGATGGATGGGAGGGACACATTGTGAAGGGTTGGGGGTGGTGAGATGAATGGATGGGAGGGAGGGATGGGATGGATGGGATGGATGGGAGGGATGGGAAGGATGGGAGGGATGGGATGGATGGGAGGGACACATTGTGAAAGGTTGGGGGTGGTGAGATGAATGGATGGGAGGGAGGGATGGGATAGATGGGATGGATGGGATGGATGGATGGATGTAAGGGATGGGAGTGGTGAGATGAATGGATGGGAGAGAGGGATGGGATGGATGGGATGGATGGGATGGATGGGAGGGACACATTGTGAATGGTTGGGGGTGGTGAGATGAATGGATGGGAGGGAGGGATGGGATGGATGGGATGGATGGATGGGAGGGACACATTGTGAAGGGTTGGGGGTGGTGAGATGAATGGATGGGAGGGATGGGATGGATGGGAGGGAGGGATGGGATGGATGGGATGGATGGATGGGATGGATGGGAGAGACACATTGTGAAGGGTTGGGGTGGTGAGATGAATGGATGGGACGGATGGGAGGGAGGGATGGGAGGGACACATTGTGAAGGGTTGGGGGTGGTGAGATGAATGGATGGGAAGGAGGGATGGGATGGATGGGATGGATAGGAGGGATGGGATGGATGGGAGGGACACATTGTGAAGGGTTGGGGGTGGTGAGATGAATGGATGGGATGGAGGGAGGGATGGGATGGATGGGATGGATGGGAGGGACACATTGTGAAGGGTTAGGGGTGGTGAAATGAATGGATGGGAGGGAGGGATGGGATGATCGGGATGGATGGGAGGGATGGGAAGGATGGGAGGGATGGGATGGATGGGAGGGACACATTGTGAAAGGTTGGGGGTGGTGAGATGAATGGATGGGAGGGAGGGATGGGATGGATGGGATGGATGGGATGGATGGATGGATGGGAGGGATGTAAGGGATGGGAGTGGTGAGATGAATGGATGGGAGGGAGGGATGGGATGGATGGGATGGATGGGAGGGACACATTGTGAATGGTTGGGGGTGGTGAGATGAATTGATGGGAGGGAGGGATGGGATGGATGGGATCGGATGGATGGATGGGATGGATGGGATTGATGGGTTGGACACATTGTGAAGGGTTCGGGGTGGTGAGATGAATGGATGGGAGGGAGGGATGGGATGGATGGGAGGGAGGGATGGGATGGATGGGATGGATGGATGGGATGGATGGGATGGATGGGAGGGGCACATTGTGAAAGGTTGGGGGTGGTGAGATGAATGGATGGAAGGGAGGGATGGATGGATGGGATGGATGGGAGGAATGGGATGAATGGGATGGATGGGATGGATGAGAGGGACACATTGTGAAGGGTTGGGGGTGGTGAGATGAATGGATGGGATGGATGGATGGGATGGATGGGAGGGAGGAATAAGATGGATGGGATGGATGGGAGGGACACAATGTGAAGGGTTGGGGGTGGTGAGATGAATGGATGGGAGGGTGGGATGGGATGGATGGGATGAATGGGATGGATGGGATGGATGAGAGGGACACATTGTGAAGGGTTGGGGGTGGTGAGATGAATGGATGGGATGGATGGGATGGATGGGAGGGATAGATGGGAGGGATGGGATGGATGGGAGGGACACATTGTGAAGGGTTGGGGGTGGTGAGATGAATGGATGGAAGGGAGGGATGGATGGATGGGAGGGAGGGATGGGATGGATGGGAGGGAGGGATGGATGGGATGAATGGATGGATGGATGGATAGGATGGATGGGAGGGACACATTGTGAAGGGTTGGGGGTGGTGAGATGAATGGATGGAAGGGAGGGAGGGATGGGATGGATGGGATGGATGTGAGGGAGGGATGGGATGGATGGGATGGATGGGAGGGAGGGATGGGATGGATGGGATGGATGAGAGGGAGGCATGGGATGGATGGGATGGATGGAAGGGATGGATGGGAGGGGCACATTGTGAAGGGTTGGGGGTGGTGAGATGAATGGATGGGTGGATGGGATGGATGGGAGGGATGGATGGGAGGGGCACATTGTGAAGGGTTGGGGGTGGTGAGATCAATGGATGGGAGGGAGGGATGGGATGGATGGGATGGATGGGAGAGAGGAATGGGATGGATGGGATGGATGGGAGGGACAAATTGTGAAGGGTTGGGGGTGGTGAGATGAATGGATGGGAGGGAGGGATGGATGGGAGAGATGGATGGGATGGATGGGATGGATGGGAGGGATGGGATGGATGGGAGGGACACATTGTGAAAGGTTGGGGTTGGTGAGATGAATGGATGGGAGGGAGGGATGGGATGGATGGGATGGATGGGAGGGACACATTGTGAAGGGTTGGGGGTGGTGAGATGAATGGATGGAAGGGAGGGATGGATGGAAGGGAGGGATGGGAGGGATGGGATGGATGGGATGGGAGGGATGGGAGGGACACATTGTGAATGGTTGGGGGTGGTGAGATGAATGGATAGGAGGGAGGGATGGATGGATGGGATGGATAGGAGTGATGGGATGGATGGGAGGGACACCTTGTGAAGGGTTGGGGGTGGTGAGATGAATGGATGGGAGGGATGGATGGATGGATGGATGGATGGGAGGGATGGATGGGATGGATGGGAGGGACACATTGTGAAGGGTTGGGGGTGGTGAGATGAATGGATGGGAGGGAGGGATGGGATGGATGGGATGGATGGGAGGGACACATTGTGAAGGGTTGGGGTGGTGAGATGAATGGATGGAAGGGAGGGATGGATGGATGGGATGGATGGGAGGGAGGGATGGGATGGATAGGAGGGATGGAATGGATGGGAGGGACACATTGTGAAGGGTGGGGGTGGTGAGTTGAATGGATGGAAGGGAGGGAGGGATGGGATGGATGAGAGGGATGGATGGGATGGATGGGAGGGATGGGATGGATGGGATGGATGAGAGGGAGGGATGGGATGGATGAGATGGATGGGAGGGATGGGATGGATGGGATGGATGGGAGGGATGGGATGGATGGGAGGGACACATTGTGAAGGGTTGGGGGTGTTGAGATGAATGGATGGGAGGGAGGGATGGGATGGGATGGATGGGAGGGATGGATGGGATGGATGGGAGGGAGGGATGGGATGGATGGGATGGATGGGAGGGACACATTGTGAAAGGTTGGGGGTGGTGAGATGAATGGATGGGAGGGAGGAATGGGATGGATGGGATGGATGGGAGGGACACATTGTGAAAGGTTGGGGGTGGTGAGATGAATGGATAGGAGGGAGGGATGGATGGATGGGAGGGATGGGAGGAATGGGAGGGACACATTGTGAAAGGTTGGGGGTGGTGAGATGAATGGATGGGAGGGAGGGATGGGATGGATGGATGGGATGGATGGGAGGGACACATTGTGAAGGGTTGGGGGTAGTGAGATGAATGGATGGGAGGGAGGGATGGAATGGAAGGGATGGATGGGAGGGATGGGATGGATTGGATGGATGGGAGGGATGGGATGGATGAAATGGATGGGAGGGATGGATGGGATGGACACATTGTGAAAGGTTGGGGGTGGTGAGATGAATGGATGGGAGGGAGGGATGGGATGGATGGGAGGGACACACTGTGAAGGGTTGGGGGTGGTGAGATGAATGGATGGGAGGGATGGATGGATGGGATGGATGGGAGGGAGGGACACATTGTGAAGGGTTGGGGGTGGTGAGATGAATGGATGGGAGGGAGCGATGGATGGAATGGATGGGAGGAATGGGATGGATGGGATGGATGGGAGGGACATATTGTGAAGGGTTGGGGGTGGTGAGATGAATGAATGGGAGGGAGGGATGGATGGGATGGATCGATGGGAGGGATGTAAGGGATGTAAGGGATGGGGTTGGTGAGATGAATGGTTGGATGGGAGGAATGGGATGGATGGGATGGTTGGGAGGGACACATTGTGAAGGGTTGGGGGTGGTGAGATGAATGGATGGGATGGATGGATGGGATGGATGGATGGGAGGGATGTAAGGGATGTAAGGGATGGGGTTGGTGAGATGAATGGATGGGAGGGAGAATGGATGGATGGATGGGATGGATGGGATAGATGGGAGGGACACATTGTGAAGGGTTGGGGTGGTGAGATGAATGGATGGGAGGGAGAGATGGGATGGATGGGAGGGATGGGAGGGACACTTTGTGAAAGGTTGGGGGTGGTGAGATGAATGGATGGGAGGGAGGGATGGGATGGATGGGAGGGACACATTGTGAATGGTTGGGGGTGGTGAGATGAATGGATGGGAGGGAGGGATGGGATGGATGGGATGGATGGGAGGGACACATTGTGAAGGGTTGAGGGTGGTGAGATGAATGGATGGGAGGGAGGGATGGATGGGATGGGATGGATGGGAGGGATGGGATGGATGGGAGGGACACATTGTGAAGGGTTGGGGTGGTGAGATGAATGGATGGGAAGGGATGGGATGGGATGGATGGGATGGATGGGAGGGATGAGATGGATTGGAGGGACACATTGTGAAGGGTTGGGGTGTTTAAATGAATGGATGGGATGGATGGATGGATGGGATGGATTGAAGGGACACATTGTGAAGGGTTGGGGTGGTGAGATGAATGGATGGGAGGGAGGGATGGGATGGATGGGATGGATGGGAGGGACACATTGTGAAGGGTTGGGGGTGGTGAGATGAATGGATGGGAGGGAGGGATGGGATGGATGGGATGGATGGGAGGGATGGGAAGGATGGGAGGGATGGGATGGATGGGAGGGACACATTGTGAAAGGTTGGGGGTGATGAATGGATGGGAGGGAGGGATGGGATAGATGGGATGGATGGGATGGATGGATGGATGTAAGGGATGGGAGTGGTGAGATGAATGGATGGGAGAGAGGGATGGGATGGATTGGATGGATGGGAGGGACACATTGTGAATGGTTGGGGGTGGTGAGATGAATGGATGGGAGGGAGGGATGGGATGGATGGGAGGGACACATTGTGAAGGGTTGGGGGTGGTGAGATGAATGGATGGGAGGGATGGGATGGATGGGAGGGAGGGATGGGATGGATGGGATGGATGGATGGGATGGATGGGAGAGACACATTGTGAAGGGTTGGGGTGGTGAGATGAATGGATGGGACGGATGGGAGGGAGGGATGGGAGGGACACATTGTGAAGGGTTGGGGGTGGTGAGATGAATGGATGGGCTGGAGGGATGGGATGGATGGGATGGATAGGAGGGATGGGATGGATGGGAGGGACACATTGTGAAGGGTTGGGGGTGGTGAGATGAATGGATGGGATGGATGGATGGATGGATGGGATGGATTGAAGGGACACATTGTGAAGGTTTGGGGGGTGGTGAGATGAATGGATGGGAGGGAGGGATGGGATGGATGGATGGGATGGATGGGAGGGACACATTGTGAAGAGTTGGGGGTGGTGAGATGAATGGATGGGAGGGAGGGAGGGATGGGATGGATGGGATGGATGGGAGGGACACATTGTGAAGGGTTAGGGGTGGTGAAATGAATGGATGGGAGGGAGGGATGGGATGATCGGGATGGATGGGAGGGATGGGAAGGATGGGAGGGATGGGATGGATGGGAGGGACACATTGTGAAAGGTTGGGGGTGGTGAGATGAATGGATGGGAGGGAGGGATGGGATGGATGGGATGGATGGGATGGATGGATGGATGGGAGGGATGTAAGGGATGGGAGTGGTGAGATGAATGGATGGGAGGGAGGGATGGGATGGATGGGAGGGACACATTGTGAATGGTTGGGGGTGGTAAGATGAATTGATGGGAGGGAGGGATGGGATGGATGGGATCGGATGGGATGGATGGGATTGATGGGTGGGACACATTGTGAAGGGTTCGGGGTGGTGAGATGAATGGATGGGAGGGAGGGATGGGATGGATGGGAGGGAGGGATGGGATGGATGGGATGGATGGATGGGATGGATGGGAGGGATGGATGGGAGGGGCACATTGTGAAAGGTTGGGGGTGGTGAGATGAATGGATGGAAGGGAGGGATGGATGGATGGGATGGATGGGAGGAATGGGATGAATGGGATGGATGGGATGGATGAGAGGGACACATTGTGAAGGGTTGGGGGTGGTGAGATGAATGGATGGGATGGATGGATGGGATGGATGGGAGGGAGGAATAAGATGGATGGGATGGATGGGAGGGACACAATGTGAAGGGTTGGGGGTGGTGAGATGAATGGATGGGAGGGTGGGATGGGATGGATGGGAGGGATGGGATGAATGGGATGGATGGGATGGATGAGAGGGACACATTGTGAAGGGTTGGGGGTGGTGAGATGAATGGATGGAAGGGAGGGATGGATGGATGGGAGGGAGGGATGGGATGGATGGGAGGGAGGGATGGATGGGATGAATGGATGGATGGATGGATAGGATGGATGGGAGGGACACATTGTGAAGGGTTGGGGGTGGTGAGATGAATGGATGGAAGGGAGGGAGGGATGGGATGGATGGGATGGATGAGAGGGAGGGATGGGATGGATGGGATGGATGGGAGGGAGGGATGGGATGGATGGGATGGATGAGAGGGAGGCATGGGATGGATGGGATGGATGGAAGGGATGGATGGGAGGGGCACATTGTGAAAGGTTGGGGGTGGTGAGATGAATGGATGGGTGGATGGGATGGATGGGAGGGATGGATGGGAGGGGCACATTGTGAAGGGTTGGGGTGGTGAGATCAATGGATGGGAGGGAGGGATGGGATGGATGGGATGGATGGGAGAGAGGAATGGGATGGATGGGATGGATGGGAGGGATAAATTGTGAAGGGTTGGGGGTGATGAGATGAATGGATGGGAGGGAGGGATGGATGGGAGAGATGGATGGGATGGATGGGATGGATGGGAGGGATGGGATGGATGGGAGGGACACATTGTGAAAGGTTGGGGTTGGTGAGATGAATGGATGGGAGGGAGGGATGGGATGGATGGGATGGATGGGAGGGACACATTGTGAACGGTTGGGGGTGGTGAGATGAATGGATGGGAGGGAGGGATGGGATGGATGGACACATTGTGAAGGGTTGGGGGTGGTGAGATGAATGGATGGGATGGATGGATGGGATGGATGGGAGGGATGGATGGGAGGGGCACATTGTGAAAGGTTGGGGGTGGTGAGATGAATGGATGGGAGGGAGGGATGGGATGGATGGGATGGATGGACACATTGTGAAGGGTTGGGGGTGGTGAGATGAATGGATGGGAGGGAGGGATGGGATGGATGGGATGGATGGGAGGGACACATTGTGAAAGGTTGGGGGTGGTGAGATGAATGGATGGGAGGGAGGGATGGATGGGATGGATGGGAGGGACAAATTGTGAAGGGTTGGGGGTGGTGAGATGAATGGATGGGAGGGAGGGATGGATGGGATGGATGGGAGGGATGGGATAGATGGGAGGGACACATTGTGAAGGGTTGGGGGTGGTGAGATGAATGGATGGGAGGGAGAGATGGGATGGATGGGATGGATGGGAGGGACACATTGTGAAGGGTTGGGGGTTGTGAGATGAAGGGATGGGAGGGAGGGGTGGGATGGATGGGATGGATGGGAGGGAGGGATGGATGGATGGGATGGATGGGAGGGATGGGATGGATGGGATGGATGGGAGGGACACATTGTGAAGGGTTGGAGGTGGTGAGATGAATGGATGGGAGGGAGGGATGGGATGGATGGGAGGGACACATTGTGAATGGTTGGGGGTGGTGAGATGAATGGATGGGAGGGAGGGATGGGATGGATGGGAGGGACACATTGTGAATGGTTGGGGGTGGTGAGATGAATGGATGGGAGGGAGGGAGGGATGGGATGGATGGGATGGATGGGAGGGACACATTGTGAAGGGTTGAGGGTGGTGAGATGAATGGATGGGAGGGAGGGATGGATGGGATGGGATGGATGGGAGAGATTAAAGGGATGGATGGGAGAGACACATTGTGAAAGGTTGGGGGTGGTGAGATGAATGGATGGGAGGGAGGGATGGATGGATGGGATGGATGGGATGGATGGGAGGGACACATTGTGAAGGGTTGGGGGTGGTGAGATGAATGGCTGGGAGGGAGGGAAGGATGGGATGGAGGGATGGGATGGATGGGATGGATGGGAGGGACACTTTGTGAAAGGTTGGGGGTGGTGAGATGAATGGATGGGAGGGTGGGATGGGGTGGATGGGAGGGACACATTGTGAATGGTTGGGGGTGGTGAGATGAATGGATGGGAGGGAGGGATGGGATGGATGGGATGGATGGGAGGGACACATTGTGAATGGTTGGGGGTGGTGAGATGAATGGATGGGAGGGAGGGATGGGATGGATGGGAGGGACACATTGTGAATGGTTGGGGGTAGTGAGATGAATGGATGGGAGGGAGGAATGGAATGGATGGGATGGATGGGAGGGACACATTGTGAAGGGTTGGGGGTGGTGAGATGAATGGATGGGAGGGAGGGATGAATGGGATGGATGGGAGGGATTAAAGGGATGGATGGGATGGGAGGGACACATTGTGAAAGGTTGGGGGTGGTGAGATGAATGGATAGGATGGAGGGATGGATGGATGGGATGAATGGGAGGCAGGGATGGGATGGATGGGAGGGATGGGAGGGGCACATTGTGAAGGGTTGGGGGTGGTGAGATGAATGGATGGGAGGGAGGGATGGGATGGATGGGATGGATGGGAGGGATGGGAGGGACACTTTGTGAAAGGTTGGGGGTGGTGAGATGAATGGATGGGAGGGTGGGATGGGATGGATGGATGGGAGGGACACAATGTGAAGGGTTGGGGTGGTGAGATGAATGGATGGGAAGGGATGGGATGGATGGGATGGATGGGATGGATGGGAGGGACACATTGTGAAGGGTTGGGGGTGGTGAGATGAATGGATGGAAGGGAGGGACGGAGGGATGTGATGGATGGGATGATTGGGATGGATGGGATGGATGAGAGGGACACATTGTGAAGGGTTGGGGGTGGTGAGATGAATGGATGGGATGGATGGGATGGATGGGAGGGAGGAATGGGATGGATGGGATGGTTGGGAGGGACACATTGTGCAGGGTTGGGGGTGGTGAGATGAATGGATGGGAGGGAGGGATTGGATGGATGGGAGGGACACATTGTGAAAAGTTGGGGGTGGTGAGATGAATGGATGGGAGGGAGGGATGGGATGGATGGATGGATGGATGGATGGGATGGATGGGAGGGACACATTGTGAAGGGTTGGGGGTGGTGAGATGAATGGATGGAAGGGAGGGATGGATGGATAGGAGGGAGATGAATGGATGGGAGGGAGGGATGGGATGGATGGGAGGGATGGGAGGGACACATTGTTAAAGGTTGGGGGTGGTGAGATGAATGGATGGGAGGGATGGATGGGATGGATGGATGGGATGGATGGGAGGGACACATTGTGAAGGGTTGGGGGTGGTGAGATGAATGGATGGGAGGGAGGGATGGGATGGATGGATAGGATGGATGGGAGGGATGGGATGGATGGGAGGGACACATTGTGAAGAGTTGGGGGTGGTGAGATGAATGGATGGGAGGGAGGGAGGGATGGATGGATGGGAGGGATGGGATGGATGGGATGGATGGGAGGGACACATTGTGAAGGGTTGGGGGTGGTGAGATGAATGGATGGGAGGGAGGGATGGGATGGATGGGATGGATGGGAGGGATGGGAAGGATGGGAGGGATGGGATGGATGGGAGGGACACATTGTGAAAGGTTGGGGGTGGTGAGATGAATGGATGGGAGGGAGGGATGGGATGGATGGGATGGATGGGATGAATGGATGGATGAGAGTGGTGAGATGAATGGATGGGAGGGAGGGATGGATGGATGGGATGGATGGGAGGCAGGGATGGGATGGATGGGAGGGACACATTGTGAAGGGTTGGGGGTGGTGAGATGAATGGATGGATGGGATGGATGGGAGGGAGGAATGGGATGGATGGGATGGATGGGAGGGACACATTGTGAAGGGTTGGGGGTGGTGAGATGAATGGATGGAAGGGAGGGATGGATGGGAGGGATGGGAGGGGCACATTGTGAAGGGTTGGGGGTGGTGAGATGAATGGATGGGATGGGATGGATGGGATGGATGGGAGGGACACATTGTGATGGGTTGGGGGTGGTGAGATGAATGGATGGGATGGATGGGAGGGAGGGATGGGAGGAACACATTGTGAAGGGTTGGGGGTGGTGAGATGAATGGATGGGATGGGATGGATGGGATGGATGGGAGGGACACATTGTGATGGGTTGGGGTGGTGAGATGAATGGATGGGATGGATGGGAGGGAGGGATGGGAGGGATGGGATGGATGGGAGGGACACATTGTGAAGGGTTGGGGGGTGGTGAGATGAATGGATGGGAAGGGATGGGATGGGATGGATGGGATGGATGGGAGGGATGGGATGGATGGGAGGGACACATTGTGAAGGGTTGGGGTGGTGAGATGAATGGATGGGATGGATGGATGGATGGATGGATGGATGGGATGGATTGAAGGGACACATTGTGAAGGGTTGGGGGTGGTGAGATGAATGGATGGGAGGGAGGGATGGGATGGATGGATGGGATGGATGGGAGGGATGGGATGGATGGGAGGGGCACATTGTGAAGAGTTGGGGGTGGTGAGATGAATGGATGGAAGGGATGGATGGATGGGATGGATGGGAGGGGCACATTGTGAAGGGTTGGGGGTGGTGAGATGAATGGATGGGAGGGAGGGATGGGATGGATGGGATGGATGGGAGGGACACATTGTGAAGGGTTGGGGGTGGTGAGATGAATGGATGGAAGGGAGGGATGGATGGATGGGAGGGACACATTGTGAAAGGTTGGGGGTGGTGAGATGAATGGATGGGAGGGAGGGATGGGATGGATGGGACAGATGGGAGGGATGGGATGGATGGGAGGGACACATTGTGAAAGATTGGGGGTGGTGAGATGAATGGATGGGAGGGAGGGAGGGATGGATGGGATGGATGGGAGGGACACATTGTGAAGGGTTGGGGGTGGTGAGATGAATGGATGGGATGGGATGGATGGGATGGATGGGAGGGACACATTGTGATGGGTTGGGGTGGTGAGATGAATGGATGGGATGGATGGGAGGGAGGGATGGGATGGATGGGAGGGACACATTGTGAAGGGTTGGGGGTGGTGAGATGAATGGATGGGAAGGGATGGGATGGGATGGATGGGAGGGATGGGATGGATGGGAGGGACACATTGTGAAGGGTTGGGGTGGTGAGATGAATGGATGGGAGGGAGGGATGGGATGGATGGGATGGATGGGAGGGACACATTGTGATGGGTTGGGGTGGTGAGATGAATGGATGGGATGGATGGGAGGGAGGGATGGGATGGATGGGAGGGACACATTGTGAAGGGTTGGGGGTGGTGAGATGAATGGATGGGAAGGGATGGGATGGGATGGATGGGATGGATGGGATGGATGGGAGGGACACATTGTGAAGGGTTGGGGTGGTGAGATGAATGGATGGGATGGATGGATGGGATGGATTGAAGGGACACATTGTGAAGGGTTGGGGGTGGTGAGATGAATGGATGGGAGGGAGGGATGGGATGGATGGGATGGATGGGAGGGGCACATTGTGAAGAGTTGGGGGTGGTGAGATGAATGGATGGAAGGGATGGATGGATGGGAGGGATGGAT
This sequence comes from Rana muscosa, assembly GCA_029206835.1. NCBI lineage: Eukaryota > Metazoa > Chordata > Amphibia > Anura > Ranidae > Rana > Rana muscosa. The sequence goes on from CM055124.1 coordinate 319,533,592, forward strand.
GGGAGGGGCACATTGTGAAGGGTTGGGGGTGGTGAGATGAATGGATGGGAGGGAGGGATGGGATGGATGGGATGGATGGGAGGGACACATTGTGAAGGGTTGGGGTGGTGAGATGAATGGATGGAAGGGAGGGATGGATGGATGGGATGGATGGGAGGGAGGAATGGGATGGATGGGAGGGACACATTGTAAAGAGTTGGGGGTGGTGAGATGAATGGATGGGAGGGAGGGATGGGATGGATGGGAGGGACACATTGTGAAAGGTTGGGGGTGGTGAGATGAATGGATGGGAGGGAGGGATGGGATGGATGGGATAGATGGGAGGGATGGGATGGATGGGAGGGACACATTGTGAAAGGTTGGGGGTGGTGAGATGAATGGATGGGAGGGAGGGAGGGATGGATGGGATGGATGGGAGGGACACATTGTGAAGGGTTGGGGGTGGTGAGATGAATGGATGGGAGGGAGGGATGGATGGGATGGGATGGATGGGAGGGATTAATGGGATGGATGGGATGGGAGGGACACATTGTGAAATGTTGGGGGTGGTGAGATGAATGGATGGGAGGGAGGGATGGATGGAATGGATGGGATGGATGGGAGGGACACATTGTGAAGGGTTGGGGGTGGTGAGATGAATGGATAGGAGGGATGGGATGGATGGGAGGGACACATTGTGAAAGGTTGGGGGTGGTGAGATGAATGGATGGGAGGGAGGGATGGGATGGATGGGATGGATGGGATGGATGGGAGGGACACATTGTGAAGGGTTGGGGTGGTGAGATGAATGGATGGGATGGATGGGAGGGAGGGATGGGAGGGACACATTGTGAAGGGTTGGGGGTGGTGAGATGAATGGATGGGAAGGGATGGGATGGGATGGATGGGAGGGACACATTGTGAAGGGTTGGGGGTGGTGAGATGAATGGATGGGATGGATGGATGGATGGGATGGATTGAAGGGACACATTGTGAAGGGTTGGGGGTGGTGAGATGAATGGATGGGAGGGAGGGATGGGATGGATGGATAGGATGGATGGGAGGGATGGGATGGATGGGAGGGACACATTGTGAAGAGTTGGGGGTGGTGAGATGAATGGATGGGAGGGAGGGATGGGATGGATGGGATGGATGGGAGGGACACATTATGAAGGGTTGGGGGTGGTGAGATGAATGGATGGGAGGGAGGGATGGGATGGATGGATGGGAGGGATGGGAAGGATGGGAGGGATGGGATGGATGGGAGGGACACATTGTGAAAGGTTGGGGGTGGTGAGATGAATGGATGGGAGGGAGGGATGGGATGGATGGCATAGATGGGATGAATGGATGGATGGGAGTGGTGGGATGAATGGATGGGAGGGAGGGATGGGATGGATGGGAGGGACACATTGTGAATGGTTGGGGGTGGTGAGATGAATGGATAGGAGGGAGGGATGGGATGGATGGGATGGATGGGAGGGACACATTGTGAAGGGTTGGGGTGGTGAGATGAATGGATGGGAGGGAGGGATGGGATGGATGGGATGGATGGGATGGATGGGAGAGACACATTGTGAAGGGTTGGGGATGGTGAGATAAATGGATGGGATGGATGGGATGGATGGGAGGGAGGAATGGGATGGATGGGATGGATGGGAGGGACACATTGTGAAGAGTTGGGGGTGGTGAGATGAATGGATGGGAGGGAGGGATGGGATGGATGGGAGGGATGGGAGGGACACATTGTGAAAGGTTGGGGGTGGTGAGATGAATGGATGGGAGGGAGGGATGGGATGGATGGATGGATGGATGGGATGGATGGGATGGATGGGAGGGACACATTGTGAATGGTTGGGGGTGGTGAGATGAATGGATGGGAGGGAGGGATGGGATGGATGGGAGGGACACATTGTGAATGGTTGGGGGTGGTGAGATGAATGGATGGGATGGGATGGATGGGATGGATGGGAGGGACACATTGTGATGGGTTGGGGTGGTGAGATGAATGGATGGGATGGATGGGAGGGAGGGATGGGATGGATGGGAGGGACACATTGTGAAGGGTTGGGGGTGGTGAGATGAATGGATGGGAAGGGATGGGATGGGATGGATGGGAGGGATGGGATGGATGGGAGGGACACATTGTGAAGGGTTGGGGTGGTGAGATGAATGGATGGGAGGGAGGGATGGGATGGATGGGATGGATGGGAGGGACACATTGTGATGGGTTGGGGTGGTGAGATGAATGGATGGGATGGATGGGAGGGAGGGATGGGATGGATGGGAGGGACACATTGTGAAGGGTTGGGGGTGGTGAGATGAATGGATGGGAAGGGATGGGATGGGATGGATGGGATGGATGGGATGGATGGGAGGGACACATTGTGAAGGGTTGGGGTGGTGAGATGAATGGATGGGATGGATGGATGGGATGGATTGAAGGGACACATTGTGAAGGGTTGGGGTGGTGAGATGAATGGATGGGAGGGAGGGATGGGATGGATGGGATGGATGGGAGGGGCACATTGTGAAGAGTTGGGGGTGGTGAGATGAATGGATGGAAGGGATGGATGGATGGGATGGATGGGAGGGATGGATGGGAGGGGCACATTGTGAAGGGTTGGGGGTGGTGAGATGAATGGATGGGAGGGAGGGATGGGATGGATGGGATGGATGGGAGGGACACATTGTGAAGGGTTGGGGTGGTGAGATGAATGGATGGAAGGGAGGGATGGATGGATGGGATGGATGGGAGGGAGGAATGGGATGGATGGGAGGGACACATTGTAAAGAGTTGGGGGTGGTGAGATGAATGGATGGGAGGGAGGGATGGGATGGATGGGAGGGACACATTGTGAAAGGTTGGGGGTGGTGAGATGAATGGATGGGAGGGAGGGATGGGATGGATGGGATAGATGGGAGGGATGGGATGGATGGGAGGGACACATTGTGAAAGGTTGGGGGTGGTGAGATGAATGGATGGGAGGGAGGGAGGGATGGATGGGATGGATGGGAGGGACACATTGTGAAGGGTTGGGGGTGGTAAGATGAATGGATGGGAGGGAGGGATGGATGGGATGGGATGGATGGGAGGGATTAATGGGATGGATGGGATGGGAGGGACACATTGTGAAATGTTGGGGGTGGTGAGATGAATGGATGGGAGGGAGGGATGGATGGAATGGATGGGATGGATGGGAGGGGCACATTGTGAAGGGTTGGGGGTGGTGAGATGAATGGATAGGAGGGATGGGATGGATGGGAGGGACACATTGTGAAAGGTTGGGGGGTGGTGAGATGAATGGATGGGAGGGAGGGATGGGATGGATGGGATGGATGGGATGGATGGGAGGGACACATTGTGAAGGGTTGGGGTGGTGAGATGAATGGATGGGATGGATGGGAGGGAGGGATGGGAGGGACACATTGTGAAGGGTTGGGGGTGGTGAGATGAATGGATGGGAAGGGATGGGATGGGATGGATGGGAGGGACACATTGTGAAGGGTTGGGGGTGGTGAGATGAATGGATGGGATGGATGGATGGATGGGATGGATTGAAGGGACACATTGTGAAGGGTTGGGGGTGGTGAGATGAATGGATGGGAGGGAGGGATGGGATGGATGGATAGGATGGATGGGAGGGATGGGATGGATGGGAGGGACACATTGTGAAGAGTTGGGGGTGGTGAGATGAATGGATGGGAGGGAGGGAGGGATGGGATGGATGGGATGGATGGGAGGGACACATTATGAAGGGTTGGGGGTGGTGAGATGAATGGAAGGGAGGGAGGGATGGGATGGATGGATGGGAGGGATGGGAAGGATGGGAGGGATGGGATGGATGGGAGGGACACATTGTGAAAGGTTGGGGGTGGTGAGATGAATGGATGGGAGGGAGGGATGGGATGGATGGCATAGATGGGATGAATGGATGGATGGGAGTGGTGGGATGAATGGATGGGAGGGAGGGATGGGATGGATGGGAGGGACACATTGTGAATGGTTGGGGGTGGTGAGATGAATGGATAGGAGGGAGGGATGGGATGGATGGGATGGATGGGAGGGACACATTGTGAAGGGTTGGGGTGGTGAGATGAATGGATGGGAGGGAGGGATGGGATGGATGGGATGGATGGGATGGATGGGAGAGACACATTGTGAAGGGTTGGGGATGGTGAGATAAATGGATGGGATGGATGGGATGGATGGGAGGGAGGAATGGGATGGATGGGATGGATGGGAGGGACACATTGTGAAGAGTTGGGGGTGGTGAGATGAATGGATGGGAGGGAGGGATGGGATGGATGGGAGGGATGGGAGGGACACATTGTGAAAGGTTGGGGGTGGTGAGATGAATGGATGGGAGGGAGGGATGGGATGGATGGATGGATGGATGGGATGGATGGGATGGATGGGAGGGACACATTGTGAATGGTTGGGGGTGGTGAGATGAATGGATGGGAGGGAGGGATGGGATGGATGGGAGGGACACATTGTGAATGGTTGGGGGTGGTGAGATGAATGGATGGGAGGGAGGGATAGATGGGATGGATGGGATGGATGGATGGATGGGATAGATAGATGGATGGGAGGGATGAATGGATGGGAGGGAGGGATGGATGGATGGCATGGACACATTGTGAAGGGTTGGAGGTGGTGAGATGAATGGATGGATGGGATGGATGGGAGGGACACATTGTGAAGGGTTGGGGGTGGTGAGATGACTGGATGGGAAGGAGGGATAGATGGGATGGATGGATGGATGGGATAGATGGATGGATGGGAGGGATGGGAGGGATGAATGGATGGGAGGGATGGGATGGATGGGAGGGACACATTGTGAAGGGTTGGGGGTGGTGAGATGAATGGATGGGAGGGAGGGATGGGATGGATGGAATGGGATGGATGGGATGGATGGGATGGACACATTGTGAAGGGTTGGGGGTGGTGAGATGAATGGATGGGAGGGAGGGATGGGATGGATGGGATGGATGGGAGGGAGGGAGGGATGGATGGGATGGATGGATGGATGGATGGGATGGATGGGAGGGACACATTGTGAAAGGTTGGGGGTGGTGAGATGAATGGATGGGAGGGAGGTATGGGATGGATGGACACATTGTGAATGGGTGGGGGTGGTGAGATGAATGGATGGGATGGATGGGAGGGAGGGATGGATGGATGGGATGGATGGAATGGATGGGAGGGACACATTGTGAAGGGTTGGGGGTGGTGAGATGAATGGATGGGAGGGAGGGAAGGGATGGATGGGAGGGATGGGATGGATGGATGGATGGGGTGGATGGGAGGGATGGGATGGATGGGAGGGACACATTGTGAAAAGGTTGGGGGTGGTGAGATGAATGGATGGGAGGGAGGGATGGGATGGATGGATGGGATGGATGGGATGGACACATTGTGAAGGGTTGGGGGTAGTGAGATGAATGGATGGGAGGGATGGGATGGATGGATGGATGGGAGGGATTGGAGGGATGGGAGGGACACATTGTGAAAGGTTGGGGGTGGTGAGATGACTGGATGGGAGGGAGGGATAGGATGGATGGGATGGATGGGAGGGATGGGATGGATGAGAGGGACACATTGTGAAAGGTTGGGGGTGGTGAGATGAATGGATGGGAGGGAGGGATGGGATGGATGAATGGATGGATGGGATGGATGGGAGGGACACATTGTGAAGGGTTGGGGGTGGTGGGATGACTGGATGGGAGGGAGGGATAGGATGGATGGGATGGATGGGAGGGATGGGATGGATGAGAGGGACACATTGTGAAAGGTTGGGGGTGGTGAGATGAATGGATGGGAGGGAGGGATGGGATGGATGGGATGGATGGGAGGGATGGGTTGGATGGGAGGGACACATTGTGAAGGGTTGGGGGTGGTGAGATGAATGGATGGGAGGGAGGGATGGGATGGATGGGATGGGATGGATGGGATGGATGGGTTGGACACATTGTGAAGGGTTGGGGGTAGTGGGATGAATGGATGGGAGGGATGGATGGATGGGAGGGAGGGAGGGATGGATGGGATGGATGGGAGGGATGGGATGGACACATTGTGAAGGGTTGGGGGTGGTGAGATGAATGGATGGGAGGGAGGGATGGGATGGATGGGATGGATGGGAGGGATGGACACATTGTGAAGGGTTGGGGGTGGTGAGATGAATGGATGGGAGGGAGGGATGGGATGGATGGGATGGATGGGAGGGACACATTGTGAAGGGTTGGGGGTGGTGAGATGAATGGATGGGAGGGAGGGATGGGATGGATGGGATGGATGGGAGGGATGGACACATTGTGAAGGGTTGGGGGTGGTGAGATGAATGGATGGGAGGGAGGGATGGGATGGATGGGATGGATGGGAGGGACACATTGTGAAGGGTTGGGGGAGGTGAGATGAATGGATGGGAGGGAGGGATGGGATGGATGGGAGGGATGGATGGGATGGACACATCGTGAAGGGTTGGGGGTGGTGAGATGAATGGATGGGAGGGTGGGATGGGATGGATGGGATGGATGGGAGGGACACATTGTGAAGGGTTGGGGGTGGTGAGATGAATAGATGGGATGGATGGGAGGGACACATTTTGAAGGGTTGGGGGTGGTGAGATGAATGGATGGGAAGGGATGGGATGGGATGGATGGGAGGGATGGGAGGGATGGGATGGATGGGAGGGACAGATTGTAAAGGGTTGGGGGTGGTGAGATGAATGGATGGGAGTGAGGGAGGGATGGATGGATGGGATGGATGGGAGGGATGGGATGGATGGGATTGATGGGAGGGACACATTGTGAAGGGTTGGGGGTGGTGAGATGAATGGATGGGAAGGATGGATGGGAGGGATGGATGGGAGGGACACATTGTGAAGGGTTGGGGGTGGTGAGATGAATGGATGGGAGGGAGGGATGGGAGGGACACATTGTGAAGGGTTGGGGGTGGTGAGATGGATGGATGGATGGGATGGATGGGAGGGATGGATGGGATGGATGGGAGGGACACATTGTGAAGGGTTGGGGGTGGTGAGATGAATGGATGGGAGGGAGGGATGGGAGGGACACATTGTGAAGGGTTGGGGGTGGTGAGATGAATGGATGGAAGGGATGGATGGATGGGATGGATGGGAGGGATGGATGGGAGGGGCACATTGTGAAGGGTTGGGGGTGGTGAGATGAATGGATGGGAGGGAGGGATGGGATGGATGGGAGGGACACTTTGTGAAAGGGTTGGGGGTGGTGAGATGAATGGATGGAAGGGAGGGATGGATGGATGGGATGGATGGGAGGGAGGAATGGGATGGATGGGAGGGGCACATTGTAAAGAGTTGGGGGTGGTGAGATGAATGGATGGGAGGGAGGGATGGGATGGATGGGAGGGACACATTGTGAAAGGTTGGGGGTGGTGAGATGAATGGATGGGAGGGAGGGATGGGATGGATGGGATAGATGGAAGGGATGGGATGGATGGGAGGGACACATTGTGAAAGGTTGGGGGTGGTGAGATGAATGGATTTTGGATGGGATGGATGGGAGGGACACATTGTGAAGGGTTGGGGGTGGTGAGATGAATGGATGGGAGGGAGGGATGGATGGGATGGGATGGATGGGAGGGATTAATGGGATGGATGGGATGGGAGGGACACATTGTGAAATGTTGGGGGTGGTGAGATGAATGGATGGGAGGGAGGGATGGATGGAATGGATGGGATGGATGGGAGGGATGGGAGGGGCACATTGTGAAGGGTTGGGGGTGGTGAGATGAATGGATAGGAGGGATGGGATGGATGGGAGGGACACATTGTGAAAGGTTGGGGGTGGTGAGATGAATGGATGGGAGGGAGGGATGGGATGGATGGGATGGATGGGATGGATGGGAGGGACACATTGTGAAGTGTTGGGGTGGTGAGATGAATGGATGGGATGGATGGGAGGGAGGGATGGGAGGGACACATTGTGAAGGGTTGGGGGTGGTGAGATGAATGGATGGGAAGGGATGGGATGGGATGGATGGGAGGGATGGGATGGATGGGAGGGACACATTGTGAAGGGTTGGGGGTGGTGAGATGAATGGATGGGATGGATGGATGGGATGGATTGAAGGGACACATTGTGAAGGGTTGGGGGTGGTGAGATGAATGGATGGGAGGGAGGGATGGGATGGATGGATAGGATGGATGGGAGGGATGGGATGGATGGGAGGGACACATTGTGAAGAGTTGGGGGTGGTGAGATGAATGGATGGGAGGGAGGGAGGGATGGGATGGATGGGATGGATGGGAGGGACACATTATGAAGGGTTGGGGGTGGTGAGATGAATGGATGGGAGGGAGGGATGGGATGGATGGATGGGAGGGATGGGAAGGATGGGAGGGATGGGATGGATGGGAGGGACACATTGTGAAAGGTTGGGGGTGGTGAGATGAATGGATGGGAGGGAGGGATGGGATGGATGGGATAGATGGGATGAATGGATGGATGGGAGTGGTGAGATGAATGGATGGGAGGGAGGGATGGGATGGATGGGAGGGACACATTGTGAATGGTTGGGGGTGGTGAGATGAATGGATAGGAGGGAGGGATGGGATGGATGGGATGGATGGGAGGGACACATTGTGAAGGGTTGGGGTGGTGAGATGAATGGATGGGAGGGAGGGATGGGATGGATGGGATGGATGGGAGAGACACATTGTGAAGGGTTGGGGATGGTGAGATAAATGGATGGGATGGATGGGATGGATGGGAGGGAGGAATGGGATGGATGGGATGGATGGGAGGGACACATTGTGAAGAGTTGGGGGTGGTGAGATGAATGGATGGGAGGGAGGGATGGGATGGATGGGAGGGATGGGAGGGACACATTGTGAAAGGTTGGGGGTGGTGAGATGAATGGATGGGAGGGAGGGATGGAATGGATGGATGGATGGATGGATGGGATGGATGGGATGGATGGGAGGGACACATTGTGAATGGTTGGGGGTGGTGAGATGAATGGATGGGAGGGAGGGATAGATGGGATGGATGGGATGGATGGATGGATGGGATAGATAGATGGATGGGAGGGATGAATGGATGGGAGGGAGGGATGGATGGATGGCATGGACACATTGTGAAGGGTTGGAGGTGGTGAGATGAATGGATGGATGGGATGGATGGGAGGGACACATTGTGAAGGGTTGGGGGTGGTGAGATGACTGGATGGGAAGGAGGGATAGATGGGATGGATGGATGGATGGGATAGATGGATGGATGGGAGGGATGGGAGGGATGAATGGATGGGAGGGATGGGATGGATGGGAGGGACACATTGTGAAGGATTGGGGGTGGTGAGATGAATGGATGGGAGGGAGGGATGGGATGGATGGGAGGGATAGGATGGATGGATGGATGGGGTGGATGGGAGGGATGGGATGGATGGGAGGGACACATTGTGAAAGGTTGGGGGTGGTGAGATGAATGGATGGGAGGGAGGGATGGGATGGATGGAATGGGATGGATGGGATGGTGAAGGGTTGGGGGTGGTGAGATGAATGGATGGAAGGGAGGGAGGGATGGGATGGATAGGATGGATGGATGAGAGAGAGGGTGGGATGGATGAGATGGATGGGAGGGAGGGATGGGATGGATGGGATGGATGAGAGGGAGGGATGGGATGGATGGGATGGATGGGAGGGACACATTGTGAAGGGTTGGGGGTGGTGAGATGAATGGATGGGAGGGATGGATGGGAGGGGCACATTGTGAAGGGTTGGGGGTGGTGAGATGAATGGATGGGAGGGAGGGATGGGATGGATGGGAGGGATGGATGGGATAGATGGGAGGGAGGGATGGGATGGATGGGAGGGACACATTGTGAAGGGTTGGGGGTGGTGAGATGAATGGATGGGATGGATGGGATGGATGAAACGGATGGATGGGAGGGATGGGATGGATGGGAGGGACACATTGTGAAGGGTTGGGGGTGGTGAGATGAATGGATAGGAGGGAGGGATGGGAGGGATGGATGGATGGGATGGATGGGAGGGACACATTGTGAAGGGTTGGGGGTGGTGAGATGAATGGATGGAAGGGAGGGATGGATGGATGGGATGGATGGGAGGGAGGAATGGGATGGATGGGAGGGGACACATTGTGAAGGGTTGGGGGTGGTGAGATGAATGGATGGAAGGGATGGATGGATGGGAGGGATGGATGGGAGGGGCACATTGTGAAGGGTTGGGGGTGGTGAGATGAATGGATGGGAGGGAGGGATGGGATGGATGGGATGGATGGGAGGGACACATTGTGAAGGGTTGGGGGTGGTGAGATGAATGGATGGAAGGGAGGGATGGATGGGATGGGATGGATGGGAGGGATGGATGGGAGGGATGGGATGGATGGGAGGGACACATTGTGAAAGGTTGGGGGTGGTGAGATGAATGGATGGGAGGGAGGGATGGGATGGATGGGATGGATGGGAGGGACACATTGTGAAAGGTTGGGGGTGGTGAGATGAATGGATGGATGGGATGGATGGGAGGGAGGGAGGGATGGATGGGATGGATGGGAGGGACACATTGTGAAGGGTTGGGGGTGGTGAGATGAATGGATGGGAGGGAGGGATGGATGGGATGGATGGGATGGGAGGGACACATTGTGAAAGGTTGGGGGTGGTGAGATGAATGCATGGGAGGGAGGGATGGATGGATGGGATAGATGGGAGGCAGGGATGGGATGGATGGGATGGATGGGAGGGACACATTGTGAAGGGTTTGGGGGTGGTGAGATGAATGGATGGGAGGGAGGGATGGATGGGATGGATGGATGGGATGGATGGGATGGATGGGAGGGATGGGAGGGGCACATTGTGAAGGTTGTGGGTGGTGAGATGAATGGATGGGAGGGAGGGATGGGATGGATGGGAGGGATGGGAGGGACACATTGTGAAAGGTTGGGGGTGGTGAGATGAATGGATGGGAGGAGTGGGATGGATGGATGGGAGGGACACATTGTGAAGGGTTGGGGTGGTGAGATGAATGGATGGGAGGGAGGGATGGGATGGATGGGATGGATGGGAGGGACACATTGTGAAGGGTTGGGGGGGTGGTGAGATGAATGGATGGGAAGAGATGGGATGGGATGGATGGGATGGATGGGAGGGACACATTGTGAAGGGTTGGGGGTGGTGAGATGAATGGATGGGATGGATGGATGGGATGGATTGAAGGGACACATTGTGAAGGGTTGGGGGGTGGTGAGATGAATGGATGGGAGGGAGGGATGGGATGGATGGATGGGATGGATGGGAGGGATGGATGGATGGGAGGGACACATTGTGAAGAGTTGGGGGTGGTGAGATGAATGGATGGGAGGGAGGGAGGGAGGGATGGATGGATGGGAGGGATGGGATGGATGGGAGGGACACATTAAGAAGGGTTAGGGGTGGTGAGATGAATGGATGGGAGGGAGGGAGGGGATGGATGGGATGGATGGGAGGGATGGGAAGGATGGGATGGATGGGAGGGACACATTGTGAAAGGTTGGGGGTGGTGAGATGAATGGATGGGAGGGAGGGATGGGATAGATGTGATGGATGAGATGGATGGATGGATGGGAGGGATGTAAGGGATGGGAGTGGTGAAATTAATGGATGGGAGGGAGGGATGGGATGGATGGGAGGGACACATTGTGAATGGTTGGGGGGTGGTGAGATGAATGGATGGGAGGGAGGGATGGGATGGATGGGATGGATGGATGGGATGGATGGGAGGGACACATTGTGAAGGGTTGGGGGTGGTGAGATGAATGGATGGAGGGAGGGATGGGATGGATGGGATGGATGGGAGGGGACACATTGTGAAGGGTTGGGGTGGTGAGATGAATGGATGGGATGGATGGGAGGGAGGGATGGGATGGATGGGAGGGACACATTGTGAAGGGTTGGGGGGTGGTGAGATGAATGGATGGGAAGGGATGGGATGGATGGGATAGATGGGAGGGATGGGACACATTGTGAAGGGTTGGGGGTGGTGAGCTGAATGGGATGGGATGGATGGATGGATGGGATGGATTGAAGGGACACATTGTGAAGGGTTGGGGTGGTGAGATGAATGGATGGGAGGGAGGGATGGGATGGATGGATAGGATGGATGGGAGGGATGGGATGGATGGGAAGGACACATTGTGAAGAGTTTGGGGTGGTGAGATGAATGGATGGGAGGGAGGGATGGGATGGATGGGATGGATGGATGGGATGGATGGGATGGATGGGAGGGACACATTGTGAAGGGTTGGGGGTGGTTGAGATGAATGGATGGGAGGGAGGAATGGGATGGATGGGATGGATGGGAGAGACACATTGTGAAGGGTTGGGGATGGTGAGATGAATGGATGGGAGGGATGGATGGATGGGATGGATGGGAGGGATGGATGGGAGGGGCACATTGTGAAAGGTTGGGGGTGGTGAGATGAATGGATGGAAGGGAGTGATGGGATGGATGGGATGGATGGGAGGGATGGGATGAATGGCATGGATGGGATGGATGAGAGGGACACATTGTGAAGGGTTGGGGGTGGTGAGATGAATGGATGGGAGGGAGGGATGGGATGGATGGGATGGATGGGAGGGATGGGATGAATGGGATGGATGAGAGGGACACATTGTGAAGGGGTTGGGGGTGGTGAGATGAATGGATGGGATGGATGGGATGGATGGGAGGGAGGGATGGGAGGGATGGGATGGATGGGAGGGACACATTGTGAAGGGTTGGGGGTGGTGAGATGAATGGATGGGGGGGAGGGATGGGATGGATGGGAGGGATGGGAGGGATGGGAGGGACACATTGTGAAAGGTTGGGGGTGGTGAGATGAATGGATGGGAGGGAGGGATGGGATGGATGGATGGATGGGATGGATGGGAGGGACACATTGTAAAGGGTTGGCGGTGGTGAGATGAATGGATGGAAGGGAGGGATGGATGGATGGGATGGATGGGAGGGAGGGATGGGATGGATGGGAGGGAGGGAGGGATGGATAGGATGAATGGATGGATGGATGGATGGGATGGATGGGAGGGTTACATTGTGAAGGGTTGGGGGTGGTGAGATGAATGGATGGAAGGGAGGGAGGGATGGGATGGATGGGATGGATGAGAGGGAGGGATGGGATGGATGGGAGGGAGGGATGGGATAGATGAGAGGGAGGAATGGGATGGATGAGATGAATGGATGGGAGGGACACATTGTGAAGGGTTGGGGGTGGTGAGATGAATGGATGGGAGGGATGGGTGGATGGGATGGATGGGAGGGGCACATTGTGAAGGGTTGGGTTGGTGAGATGAATGGATGGGAGGGAGGGATGGGATGGATGGGATGGATGGGAGGGAGGAATGGGATGGATGGGATGGATGGGAGGGACACATTGTGAAGGGTTGGGGGTGGTGAGATGAATGGATGGGAGGGAGGGATGGATGGGATGGGATGGATGGGAGGGATGGATGGGATGGATGGGAGGGATGGGATGGATGGGAGGGACAGATTGTGAAAGGTTGGGGGTGGTGAGATGAATGGATGGAAGGGAGGGATGGATGGATGGGATGGATGGGAGGGAGGGATGGGATGGATGGGATGGGAGGGATGGGAGGGACACATTGTGAGTGGTTGGGGGTGATGAGATGAATGGATAGGAGGGAGGGATGGATGGATGGGATGGATAGGAGGGATGGGACAGATGGGAGGGACACCTTGTGAAGGGTTGGGGGTGGTGAGATGAATGGATGGGAGGGATGGATGGATGGATGGGATGGATAGGAGGGATGGATGGGAGGGACACATTGTGAAGGTTTGGGGGGTGGTGAGATGAATGGATGGGAGGGAGGGATGGGATGGATGGATGGATGGGATGGATGGGAGGGAGGGACACATTGTGAAGGGTTGGGGGTGGTGAGATGAATGGATGGAAGGGAGGGATGGATGGATGGGATGGATGGGAGGGGGGATGGGATGGATGGGATGGATGGGAGGGATGGAATGGATGGAAGGGACACATTGTGAAGGGTGGGGGGTGGTGAGATGAATGGATGGAAGGGAGGGAGGGATGGGATGGATGGGATGGATGAGAGGGAGGGATGGGATGGATGGGATGGATGGGAGGGATGGGATGGATGAGAGGGAGGGATGGGATGGATGAGATGGATGGGATGGATGGGATGGATGGGAGGGACACATTGTGAAGGGTTGGGGGTGGTGAGATGAATGGATGGGAGGGAGGGATGGGATGGATGGGAGGGATGGATGGGATGGATGGGAGGGAGGGATGGGATGGATGGGATGGATGGGAGGGACACATTGTGAAAGGTTGGGGGTGGTGGGATGAATGGATGGGAGGGAGAGATGGATGGATGGGAGGGAGGGATGGGAGGAATGGGAGGGACACATTGTGAAAGGTTGGGGGTGGTGAGATGAATGGATGGGAGGGATGGATGGGATGGATGGGAGGGACACATTGTGAAAGGTTGGGTGTGGTGAGATGAATGGATGGGAGGGAGGGATGGATGGATGGGATGGATGGGAGGGAGGGACACATTGTGAAGGGTTGGGGGTGGTGAGATGAATGGATGGGAGGGAGGGATGGAATGGATGGGATGGATGGGAGGGACACATTGTGAAGGGTTGGGGGTGGTGAGATGAATGGATGGGAGGGAGGGATGGATGGATGGGATGGATGGGAGGAATGGGATGGATGGGATGGATGGGAGGGACACATTGTGAAGGGTTGGGGGTGGTGAGATGAATGGATGGGAGGGAGGGATGGATGGGAGGGATGTAAGGGATGGAAAGGATGGGGTTGGTGAGATGAATGGATGGGAGGGAGAATGGATGGATGGATGGGATGGATGGGAGGGGTGGGAGGGATGGGATGGATCGGATGGATGGGAGGGACACATTGTGAAGGGTTGGGGGTGGTGAGATGAATGGATGGGAGGGAGGGATGGGATGGATGGGATAGATGGGAGGGACACATTGTGAAGGGTTGGGGTGGTGAGATGAATGGATGGGAGGGAGGGATGGGATGGATGGGAGGGATGGGATGGATGGACACATTGTGAAGGGTTGGGGGTGGTGAGATGAATGGATGGGAGGGATGGATGGATGGGATGGATGGGAGGGATGGATGGGAGGGGCACATTGTGAAAGGTTGGGGGTGGTGAGATGAATGGATGGGAGGAAGGGATGGATGGGATGGATGGGAGGGATGGATGGGAGGGATGGGCTGGATGGGATGGATGGGAGGGACACATTGTGAGAGGTTGGGGGTGGTGAGATGAATGGATGGGAGGGAGGGATGGATGGATGGGATGGATGGACACATTGTGAAGGGTTGGGGGTGGTGAGATGAATGGATGGGAGGGATGGATGGATGGGATGGATGGGCACATTGTGAAAGGTTGGGGGTGGTGAGATGAATGGATGGAAGGGAGGGATGGATGGGATGGATGGGAGGGAGGGATGGGATGGATGGGATGGATGGGAGGGATGGGATGGATGGATGAGATGAATGGATGGGAGGGATGGGAGGGATGGGAGGGACACATTGTGAAAGGTTGGGGGTGGTGAGATGAATGGATGGATGGGATGGATGGGAGGGACACATTGTGAAGGGTTGGGGGTGGTGAGATGACTGGATGGGAAGGAGGGATGGGATGGATGGGAGGGACACATTGTAAAGGGTTGGGGGTGGTGAGATGAATGGATGGGAGGGAGGGATGGGATGGATGGGATGGATGGGAGGGACACATTGTGAAGGGTTGGGGGTGGTGAGATGAATGGATGGGAGGGAGGGATGGATGGGATGGGATGGATGGGAGGGATTAATGGGATGGATGGGATGGGAGGGACACATTGTGAAATGTTGGGGGTGGTGAGATGAATGGATGGGAGGGAGGGATGGATGGAATGGATGGGATGGATGGGAGGGGCACATTGTGAAGGGTTGGGGGTGGTGAGATGAATGGATAGGAGGGATGGGATGGATGGGAGGGACACATTGTGAAAGGTTGGGGGTGGTGAGATGAATGGATGGGAGGGAGGGATGGGATGGATGGGATGGATGGGATGGATGGGAGGGACACATTGTGAAGGGTTGGGGTGGTGAGATGAATGGATGGGATGGATGGGAGGGAGGGATGGGAGGGACACATTGTGAAGGGTTGGGGGTGGTGAGATGAATGGATGGGAAGGGATGGGATGGGATGGATGGGAGGGACACATTGTGAAGGGTTGGGGGTGGTGAGATGAATGGATGGGATGGATGGATGGATGGGATGGATTGAAGGGACACATTGTGAAAGGTTGGGGGTGGTGAGATGAATGGATGGGAGGGAGGGATGGGATGGATGGATAGGATGGATGGGAGGGATGGGATGGATGGGAGGGACACATTGTGAAGAGTTGGGGGTGGTGAGATGAATGGATGGGAGGGAGGGAGGGATGGGATGGATGGGATGGATGGGAGGGACACATTATGAAGGGTTGGGGGTGGTGAGATGAATGGATGGGAGGGAGGGATGGATGGAATGGATGGGATGGATGGGAGGGGCACATTGTGAAGGGTTGGGGGTGGTGAGATGAATGGATAGGAGGGATGGGATGGATGGGAGGGACACATTGTGAAAGGTTGGGGGTGGTGAGATGAATGGATGGGAGGGAGGGATGGGATGGATGGGATGGATGGGATGGATGGGAGGGACACATTGTGAAGGGTTGGGGTGGTGAGATGAATGGATGGGATGGATGGGAGGGAGGGATGGGAGGGACACATTGTGAAGGGTTGGGGGTGGTGAGATGAATGGATGGGAAGGGATGGGATGGGATGGATGGGAGGGACACATTGTGAAGGGTTGGGGGTGGTGAGATGAATGGATGGGATGGATGGATGGATGGGATGGATTGAAGGGACACATTGTGAAGGGTTGGGGGTGGTGAGATGAATGGATGGGAGGGAGGGATGGGATGGATGGATAGGATGGATGGGAGGGACACATTGTGAAGAGTTGGGGGTGGTGAGATGAATGGATGGGAGGGAGGGAGGGATGGGATGGATGGGATGGATGGGAGGGACACATTATGAAGGGTTGGGGGTGGTGAGATGAATGGATGGGAGGGAGGGATGGGATGGATGGATGGGAGGGATGGGAAGGATGGGAGGGATGGGATGGATGGGAGGGACACATTGTGAAAGGTTGGGGGTGGTGAGATGAATGGATGGGAGGGAGGGATGGGATGGATGGCATAGATGGGATGAATGGATGGATGGGAGTGGTGGGATGAATGGATGGGAGGGAGGGATGGGATGGATGGGAGGGACACATTGTGAATGGTTGGGGGTGGTGAGATGAATGGATAGGAGGGAGGGATGGGATGGATGGGATGGATGGGAGGGACACATTGTGAAGGGTTGGGGTGGTGAGATGAATGGATGGGAGGGAGGGATGGGATGGATGGGATGGATGGGATGGATGGGAGAGACACATTGTGAAGGGTTGGGGATGGTGAGATAAATGGATGGGATGGATGGGATGGATGAGTGGGAGGAATGGGATGGATGGGATGGATGGGAGGGACACATTGTGAAGAGTTGGGGGTGGTGAGATGAATGGATGGGAGGGAGGGATGGGATGGATGGGAGGGATGGGAGGGACACATTGTGAAAGGTTGGGGGTGGTGAGATGAATGGATGGGAGGGAGGGATGGGATGGATGGATGGATGGATGGGATGGATGGGATGGATGGGAGGGACACATTGTGAATGGTTGGGGGTGGTGAGATGAATGGATGGGAGGGAGGGATGGGATGGATGGGAGGGACACATTGTGAATGGTTGGGGGTGGTGAGATGAATGGATGGGAGGGAGGGATAGATGGGATGGATGGGATGGATGGATGGATGGGATAGATAGATGGATGGGAGGGATGAATGGATGGGAGGGAGGGATGGATGGATGGCATGGACACATTGTGAAGGGTTGGAGGTGGTGAGATGAATGGATGGATGGGATGGATGGGAGGGACACATTGTGAAGGGTTGGGGGTGGTGAGATGACTGGATGGGAAGGAGGGATAGATGGGATGGATGGATGGATGGGATAGATGGATGGATGGGAGGGATGGGAGGGATGAATGGATGGGAGGGATGGGATGGATGGGAGGGACACATTGTGAAGGGTTGGGGGTGGTGAGATGAATGGATGGGAGGGAGGGATGGGATGGATGGAATGGGATGGATGGGATGGATGGGATGGACACATTGTGAAGGGTTGGGGGTGGTGAGATGAATGGATGGGAGGGAGGGATGGGATGGATGGGATGGATGGGAGGGAGGGAGGGATGGATGGGATGGATGGATGGATGGATGGGATGGATGGGAGGGACACATTGTGAAAGGTTGGGGGTGGTGAGATGAATGGATGGGAGGGAGGTATGGGATGGATGGACACATTGTGAATGGGTGGGGGTGGTGAGATGAATGGATGGGATGGATGGGAGGGAGGGATGGATGGATGGGATGGATGGAATGGATGGGAGGGACACATTGTGAAGGGTTGGGGGTGGTGAGATGAATGGATGGGAGGGAGGGAAGGGATGGATGGGAGGGATGGGATGGATGGATGGATGGGGTGGATGGGAGGGATGGGATGGATGGGAGGGACACATTGTGAAAAGGTTGGGGGTGGTGAGATGAATGGATGGGAGGGAGGGATGGGATGGATGGACACATTGTGAATGGTTGGGGGTGGTGAGATGAATGGATGGGATGGATGGGAGGGAGGGATGGATGGATGGGATGGATGGAATGGATGGGAGGGACACATTGTGAAGGGTTGGGGGTGGTGAGATGAATGGATGGGAGGGAGGGAAGGGATGGATGGGAGGGATGGGATGGATGGATGGATGGGGTGGATGGGAGGGATGGGATGGATGGGAGGGACACATTGTGAAAAGGTTGGGGGTGGTGAGATGAATGGATGGGAGGGAGGGATGGGATGGATGGATGGGATGGATGGGATGGACACATTGTGAAGGGTTGGGGGTAGTGAGATGAATGGATGGGAGGGATGGGATGGATGGATGGATGGATGGGAGGGATTGGAGGGATGGGAGGGACACATTGTGAAAGGTTGGGGGTGGTGAGATGACTGGATGGGAGGGAGGGATAGGATGGATGGGATGGATGGGAGGGATGGGATGGATGAGAGGGACACATTGTGAAAGGTTGGGGGTGGTGAGATGAATGGATGGGAGGGAGGGATGGGATGGATGAATGGATGGATGGGATGGATGGGAGGGACACATTGTGAAGGGTTGGGGGTGGTGGGATGACTGGATGGGAGGGAGGGATAGGATGGATGGGATGGATGGGAGGGATGGGATGGATGAGAGGGACACATTGTGAAAGGTTGGGGGTGGTGAGATGAATGGATGGGAGGGAGGGATGGGATGGATGGGATGGATGGGAGCGATGGGTTGGATGGGAGGGACACATTGTGAAGGGTTGGGGGTGGTGAGATGAATGGATGGGAGGGAGGGATGGGATGGATGGGATGGGATGGATGGGATGGACACATTGTGAAGGGTTGGGGGTAGTGGGATGAATGGATGGGAGGGATGGATGGATGGGAGGGAGGGAGGGATGGATGGGATGGATGGGAGGGATGGGATGGACACATTGTGAAGGGTTGGGGGTGGTGAGATGAATGGATGGGAGGGAGGGATGGGATGGATGGGAGGGATGGACACATTGTGAAGGGTTGGGGGTGGTGAGATGAATGGATGGGAGGGAGGGATGGGATGGATGGGATGGATGGGAGGGACACATTGTGAAGGGTTGGGGGTGGTGAGATGAATGGATGGGAGGGAGGGATGGGATGGATGGGATGGATGGGAGGGATGGACACATTGTGAAGGGTTGGGGGTGGTGAGATGAATGGATGGGAGGGAGGGATGGGATGGATGGGATGGATGGGAGGGACACATTGTGAAGGGTTGGGGGAGGTGAGATGAATGGATGGGAGGGAGGGATGGGATGGATGGGAGGGATGGATGGGATGGACACATCGTGAAGGGTTGGGGGTGGTGAGATGAATGGATGGGAGGGAGGGATGGGATGGATGGGATGGATGGGAGGGACACATTGTGAAGGGTTGGGGGTGGTGAGATGAATAGATGGGATGGATGGGAGGGACACATTTTGAAGGGTTGGGGGTGGTGAGATGAATGGATGGGAAGGGATGGGATGGGATGGATGGGAGGGATGGGAGGGATGGGATGGATGGGAGGGACAGATTGTAAAGGGTTGGGGGTGGTGAGATGAATGGATGGGAGTGAGGGAGGGATGGATGGATGGGATGGATGGGAGGGATGGGATGGATGGGATGGATGGGAGGGACACATTGTGAAGGGTTGGGGGTGGTGAGATGAATGGATGGGAAGGATGGATGGGAGGGATGGATGGGAGGGACACATTGTGAAGGGTTGGGGGTGGTGAGATGAATGGATGGGAGGGAGGGATGGGAGGGACACATTGTGAAGGGTTGGGGGTGGTGAGATGGATGGATGGATGGGATGGATGGGAGGGATGGATGGATGGGATGGATGGGAGGGACACATTGTGAAGGGTTGGGGGTGGTGAGATGAATGGATGGGAGGGAGGGATGGGAGGGACACATTGTGAAGGGTTGGGGGTGGTGAGATGAATGGATGGAAGGGATGGATGGATGGGATGGATGGGAGGGATGGATGGGAGGGGCACATTGTGAAGGGTTGGGGGTGGTGAGATGAATGGATGGGAGGGAGGGATGGGATGGATGGGATGGATGGGAGGGACACATTGTGAAGGGTTGGGGGTGGTGAGATGAATGGATGGAAGGGAGGGATGGATGGATGGGATGGATGGGAGGGAGGAATGGGATGGATGGGAGGGGCACATTGTAAAGAGTTGAGGGTGGTGAGATGAATGGATGGGAGGGAGGGATGGGATGGATGGGAGGGACACATTGTGAAAGGTTGGGGGTGGTGAGATGAATGGATGGGAGGGAGGGATGGGATGGATGGGATAGATGGAAGGGATGGGATGGATGGGAGGGACACATTGTGAAAGGTTGGGGGTGGTGAGATGAATGGATGGGAGGGAGGGAGGGATGGATGGGATGGATGGGAGGGACACATTGTGAAGGGTTGGGGGTGGTGAGATGAATGGATGGGAGGGAGGGATGGATGGGATGGGATGGATGGGAGGGATTAATGGGATGGATGGGATGGGAGGGACACATTGTGAAATGTTGGGGGTGGTGAGATGAATGGATGGGAGGGAGGGATGGATGGAATGGATGGGATGGATGGGAGGGATGGGAGGGGCACATTGTGAAGGGTTGGGGGTGGTGAGATGAATGGATAGGAGGGATGGGATGGATGGGAGGGACACATTGTGAAAGGTTGGGGGTGGTGAGATGAATGGATGGGAGGGAGGGATGGGATGGATGGGATGGATGGGATGGATGGGAGGGACACATTGTGAAGTGTTGGGGTGGTGAGATGAATGGATGGGATGGATGGGAGGGAGGGATGGGAGGGACACATTGTGAAGGGTTGGGGGTGGTGAGATGAATGGATGGGAAGGGATGGGATGGGATGGATGGGAGGGATGGGATGGATGGGAGGGACACATTGTGAAGGGTTGGGGGTGGTGAGATGAATGGATGGGAGGGAGGGATGGGATGGATGGATAGGATGGATGGGAGGGATGGGATGGATGGATGGGAGGGACACATTGTGAAGAGTTGGGGGTGGTGAGATGAATGGATGGGAGGGAGGGAGGGATGGGATGGATGGGATGGATGGGAGGGACACATTATGAAGGGTTGGGGGTGGTGAGATGAATGGATGGGAGGGAGGGATGGGATGGATGGATGGGAGGGATGGGAAGGATGGGAGGGATGGGATGGATGGGAGGGACACATTGTGAAAGGTTGGGGGTGGTGAGATGAATGGATGGGAGGGAGGGATGGGATGGATGGGATAGATGGGATGAATGGATGGATGGGAGTGGTGAGATGAATGGATGGGAGGGAGGGATGGGATGGATGGGAGGGACACATTGTGAATGGTTGGGGGTGGTGAGATGAATGGATAGGAGGGAGGGATGGGATGGATGGGATGGATGGGAGGGACACATTGTGAAGGGTTGGGGTGGTGAGATGAATGGATGGGAGGGAGGGATGGGATGGATGGGATGGATGGGAGAGACACATTGTGAAGGGTTGGGGATGGTGAGATAAATGGATGGGATGGATGGGAGGGAGGAATGGGATGGATGGGATGGATGGGAGGGACACATTGTGAAGAGTTGGGGGTGGTGAGATGAATGGATGGGAGGGAGGGATGGGATGGATGGGAGGGATGGGAGGGACACATTGTGAAAGGTTGGGGGTGGTGAGATGAATGGATGGGAGGGAGGGATGGAATGGATGGATGGATGGATGGATGGGATGGATGGGATGGATGGGAGGGACACATTGTGAATGGTTGGGGGTGGTGAGATGAATGGATGGGAGGGAGGGATGGGATGGATGGGAGGGACACATTGTGAATGGTTGGGGGTGGTGAGATGAATGGATGGGAGGGAGGGATAGATGGGATGGATGGGATGGATGGATGGATGGGATAGATAGATGGATGGGAGGGATGAATGGATGGGAGGGAGGGATGGATGGATGGCATGGACACATTGTGAAGGGTTGGAGGTGGTGAGATGAATGGATGGATGGGATGGATGGGAGGGACACATTGTGAAGGGTTGGGGGTGGTGAGATGACTGGATGGGAAGGAGGGATAGATGGGATAGATGGATGGATGGGATAGATGGATGGATGGGAGGGATGGGAGGGATGAATGGATGGGAGGGATGGGATGGATGGGAGGGACACATTGTGAAGGATTGGGGGTGGTGAGATGAATGGATGGGAGGGAGGGATGGGATGGATGGGAGGGATAGGATGGATGGATGGATGGGGTGGATGGGAGGGATGGGATGGATGGGAGGGACACATTGTGAAAGGTTGGGGGTGGTGAGATGAATGGATGGGAGGGAGGGATGGGATGGATGGAATGGGATGGATGGGATGGTGAAGGGTTGGGGGTGGTGAGATGAATGGATGGAAGGGAGGGAGGGATGGGATGGATAGGATGGATGGATGAGAGAGAGGGTGGGATGGATGAGATAGATGGGAGGGAGGGATGGGATGGATGGGATGGATGAGAGGGAGGGATGGGATGGATGGGATGGATGGGAGGGACACATTGTGAAGGGTTGGGGGTGGTGAGATGAATGGATGGAAGGGAGGGATGGATGGATGGGATGGATGGGAGGGAGGGATGGGATGGATGGGAGGGACACATTGTGAAGGGTTGGGGGTGGTGAGATGAATGGATGGGAGGGATGGATGGGAGGGGCACATTGTGAAGGGTTGGGGGTGGTGAGATGAATGGATGGGAGGGAGGGATGGGATGGATGGATGGGAGGGATGGATGGGATAGATGGGAGGGAGGGATGGGATGGATGGGAGGGACACATTGTGAAGGGTTGGGGGTGGTGAGATGAATGGATGGGATGGATGGGATGGATGAAAGGGATGGATGGGAGGGATGGGATGGATGGGAGGGACACATTGTGAAGGGTTGGGGGTGGTGAGATGAATGGATAGGAGGGAGGGATGGGAGGGATGGATGGATGGGATGGATGGGAGGGACACATTGTGAAGGGTTGGGGGTGGTGAGATGAATGGATGGAAGGGAGGGATGGATGGATGGGATGGATGGGAGGGAGGAATGGGATGGATGGGATGGATGGGAGGGACACATTGTGAAGGGTTGGGGGTGGTGAGATGAATGGATGGAAGGGATGGATGGATGGGAGGGATGGATGGGAGGGGCACATTGTGAAGGGTTGGGGGTGGTGAGATGAATGGATGGGAGGGAGGGATGGGATGGATGGGATGGATGGGAGGGACACATTGTGAAGGGTTGGGGGTGGTGAGATGAATGGATGGAAGGGAGGGATGGATGAATGGGATGGATGGGAGGGAGGGAGGAATGGGATGGATGGGAGGGACACATTGTGAAGAGTTGGGGGTGGTGAGATGAATGGATGGGAGGGAGGGATGGGAGGGATGGATGGGAGGGATGGGATGGATGGGAGGGACACATTGTGAAAGGTTGGGGGTGGTGAGATGAATGGATGGGAGGGAGGGATGGGATGGATGGGATAGATGGGAGGGACACATTGTGAAAGGTTGGGGGTGGTGAGATGAATGGATGGATGGGATGGATGGGAGGGAGGGAGGGATGGATGGGATGGATGGGAGGGACACATTGTGAAGGGTTGGGGGTGGTGAGATGAATGGATGGGAGGGAGGGATGGATGGGATGGATGGGATGGGAGGGACACATTGTGAAAGGTTGGGGGTGGTGAGATGAATGCATGGGAGGGAGGGATGGATGGATGGGATAGATGGGAGGCAGGGATGGGATGGATGGGATGGATGGGAGGGACACATTGTGAAGGGTTGGGGGTGGTGAGATGAATGGATGGGAGGGAGGGATGGATGGGATGGATGGATGGGATGGATGGGATGGATGGGAGGGATGGGAGGGGCACATTGTGAAGGGTTGTGGGTGGTGAGATGAATGGATGGGAGGGAGGGATGGGATGGATGGGAGGGATGGGAGGGACACATTGTGAAAGGTTGGGGGTGGTGAGATGAATGGATGGGAGGGTGGGATGGGATGGATGGATGGGAGGGACACATTGTGAAGGGTTGGGGTGGTGAGATGAATGGATGGGAGGGAGGGATGGGATGGATGGGATGGATGGGAGGGACACATTGTGAAGGGTTGGGGGTGGTGAGATGAATGGATGGGAAGAGATGGGATGGGATGGATGGGATGGATGGGAGGGACACATTGTGAAGGGTTGGGGGTGGTGAGATGAATGGATGGGATGGATGGATGGGATGGATTGAAGGGACACATTGTGAAGGGTTGGGGGTGGTGAGATGAATGGATGGGAGGGAGGGATGGGATGGATGGATGGGATGGATGGGAGGGATGGGATGGATGGGAGGGACACATTGTGAAGAGTTGGGGGTGGTGAGATGAATGGATGGGAGGGAGGGAGGGATGGATGGATGGGAGGGATGGGATGGATGGGAGGGACACATTAAGAAGGGTTAGGGGTGGTGAGATGAATGGATGGGAGGGAGGGAGGGGATGGATGGGATGGATGGGAGGGATGGGAAGGATGGGATGGATGGGAGGGACACATTGTGAAAGGTTGGGGGTGGTGAGATGAATGGATGGGAGGGAGGGATGGGATAGATGTGATGGATGAGATGGATGGATGGATGGGAGGGACACATTGTGAAGGGTTGGGGGTGGTGAGATGAATGGATGGGAGGGAGGGATGGGATGGATGGGATGGGATGGATGGATGGGATGGATGGGAGGGACACATTGTGAAGGGTTGGGGGTGGTGAGATGAATGGATGGGAGGGAGGGATGGGATGGATGGGATGGATGGGAGGGACACATTGTGAAGGGTTGGGGTGGTGAGATGAATGGATGGGATGGATGGGAGGGAGGGATGGGATGGATGGGAGGGACACATTGTGAAGGGTTGGGGGTGGTGAGATGAATGGATGGGAAGGGATGGAATGGGATGGATGGGATAGATGGGAGGGATGGGACACATTGTGAAGGGTTGGGGGTGGTGAGCTGAATGGATGGGATGGATGGATGGATGGGATGGATTGAAGGGACACATTGTGAAGGTTTGGGGTGGTGAGATGAATGGATGGGAGGGAGGGATGGGATGGATGGATAGGATGGATGGGAGGGATGGGATGGATGGGAAGGACACATTGTGAAGAGTTTGGGGTGGTGAGATGAATGGATGGGAGGGAGGGATGGGATGGATGGGATGGATGGATGGGATGGATGGGATGGATGGGAGGGACACATTGTGAAGGGTTGGGGGTGGTGAGATGAATGGATGGGAGGGAGGGATGGGATGGATGGGATGGATGGGAGAGACACATTGTGAAGGGTTGGGGATGGTGAGATGAATGGATGGGAGGGATGGATGGATGGGATGGATGGGAGGGATGGATGGGAGGGGCACATTGTGAAAGGTTGGGGGTGGTGAGATGAATGGATGGAAGGGAGTGATGGGATGGATGGGATGGATGGGAGGGATGGGATGAATGGCATGGATGGGATGGATGAGAGGGACACATTGTGAAGGGTTGGGGGTGGTGAGATGAATGGATGGGAGGGAGGGATGGGATGGATGGGATGGATGGGAGGGATGGGATGAATGGGATGGATGAGAGGGACACATTGTGAAGGGTTGGGGGTGGTGAGATGAATGGATGGGATGGATGGGATGGATGGGAGGGAGGGATGGGAGGGATGGGATGGATGGGAGGGACACATTGTGAAGGGTTGGGGGTGGTGAGATGAATGGATGGGAGGGAGGGATGGGATGGATGGGAGGGATGGGAGGGACACATTGTGAAAGGTTGGGGGTGGTGAGATGAATGGATGGGAGGGAGGGATGGGATGGATGGATGGATGGGATGGATGGGAGGGACACATTGTAAAGGGTTGGCGGTGGTGAGATGAATGGATGGAAGGGAGGGATGGATGGATGGGATGGATGGGAGGGAGGGATGGGATGGATGGGAGGGAGGGAGGGATGGATAGGATGAATGGATGGATGGATGGATGGGAGGGTTACATTGTGAAGGGTTGGGGGTGGTGAGATGAATGGATGGAAGGGAGGGAGGGATGGGATGGATGGGATGGATGAGAGGGAGGGATGGGATGGATGGGAGGGAGGGATGGGATAGATGAGAGGGAGGAATGGGATGGATGAGATGAATGGATGGGAGGGACACATTGTGAAGGGTTGGGGGTGGTGAGATGAATGGATGGGAGGGATGGGTGGATGGGATGGATGGGAGGGATGGATGGGAGGGGCACATTGTGAAGGGTTGGGTTGGTGAGATGAATGGATGGGAGGGAGGGATGGGATGGATGGGATGGATGGGAGGGAGGAATGGGATGGATGGGATGGATGGGAGGGACACATTGTGAAGGGTTGGGGGTGGTGAGATGAATGGATGGGAGGGAGGGATGGATGGGATGGGATGGATGGGAGGTATGAATGGGATGGATGGGAGGGATGGGATGGATGGGAGGGACAGATTGTGAAAGGTTGGGGGTGGTGAGATGAATGGATGGAAGGGAGGGATGGATGGATGGGATGGATGGGAGGGAGGGATGGGATGGATGGGATGGGAGGGATGGGAGGGACACATTGTGAGTGGTTGGGGGTGATGAGATGAATGGATAGGAGGGAGGGATGGATGGATGGGATGGATAGGAGGGATGGGACGGATGGGAGGGACACCTTGTGAAGGGTTGGGGGTGGTGAGATGAATGGATGGGAGGGATGGATGGATGGATGGGATGGATAGGAGGGATGGATGGGATGGATGGGAGGGACACATTGTGAAGGTTTGGGGGGTGGTGAGATGAATGGATGGGAGGGAGGGATGGGATGGATGGGAGGGAGGGACACATTGTGAAGGGTTGGGGGTGGTGAGATGAATGGATGGAAGGGAGGGATGGATGGATGGGATGGATGGGAGGGGGGATGGGATGGATGGGATGGATGGGAGGGATGGGATGGATGAGAGGGAGGGATGGGATGGATGAGATGGATGGGAGGGATGGGATGGATGGGATGGATGGGAGGGACACATTGTGAAGGGTGGGGGGTGGTGAGATGAATGGATGGAAGGGAGGGAGGGATGGGATGGATGGGATGGATGAGAGGGAGGGATGGGATGGATGGGATGGATGGGAGGGATGGGATGGATGAGAGGGAGGGATGGGATGGATGAGATGGATGGGAGGGATGGGATGGATGGGATGGATGGGAGGGACACATTGTGAAGGGTTGGGGGTGGTGAGATGAATGGATGGGAGGGAGGGATGGGATGGATGGGAGGGATGGATGGGATGGATGGGAGGGAGGGATGGGATGGATGGGATGGATGGGAGGGACACATTGTGAAAGGTTGGGGGTGGTGGGATGAATGGATGGGAGGGAGGGATGGATGGATGGGAGGGAGGGATGGGAGGAATGGGAGGGACACATTGTGAAAGGTTGGGGGTGGTGAGATGAATGGATGGGAGGGATGGATGGGATGGATGGGAGGGACACATTGTGAAAGGTTGGGTGTGGTGAGATGAATGGATGGGAGGGAGGGATGGATGGATGGGATGGATGGGAGGGAGGGACACATTGTGAAGGGTTGGGGGTGGTGAGATGAATGGATGGGAGGGAGGGATGGAATGGATGGGATGGATGGGAGGGACACATTGTGAAGGGTTGGGGGTGGTGAGATGAACGGATGGGAGGGAGGGATGGATGGATGGGATGGATGGGAGGAATGGGATGGATGGGATGGATGGGAGGGACACATTGTGAAGGGTTGGGGGTGGTGAGATGAATGGATGGGAGGGAGGGATGGATGGGAGGGATGTAAGGGATGGAAAGGATGGGGTTGGTGAGATGAATGGATGGGAGGGAGAATGGATGGATGGATGGGATGGATGGGAGGGGTGGGAGGGATGGGATGGATCGGATGGATGGGAGGGACACATTGTGAAGGGTTGGGGGTGGTGAGATGAATGGATGGGAGGGAGGGATGGGATGGATGGGATGGATGGGAGGGACACATTGTGAAGGGTTGGGGTGGTGAGATGAATGGATGGGAGGGAGGGATGGGATGGATGGGAGGGATGGGATGGATGGACACATTGTGAAGGGTTGGGGGTGGTGAGATGAATGGATGGGAGGGAGGGATGGATGGGATGGATGGGAGGGATGGATGGGAGGGGCACATTGTGAAAGGTTGGGGGTGGTGAGATGAATGGATGGGAGGAAGGGATGGATGGGATGGATGGGAGGGATGGATGGGAGGGATGGGCTGGATGGGATGGATGGGAGGGACACATTGTGAGAGGTTGGGGGTGGTGAGATGAATGGATGGGAGGGAGGGATGGATGGATGGGATGGATGGACACATTGTGAAGGGTTGGGGGTGGTGAGATGAATGGATGGGAGGGATGGATGGATGGGATGGATGGGCACATTGTGAAAGGTTGGGGGTGGTGAGATGAATGGATGGAAGGGAGGGATGGATGGGATGGATGGGAGGGAGGGATGGGATGGATGGGATGGATGGGAGGGATGGGATGGATGGATGAGATGAATGGATGGGAGGGATGGGAGGGACACATTGTGAAAGGTTGGGGGTGGTGAGATGAATGGATGGATGGGATGGATGGGAGGGACACATTGTGAAGGGTTGGGGGTGGTGAGATGACTGGATGGGAAGGAGGGATGGGATGGATGGGATGGATGGGATGGATGGGAGGGACACATTGTAAAGGGTTGGGGGTGGTGAGATGAATGGATGGGAGGGAGGGATGGGATGGATGGGATGGATGGGAGGGACACATTGTGAAGGGTTGGGGGTGGTGAGATGAATGGATGGGAGGGATGGGATGGATGAATGGATGGATGGGATGGATGGGATGGATGGGAGGGACACATTGTGAAAGGTTGGGGGTGGTGAGATGAATGGATGGGAGGGAGGGATGGGATGGATGGGATGGATGGGAGGGATGGACACATTGAGAAGGGTTGGGGGTGGTGAGATGAATGGATGGGAGGGATGGGATGGATGGGAGGGATAGGAGGGACACATTGTGAAAGGTTGGGGGTGGTAAGATGAATGGATGGGAGGGAGGGATGGGATGGATGGGAGGGACACATTGTGAAGGGTTGGGGGTGGTGAGATGAATGGATGGGAGGGATGGATGGGAGGGATGGGATGGATGGGATGGATGGGATGGATGGGAGGAACACATTGTGAAGGGTTGGGGGTGGTGAGATGAATGGATGGGAGGGAGGAATGGGATGGATGGGATGGATGGGAGGGATGGGATGGACACATTGTGAAGGGTTGGGGGTGGTGAGATGAATGGATGGGAGGGATGGATGGGATGGATGGGAGGGATGGACACATTGTGAAGGGTTGGGGGTGGTGAGATGAATGGATGGGAGGGAGGGATGGGATGGATGGGAGGGATGGGAGGGATGGACACATTGTGAAGGGTTGGGGGTGGTGGGATGAATGGATGGGAGGGAGGGATGGGATGGATGAGATGGATGGGAGGGACACATTGTGAAGGGTTGGGGGTGGTGAGATGAATGGATGGGAGGGAGGGATGGGATGGATGGGATGGATGGGAGGGACACATTGTGAAGGGTTGGGGGAGGTGAGATGAATGGATGGGAGGCAGGGATGGGATGGGAGGGATGGGGGTGGTGAGATGAATGGATGGGAGGGAGGGATGGGATGGATGGGAGGGATGGATGGATGGGATGGACACATCGTGAAGGGTTGGGGGTGGTGAGATGAATGGATGGGAGGGAGGGATGGGATGGATGGGATGGATGGGAGGAACACATTGTGAAGGGTTGGGGGTGGTGAGATGAATGGATGGGATGGATGGGAGGGAGGGATGGGAGGGATGGGATAGATGGGAGGGACACATTGTGAAGGGTTGGGGGTGGTGAGATGAATGGATGGGATGGATGGATGGATGGATGGGATGGATTGAAGGGACACATTGTGAAGGGTTGGGGGTGGTGAGATGAATGGATGGGAGAGAGGGATGGGATGGATGGATGGGATGGATGGGAGGGATGGGATGGACGGGAGGGACACATTGTGAAGAGTTGGGGGTGGTGAGATGAATGGATGGGAGGGAGGGATGGGATGGATGGGATGGATAGGATGGATGGATGGGATGGATGGGAGGGATGGGAGGGACACATTGTGAAGGGTTGGGGGTGGTGAGATGAATGGATGGGAGGGAGGGATGGGATGGATGGGATGGATGGGAGAGACACATTGTGAAGGGTTGGGGATGGTGAGATGAATGGATGGGAGGGATGGATGGATGGATGGGATGGATGGGAGGGATGGATGGGAGGGGCACATTGTGAAAGGTTGGGGGTGGTGAGATGAATGGATGGAAGGGAGTGATGGGATGGATGGGATGGATGGGAGGGATGGGATGAATGGGATGGATGGGATGGATGAGAGGGACACATTGTGAAGGGTTGGGGGTGGTGAGATGAATGGATGGGAGGGAGGGATGGGATGAATGGGATGGATGGGATGGATGAGAGGGACACATTGTGAAGGGTTGGGGGTGGTGAGATGAATGGATGGGAGGGAGGGATGGGATGGATGGGAGGGATGGGATGAATGGGATGGATGAGACGGACACATTGTGAAGGGTTGGGGGTGGTGAGATGAATGGATGGGATGGATGGGAGGGATGGATGGGATGGATGGGAGAGACACATTGTGAAGGGTTGGGGGTGGTGAGATGAATGGATGGGAGGGAGGGATGGGATGGATGGGAGGGATGGGAGGGACACATTGTGAAAGGTTGGGGGTGGTGAGATGAATGAATGGGAGGGAGGGATGGGATGGAT
This sequence comes from Rana muscosa, assembly GCA_029206835.1. Classification (NCBI taxonomy): domain Eukaryota; kingdom Metazoa; phylum Chordata; class Amphibia; order Anura; family Ranidae; genus Rana; species Rana muscosa. Next base: position 319,565,262 of record CM055124.1, read on the forward strand.
GGATGGATGGATGGGATGGATGGGAGGGACACAATGTGAAGGGTTGGGGGTGGTGAGATGAATGGATGGAAGGGAGGGATGGATGGATGGGATGGATGGATGGGAGGGAGGGATGGGATGGATGGGAGGGAGGGATGGATAGGATGAATGGATGGATGGATGGATGGGATGGATGGGAGGGACACATTGTGAAGGGTTGGGGGTGGTGAGATGAATGGATGGAAGGGAGGGAGGGATGGGATGGATGGGATGGATGAGAGGGAGGGATGGGATGGATGGGAGGGATGGATGGGAGGGATGGGATGGATGGGATGGATGGGATGGATGGGATGGATGGGAGGAACACATTGTGAAGGGTTGGGGGTGGTGAGATGAATGGATGGGAGGGAGGAATGGGATGGATGGGATGGATGGGAGGGATGGGATGGACACGTTGTGAAGGGTTGGGGGTGGTGAGATGAATGGATGGGAGGGAGGGATGGATAGGATGGGATGGATGGGATGGATGGGAGGGATGGGATGGATGGGAGGGACACATTGTGAAAGGTTGGGGGTGGTGAGATGAATGGATGGGAGGGAGGGATGGATGGATGGAATGGATGGGAGGGAGGGATGGGATGGATGGGATGGATGGGATGGATGGGAGGGACACATTGTGAAGGGTTGGGGGTGGTGAGATGGATGGAATGGATGGGAGGGATGGATGGGATGGATGGGAGGGAGGGATGGGATGGATGGGATAGATGAGAGGGAGGGATGGGATGGATGGGATGGATGGGAGGGACACATTGTGAAGGGTTGGGGGTGGTGAGATGAATGGATGGGAGGGATGGGTGGATGGCATGGATGGGAGGGGCACATTATGAAGGGTTGGGGGTGGTGAGATGAATGGATAGGAGGGAGGGATGGGATGGATGGGATGGATGGGATGGATGGGAGGGACACATTGTGAAGGGTTGGGGGTGGTGAGATGAATGGATGGGAGGGAGGGATGGATGGGATGGGATGGATGGGAGGGATGGATGGGATGGATGGGAGGGACACATTGTGAAAGGTTGGGGGTGGTGAGATGAATGGATGGAAGGGAGGGATGGATGGAATGGATGGGAGGGAGGGATGGGATGGATGGGATGGATGGGAGGGACACATTGTGAAGGGTTGGGGGTGGTGAGATGAATGGATGGAAGGGAGGGATGGATGGATGGGATGGATGGGAGGGAGGGATGGGATGGATGGGATGGGAGGGATGGGAGGGACACATTGTGAGTGGTTGGGGGTGGTGAGATGAATGGATAGGAGGGAGGGATGGATGGATGGGATGGATAGGAGGGATGGGATGGATGGGAGGGACACCTTGTGAAGGGTTGGGGGTGGTGAGATGAATGGATGGGAGGGAGGGATGGATGGATGGATGGGATGGATGGGAGGGATGGATGGGATGGATGGGAGGGACACATTGTGAAGGGTTGGGGGTGGTGAGATGAATGGATGGGAGGGAGGGATGGGATGGAGGGATGGGATGGATGGGAGGGACACATTGTGAAAGGCTGGGGGTGGTGAGATGAATGGATGGGAGGGAGGGATGGGATGGATGGGATGGATGGGATGGATGGGAGGGACACATTGGGAAAGGTTGGGGTGGTGAGATAAATGGATGGGGGGATGGATGGGATGGACACGTTGTGAAGGGTTGGGGGTGGTGAGATGAATGGATGGGAGGGAGGGAGGGATGGATGGGATGGATGGGAGGGATGGGATGGATGGACACATTGTGAAGGGTTGGGGGTGGTGAGATGAATGGATGGGAGGGAGGGATGGATGGATGGGATGGATGGGAGGGATGGATGGGATGGATGGGAGGGACACATTGTGAAGGGTTGGGGGAGGTGAGATGAATGGATGGGAGGGAGGGATGGGATGGATGGGAGGGATGGGAGGGATGGGAGGGATGGATGGGAGGGACACATTGTGAAGGGTTGGGGGAGGTGAGATGAATGGATGGGAGGGAGGGATGGGATGGATGGGATGGACACATTGTGAAGGGTTGGGGTGGTGAGATGAATGGATGGGAGGGAGGGATGGGATGGATGGGAGGGACACATTGTGAAGGGTTGGGGATGGTGAGATGAATGGATGGGAGAGAGGGATGGATGGGAGGGATGGATGGGAGGGGCACATTGTGAAGGGTTGGGGGTGGTGAGATGAATGGATGGAAGGGAGGGATGGGATGGGATAGATGGGAGGGATGGATGGATGGGATGGATGGGAGGAATGGGAGGAACACATTGTGAAAGGCTGGGGGTGGTGAGATGAATGGATGGGAGGGAGGGATAGGATGAATGGGATGGATGGGATGGATGGGAGGGACACATTGTGAAGGGTTGGGGTGGTGAGATGAATGGATGGGATGGATGGGAGGGATAGATGGGAGGGATGGATGGGATGGATGGGAGGGACACATTGTGAGAATTGGGGGTGGTGAGATGAATGGATGGGATGGATGGGATGGATGGGAGGGAGGGATGGGATGGATGAGATGGATGGGAGGGACACATTGTGAAAGGTTGGGGGTGGTGAGATGAATGAATGGGAGGGAGGGAGGGATGTATGGATGGGAGGGAATGGATGGATGGGAGGGACACATTGTGAAGGGTTGGGGGTGGTGAGATGAATGGATGGGAGGGAGGGATGGGATGGATGGGAGGGATGGGATGGATGGGAGGGATGGATGGGATGGATGGGATGGATGGATGGATGGGTTAGATGGGATGGATGGGAGGGATGGGAGGGACACATTGTGAAAGGTTGGGGGTGGTGAGATGAATGGATGGGAGGGAGGGATGGGATGGATGGGAGGGATGGGATGGATGGGAGGGATGGGAGGGATGGATAGGATGGATGGGATGGATGGGATGGATGGGAGGGACACATTGTGAAGGGTTTGGGGTGGTGAGATGAATGGATGGAAGGGAGGGATGGATGGATGGGATGGATGGGAGGGAGGGATGGGAGGGAGGGAGGGAGGGAGGGATGGGATGAATGGATGGATGGATGGGAGTGACACATTGTGAAGGGTTGGGGGTGGTGAGATGAATGGATTTAAGGGAGGGAGGGATGGGATGGATGAGAGGGAGGGATGGGATGGATGGATGGGAGGGAGGGATGGGATGGATGGGAGGGACACATTGTGAAGGGTTGGGGATGGTGAGATGAATGGATGGAAGGGAGGGATGGATGGATGGATGGGATGGATGGGAGGGAGGAATGGGATGGATGGGATGGATGGGAGGGACACATTGTGAAGGATTGGGGGTGGTGAGATGAATGGATGGGAGGGAGGGATGGATGGGATGGGATGGATGGGAGGGATGGATGGGATGGATGGGATGGATGGGAGGGACACATTGTGAAAGGTTGGAGGTGGTGAGATGAATGGATGGGAGGGAGGGATGGGATGGATGGGAGGGACACATTGTGAAGGGTTGGGGGTGGTGAGATGAATGGATGGAAGGGAGGGATGGATGGATGGGAGGGAGGGATGGGAGGGACACATTGTGAATGGTTGGGGGTGGTGAGATGAATGGATGGGAGGGAGGGATGGATGGATGGGATGAATGGATGGATGGATGGGATGGATGGGAGGGAGAGATGGGATGGATGGGATGGATGCGAGGGACACATTGTGAAGGGTTGGGGGTGGTGAGATGAATGGATGGAAGGGAGGGATGGATGGATGGGATGGATGGGAGGGAGGGATGGGATGGATTGGATGGATGGGAGGGATGGGGTGGACACATTGTGAAAGGTTGGGGGTGGTGAGATGAATGGATGGGAGGGAGGGATGGGATGGATGGGATGGATGGGAGGGACACATTGTGAAGGGTTGGGGGTGGTGAGATGAATGGATGGATGGATGGATGGATGGGATGGATGGGAGGGACACATTGTGAAGGGTTTGGGGTGGTGGGATGAATGGATGGGAGGGAGGGATGGGATGGATGGGAGGGATGGGATGGATGGACACATTGTGAAGAGTTGGGGGTGGTGAGATGAATGGATGGGAGGGATGGATGGATGGGATGGATGGGAGGGATGGATGGGAGGGGCACATTGTGAAAGGTTGGGGGTGGTGAGATGAATGGATGGGAGGAAGGGATGGATGGGATGGATGGGAGGGATAGATGGGAGGGATGGGCTGGATGGGATGGATGGGAGGGACACATTGTGAGAGGTTGGGGGTGGTGAGATGAATGGATGGGAGGGATGGATGGATGGGATGGATGGACACATTGTGAAGGGTTGGGGGTGGTGAGATGAATGGATGGGAGGGATGGATGGATGGGATGGATGGGCACATTGTGAAAGGTTGGGGGTGGTGAGATGAATGGATGGAAGGGAGGGATGGATGGGATGGATGGGAGGGAGGGATGGGATGGATGGGATGGATGGGAGGGATGGATGGATGATATGAATGGATGGGAGGGATGGGAGGGATGGGAGGGACACATTGTGAAAGGTTGGGGGTGGTGAGATGAATGGATGGATGGGATGGATGGGAGGGACACATTGTGAAGGGTTGGGGGTGGTGAGATGAATGGATGGGAGGGATGGATGGATGGGATGGATGGGCACATTGTGAAAGGTTGGGGGTGGTGAGATGAATGGATGGAAGGGAGGGATGGATGGGATGGATGGGAGGGAGGGATGGGATGGATGGGATGGATGGGAGGGATGGGATGGATGGATGATATGAATGGATGGGAGGGATGGGAGGGATGGGAGGGACACATTGTGAAAGGTTGGGGGTGGTGAGATGAATGGATGGATGGGAGGGACACATTGTGAAGGGTTGGGGGTGGTGAGATGACTGGATGGGAAGGAGGGATGGGATGGATGGGATGGATGGGATGGATGGGAGGGACACATTGTAAAGGGTTGGGGGTGGTGAGATGAATGGATGGGAGGGAGGGATGGGATGGATGGGATGGATGGGAGGGACACATTGTGAAGGGTTGGGGGTGGTGAGATGAATGGATGGGAGGGATGGGATGGATGGATGGATGGGAGGGATGGGAGGGATGGGAGGGACACATTGTGAAGGGTTGGGGGTGGTGAGATGAATGGAAGGATGGGATGGATGGGATGGATGGGAGGGACACATTGTGAAGGGTTGGGGGTGGTGAGATGACTGGATGGGAGGGAGGGATAGGATGGATGGGATGGATGGGAGGGATGGGATGGATGAGAGGGACACATTGTGAAAGGTTGGGGGTGGTGAGATGAATGGATGGGAGGGAGGGATGGGATGGATGGGATGGATGGGAGGGATGGACACATTGAGAAGGGTTGGGGGTGGTGAGATGAATGGATGGGAGGGATGGGATGGATGGATGGGATGGATGGGAGGGATAGGAGGGACACATTGTGAAAGGTTGGGGGTGGGAAGATGAATGGATGGGAGGGAAGGATGGGATGGATGGGAGGGACACATTGTGAAGGGTTGGGGGTGGTGAGATGAATGGATGGGAGGGATGGATGGGAGGGATGGGATGGATGGGATGGATGGGAGGAACACATTGTGAAGGGTTGGGGGTGGTGAGAGGAATGGATGGGAGGGAGGAATGGGATGGATGGGGTGGATGGGAGGGATGGGATGGACACATTGTGAAGGGTTGGGGGTGGTGAGATGAATGGATGGGAGGGATGAATGGGATGGATGGGATGGATGGGAGGGATGGACACATTGTGAAGGGTTGGGGGTGGTGAGATGAATGGATGGGAGGGAGGGATGGGATGGATGGGAGGGATGGGAGGGATGGACACATTGTGAAGGGTTGGGGGTGGTGGGATGAATGGATGGGAGGGAGGGATGGGATGGATGAGATGGATGGGAGGGACACATTGTGAAGGGTTGGGGGTGGTGAGATGAATGGATGGGAGGGAGGGATGGGATGGGAGGGATGGGGGTGGTGAGATGAATGGATGGGAGGGAGGGATGGATGGATGGGATGGACACATCGTGAAGGGTTGGGGGTGGTGAGATGAATGGATGGGAGGGAGGGATGGGATGGATGGGATGGATGGGAGGAACACATTGTGAAGGGTTGGGGGAGGTGAGATGAATGGATGGGAGGGAGGGATGGGATGGGAGGGATGGGGGTGGTGAGATGAATGGATGGGAGGGAGGGATGGGATGGATGGGAGGGACACATTGTGAAGGGTTGGGGGAGGTGAGATGAATGGATGGGAGGGAGGGATTGGATGGGAGGGATGGGGGTGGTGAGATGAATGGATGGGAGGGAGGGATGGGATGGATGGGAGGGATGGATGGATGGGATGGACACATCGTGAAGGGTTGGGGGTGGTGAGATGAATGGATGGGAGGGAGGGATGGATGGATGGATGGGATGGACACATTGTGAAGGGTTGGGGGTGGTGAGATGAATGGATGGGAGGGATGGATGGATGGGATGGATGGGAGGGATGGATGGGAGGGGCACATAGTGAAAGGTTGGGGGTGGTGAGATGAATGGATGGAAGGGAGTGATGGGATGGATGGGATGGATGGGAGGGATGGGATGAATGGGATGGATGGGATGGATGAGATGGACACATTGTGAAGGGTTGGGGGTGGTGAGATGAATGGATGGGAGGGAGGGATGGGATGGATGGGATGGATGGGAGGGATGGGATGAATGGGATGGATGAGAGGGACACATTGTGAAGGGTTGGGGGTGGTGAGATGAATGGATGGGAGGGAGGGATGGGATGGATGGGAGGGATGGGATGAATGGGATGGATGAGACGGACACATTGTGAAGGGTTGGGGGTGGTGAGATGAATGGATGGGATGGATGGGAGGGATGGATGGGAGGGATGGGATGGATGGGAGGGACACATTGTGAAGGGTTGGGGGTGGTGAGATGAATGGATGGGAGGGAGGGATGGGATGGATGGATGGGATGGATGGATGGGATGGATGGGAGGGATGGGAGGGACACATTGTGAAAGGTTGGGGGTGGTGAGATGAATGGATGGGAGGGAGGGATGGGATGGATGGATGGATGGATGGGATGGATGGGAGGGACACAATGTGAAGGGTTGGGGGTGGTGAGATGAATGGATGGAAGTGAGGGATGGATGGATGGGATGGATGGATGGGAGGGAGGGATGGGATGGATGGGAGGGAGGGATGGATAGGATGAATGGATGGATGGATGGGATGGATGGGAGGGACACATTGTGAAGGGTTGGGGGTGGTGAGATGAATGGATGGAAGGGAGGGAGGGATGGGATGGATGGGATGGATGAGAGGGAGGGATGGGATGGATGGGAGGGATGGATGGGAGGGATGGGATGGATGGGATGGATGGGAGAAACACATTGTGAAGGGTTGGGGGTGGTGAGATGAATGGATGGGAGGGAGGAATGGGATGGATGGGATGGATGGGAGGGATGGACACGTTGTGAAGGGTTGGGGGTGGTGAGATGAATGGATGGGAGGGAGGGATGGATGGGATGGGATGGATGGGAGGGATGGATGGGATGGATGGGAGGGATGGGATGGATGGGAGGGACACATTGTGAAAGGTTGGGGGTGGTGAGATGAATGGATGGGAGGGAGGGATGGATGGATGGAATGGATGGGAGGGAGGGATGGGATGGATGGGATGGATGGGAGGGACACATTGTGAAGGGTTGGGGGTTGTGAGATGAATGGATGGAAGGGATGGATGGATGGATGGAATGGATGGGAGGGATGGATGGGATGGATGGGAGGGAGGGATGGGATGGATGGGATAGATGAGAGGGAGGGATGGGATGGATGGGATGGATGGGAGGGGCACATTGTGAAGGGTTGGGGGTGGTGAGATGAATGGATAGGAGGGAGGGATGGGATGGATGGGATGGATGGGAGGGACACATTGTGAAGGGTTGGGGGTGGTGAGATGAATGGATGGGAGGGAGGGATGGATGGGATGGGATGGATGGGAGGGATGGATGGGATGGATGGGAGGGACACATTGTGAAAGGTTGGGGGTGGTGAGATGAATGGATGGGAGGGAGGGATGGATGGATGGAATGGATGGGAGGGAGGGATGGGATGGATGGGATGGATGGGAGGGACACATTGTGAAGGGTTGGGGGTGGTGAGATGAATGGATGGAAGGGAGGGATGGATGGATGGGATGGATGGGAGGGAGGGATGGGATGGATGGGATGGGAGGGATGGGATGGACACATTGTGAGTGGTTGGGGGTGGTGAGATGAATGGATAGGAGGGAGGGATGGATGGATGGGATGGATAGGAGGGATGGGATGGATGGGAGGGACACCTTGTGAAGGGTTGGGGGTGGTGAGATGAATGGATGGGAGGGATGGATGGATGGATGGATGGGATGGACACATTGTGAAGGGTTGGGGGTGGTGAGATGAATGGATGGGAGGGAGGGATGGGATGGGATGGAGGGGAGGGATGGGATGGATGGGAGGGACACATTGTGAAAGGCTGGGGGTGGTGAGATGAATGGATGGGAGGGAGGGATGGGATGGATGGGATGGATGGGATAGACACATTGTGAAGGGTTGGGGGTGGTGAGATGAATGGATGGGAGGGAGGGAGGGATGGATGGATGGGATGGATGGGAGGGATGGGATGGATGGACACATTGTGAAGGGTTGGGGGTGGTGAGATGAATGGATGGGAGGGAGGGATGGATGGATGGGATGGATGGGAGGGACACATTGTGAAGGGTTGGGGTGGTGAGATGAATGGATGGGAGGGAGGGATGGGATGGATGGGATGGATGGATGGGATGGATGGGAGAGACACATTGTGAAGGGTTGGGGATGGTGAGATGAATGGATGGGAGGGATGGATGGATGGGATGGATGGGAGGGATGGATGGGAGGGGCACATAGTGAAAGGTTGGGGGAGGTGAGATGAATGGATGGGAGGGAGGGATGGGATGGATGGGAGGGATGGGAGGGATGGATGGGAGGGACACATTGTGAAGGGTTGGGGGAGGTGAGATGAATGGATGGGAGGGAGGGATGGGATGGATGGGATGGACACATTGTGAAGGGTTGGGGTGGTGAGATGAATGGATGGGAGGGAGGGATGGGATGGATGGGAGGGACACATTGTGAAGGGTTGGGGATGGTGAGATGAATAATTGGGAGAGATGGATGGATGGGAGGGATGGATGGGAGGGGCACATTGTGAAGGGTTGGGGGTGGTGAGATGAATGGATGGAAGGGAGGGATGGGATGGGATAGATGGGAGGGATGGATGGATGGGATGGATGGGAGGAATGGGAGGAACACATTGTGAAAGATTGGGGGTGGTGAGATGAATGGATGGGAGGGAGGGATGGGATGAATGGGATGGATGGGATGGATGGGAGGGACACATTGTGAAGGGTTGGGGGTGGTGAGATGAATGGATGGGATGGATGGGAGGGATAGATGGGAGGGATGGATGGGATGGATGGGAGGGACAAATTGTGAAGGGTTGGGGGTGGTGAGATGAATGGATGGGATGGATGGGAGGGAGGGATGGGATGGATGAGATGGATGGGAGGGACACATTGTGAAAGGTTGGGGGTGGTGAGATGAATGGATGGGAGGGAGGGATGTATGGATGGGAGGGATGGGATGGATGGGAGGGACACATTGTGAAGGGTTGGGGGTGGTGAGATGAATGGATGGGAGGGAGGGATGGGATGGATGGATGGGATGGATGGGAGGGATGGGATGGATGGGAGGGATGGATGGGATGGATGGGATGGATGGATGGATGGGTTAGATGGGATGGATGGGAGGGATGGGAGGGACACATTGTGAAAGGTTGGGGGTGGTGAGATGAATGGATGGGAGGGAGGGATGGGATGGATGGGAGGGATGGGAGGGATGGATAGGATGGATAGGATGGATGGGATGGATGGGAGGGACACATTGTGAAGGGTTTGGGGTGGTGAGATGAATGGATGGAAGGGAGGGATGGATGGATGGGATGGATGGGAGGGAGGGATGGGATGGATGGGAGGGAGGGAGGGAGGGATGGGATGAATGGATGGATGGATGGATGGATGGGAGTGACACATTGTGAAGGGTTGGGGGTGGTGAGATGAATGGATGGAAGGGAGGGAGGGATGGGATGGATGGATGGGAGGGAGGGATGGGATGGATGAGAGGGAGGGATGGGATGGATGGGATGGGAGGGACACATTGTGAAGGGTTGGGGGTGGTGAGATGAATGGATGGAAGGGAGGGATGGATGGATGGGATGGATGGGAGGGAGGAATGGGATGGATGGGATGGATGGGAGGGACACATTGTGAAGGATTGGGGGTGGTGAGATGAATGGATGGGAGGGAGGGATGGATGGGATGGGATGGATGGGAGGGATGGATGGGATGGATGGGATGGATGGGAGGGACACATTGTGAAAGGTTGGAGGTGGTGAGATGAATGGATAGGAGGGAGGGATGGATGGATGGGAGGGAGGGAGGGATGAGAGGATTGGGAGGGACACATTGTGAAGGGTTGGGGTGGTGAGATGAATGGATGGGAGGGAGGGATGGATGGATGGGAGGGAGGGATGGGAGGGATGGGAGGGACACATTGTGAATGGTTGGGGGTGGTGAGATGAATGGATGGGAGGGAGGGATGGATGGATAGGAGGGAGGGATGGGAGGGATGGGATGGATGGGAGGGACACATTGTGAATGGTTGGGGGTGGTGAGATGAATGTATGGGAGGGAGGGATGGATGGATGGGATGGATGGATGGATGGATGGATGGGATGGATGGGAGGGAGGGATGGGATGGATGGGATGGATGCGAGGGACACATTGTGAAGGGTTGGGGGTGGTGAGATGAATGGATGGAAGGGAGGGATGGATGGATGGGAGGGAGGGATGGGAGGGATGGGAGGGACACATTGGGAATGGTTGGGGGTGGTGAGATGAATGGATGGGAGGGAGGGATGGATGGATGGGATGGATGGATGGATGGGATGGATGGGAGGGAGGGATGGGATGGATGGGATGGATGCGAGGGACACATTGTGAAGGGTTGGGGGTGGTGAGATGAATGGATGGAAGGGAGGGATGGATGGATGGGATGGATGGGAGGGAGGGATGGGATGGATTGGATGGATGGGAGGGATGGGGTGGACACATTGTGAAAGGTTGGGGGTGGTGAGATGAATGGATGGGAGGGAGGGATGGGATGGATGGGATGGATGGGAGGGACACATTGTGAAGGGTTGGGGGTGGTGAGATGAATGGATTGGAGGGAGGGATGGATGGGATGGATGAGATGGATGGGAGGGACACATTGTGAAGGGTTGGGGGTGGTGAGATGAATGGATGGGAGGGATGGATGGGATGGATGGGAGGGACACATTGTGAAGGGTTGGGGGTGGTGAGATGAATGGATGGGAGGGAGGGATGGGATGGATGGGATGGATGGGATGGATGGGAGGGACACATTGTGAAGGGTTGGGGGTGTTGAGATAAATGGATGGGAGGGAGGGATGGGAGGGATGGGAGGGACATATTGTGAAGGGTTGGGGGTGGTGAGATGAATGGATGGATGGGAGGGATGGGATGGATGGGAGGGACACATTGTGAATGGTTGGGGGTGGTGAGATGAATGGATGGGAGGGAGGGATGGATGGGATGGATGGATGGATGGGATGGATGGCTGGATGGGAGGGATGTAAGGGATGGGAGGGATAGGGGTGGTGAGATGAATGGATGGGAGGGAGGGATGGGATGGGATGGATGAGAGGGAGGGAGGGATGGATGGGAGGGATGGATGGGAGGGACACATTGTGAAGGGTTGGGGGTGGTGAGATGAATGGATGGGAGAGAGGGATGGATGGATGGGATGGATGGGGGGAGGGATGGGAGGGACACATTGTGAATGGTTGGGGGTGGTGAGATGAATGGATGGGAGGGAGGAATGGATGGGAGGGAGGAATGGATGGGATGGATGGATGGGAGGGAGGGATGGGATGGATGGGATGGATGGGATAGATGGGATGGATGCGAGGGACACATTGTGAAGGGTTGGGGGTGGTGAGATGAATGGATGGAAGGGAGGGATGGATGGATGGGATGGATGGGAGGGAGGGATGGGATGGATTGGATGGGATGGATGGGAGGGACACGTTGTGAAGGGTTGGGGGTGGTGAGATGAATGGATGAATGGATGGATGGATGGATGGATGGGATGGATGGGAGGGACACATTGTGAAGGGTTAGGGGTGGTGAGATGAATGGATGGGAGGGAGGGATGGGATGGATGGATGGGATGGATTGGAGGGATGGGAGGGACACATTGTGAAGGGTTGGGGGTGGTGAGGTGAATGGATGGGAGGGAGGGATGGAATGGATGGGATGGATGGGATGGATGGGAGGGACACATTGTGAAGGGTTGGGGGTGGTGAGATGAATGGATGGGAGGGAGGGAGGGATGGATGGATGGGATGGATGGGGTGGATGGGAGGGACACATTGTGAAGGGTTGGGGGTGGTGAGAAGAATGGATGGGAGGGAGGGAGGGATGGATGGATGGGATGGATGGGGTGGATGGGAGGGACACATTGTGAAGGGTTGCGGTGGTGAGATGAATGGATGGGAGGGAGGAATGGGATGGATGGGATGGATGGGAGGGACACATTGTGAAAGGTTGGGGGTGGTGAGATGAATGGATGGGAGGGAGGAATGGATGGATGGGAGGGAGGGATGGGAGGAATGGGAGGGACACATTGTGAAAGGTTGGGGGTGGTGAGATGAATGGATGGGAGGGATGGATGGGAGGGACACATTGTGAAGGGTTGGGGGTGGTGAGATGAATGGATGGGAGGGAGGGATGGATGGGATGGGATGGATGGGAGGGATGGGAGGGGCACATTGTGAAGGGTTGGGGGTGGTGAGATGAATGGATGGGAGGGAGGGATGGATGGGATGGGTGGGATGGATGGGAGGGATGGATGGGATGGATGGGAGGGAGGGATGGGATGGATGGGATGGATGGGAGGGACACATTGTGAAGGGTTGGGGGTGGTGAGATGAATGGATGGAAGGGAGGGTTGGATGGATGGAATGGATGGGAGGGAGGAATGGGATGGATGGGAGGGAGGAATGGGATGGATGGGATGGATGGGAGGGACACATTGTGAAGGGTTGGGGGTGGTGAGATGAATGGATGGGAGGGAGGGATGGATAGATAGGAGGGATGGGAGGGACACATTGTGAAGGGTTGGGGGTAGTGAGATGAATGGATGGGAGGGAGGGATGGATGGGATGGGATGGATGGGAGGGATGGATGGGATGGATGGGATGGATGGGAGGGACACATTGTGAAAGGTTGGGGGTGGTGAGATGAATGGATGGGAGGGAGGGATGGGATGGATGGGAGGGAGGGATGGGATGGATGGGAGGGATGGGATGGAAGGGACACATTGTGAAAGGTTGGGGGTGGTGAGATGAATGGATGGGAGGGAGGGAGGGATGGATGGGAGGGACACATTGTGAAGGGTTGGGGGTGGTGAGATGAATGGATGGGAGGGAGGGATGGATGGGATGGGATGGATGGGAGGGATGGATGGGATGGGAAGGATGGGAGGGACACATTGTGAAAGGTTGGGGGTGGTGAGATGAATGGATGGGAGGGAGGGATGGATGGATGGAATGGATGGGAGGGAGGGATGGGATGGATGGGATGGATGGGAGGGACACATTGTGAAGGGTTGGGGGTGGTGAGATGAATGGATGGAAGGGAGGGATGGATGGATGGGATGGATGGGAGGGAGGGATGGGATGGATGGGATGGGAGGGACACATTGTGAGTGGTTGGGGGTGGTGAGATGAATGGATAGGAGGGAGGGATGGATGGATGGGATGGATAGGAGGGATGGGATGGATGGGAGGGACACCTTGTGAAGGGTTGGGGGTGGTGAGATGAATGGATGGGAGGGATGGATGGATGGATGGATGGGATGGATGGGAGGGATGGATGGGATGGATGGGAGGGACACATAGTGAAGGGTTGGGGGTGGTGAGATGAATGGATGGGAGGGAGGGATGGGATGGGATGGAGGGGAGGGATGGGATGGATGGGAGGGACACATTGTGAAAGGCTGGGGGTGGTGAGATGAATGGATGGGAGGGAGGGATGGGATGGATGGGAGGGACACATTGGGAAAGGTTGGGGGTGGTGAGATGAATGGATGGATGGGATGGATGGGATGGATGGGATGGACACATTGTGAAGGGTTGGGGTGGTGAGATGAATGGATGGGAGGGAGGGAGGGATGGATGGATGGGATGGATGGGAGGGATGGGATGGATGGACACATTGTGAAGGGTTGGGGGTGGTGAGATGAATGGATGGGAGGGAGGGATGGATGGATGGGATGGATGGGAGGGATGGATGGGATGGATGGGAGGGACACATTGTGAAGGGTTGGGGGAGGTGAGATGAATGGATGGGAGGGAGGGATGGGATGGATGGGAGGGATGGGAGGGACACATTGTGAAGGGTTGGGGGAGGTGAGATGAATGGATGGGAGGGAGGGATGGGATGGATGGGATGGACACATTGTTAAGGGTTGGGGTGGTGAAATGAATGGATGGGAGGGAGGGATGGGATGGATGGGAGGGACACATTGTGAAGGGTTGGGGATGGTGAGATGAATGGATGGGAGAGATGGATGGATGGGAGGGATGGATGGGAGGGACACATTGTGAAGGGTTGGGGGTGGTGAGATTAATGGATGGAAGGGAGGGATGGGATGGGATAGATGGGAGGGATGGATGGATGGGATGGATGGGAGGAATGGGAGGAACACATTGTGAAAGATTGGGGGTGGTGAGATGAATGGATGGGAGGGAGGGATGGGATGAATGGGATGGATGGGATGGATGGGAGGGACACATTGTGAAGGGTTGGGGGTGGTGAGATGAATGGATGGGATGGATGGGAGGGATAGATGGGAGGGATGGATGGGATGGATGGGAGGGACACATTGTGAAGGGTTGGGGGTGGTGAGATGAATGGATGGGATGGATGGGATGGATGGGAGGGAGGGATGGGATGGATGAGATGGATGGGAGGGATGGGAGGGACACATTGTGAAAGGTTGGGGGTGGTGAGATGAATGGATGGGAGGGAGGGAGGGAGGGATGTATGGATGGGAGGGATGGGATGGATGGGAGGGACACATTGTGAAGGGTTGGGGGTGGTGAGATGAATGGATGGGAGGGAGGGAGGGAGGGATGTATGGATGGGAGGGATGGGATGGATGGGAGGGACACATTGTGAAGGGTTGGGGGTGGTGAGATGAATGGATGGGAGGGAGGGATGGGATGGACGGATGGGATGGATGGGAGGGATGGGATGGATGGGAGGGATGGATGGGAGGGATGGGATGGATGGATGGATGGGTTAGATGGGATGGATGGGAGGGATGGGAGGGACACATTGTGAAAGGTTGGGGGTGGTGAGATGAATGGATGGGAGGGAGGGATGGGATGGATGGGAGGGATGGATAGGATGGATGGGATGGATGGGAGGGACACATTGTGAAGGGTTTGGGGTGGTCAGATGAATGGATGGAAGGGAGGGATGGATGGATGGGATGGATGGGAGGGAGGGATGGGATGGATGGGAGGGAGGGAGGGAGGGATGGGATGAATGGATGGATGGATGGATGGGAGTGACACATTGTGAAGGGTTGGGGGTGGTGAGATGAATGGATGGAAGGGAGGGAGGGATGGGATGGATGAGAGGGAGGGATGGGATGGATGGATGGGAGGGAGGGATGGGATGGATGAGAGGGAGGGATGGGATGGATGGGATGGATGGGAGGGACACATTGTGAAGGGTTGGGGGTGGTGAGATGAATGGATGGAAGGGAGGGCTGGATGGATGGGATGGATGGGAGGGAGGAATGGGATGGATGGGATGGATGGGAGGGACACATTGTGAAGGATTGGGGGTGGTGAGATGAATGGATGGGAGGGAGGGATGGATGGGATGGGATGGATGGGAGGGATGGATGGGATGGATGGGAGGGACACATTGTGAAAGGTTGGAGGTGGTGAGATGAATGGATAGGAGGGAGGGATGGATGGATGGGAGGGAGGGAGGGATGGGAGGATTGGGAGGGACACATTGTGAAGGGTTGGGGTGGAGAGATGAATGGATGGGAGGGAGGGATGGATGGATGGGAGGGAGGGATGGGACGGATGGGAGGGACACATTGTGAATGGTTGGGGGTGGTGAGATGAATGGATGGGAGGGAGGGATGGATGGATGGGAGGGAGGGATGGGAGGGATGGGATGGATGGGAGGGACACATTGTGAATGGTTGGGGGTGGTGAGATGAATGGATGGGAGGGAGGGATGGATGGATGGGATGGATGGATGGGATGGATGGGAGGGAGGGATGGGATGGATGGGATGGATGCGAGGGACACATTGTGAAGGGTTGGGGGTGGTGAGATGAATGGATGGAAGGGAGGGATGGATGGATGGGAGGGAGGGATGGGAGGGATGGGATGGATGGGAGGGACACATTGTGAATGGTTGGGGGTGGTGAGATGAATGGATGGGATGGAGGGATGGATGGATGGGATGGATGGATGGATGGATGGGATGGATGGGAGGGAGGGATGGGATGGATGGGATGGATGCGAGGGACACATTGTGAAGGGTTGGGGGTGGTGAGATGAATGGATGGAAGGGAGGGATGGATGGATGGGATGGATGGGAGGGAGGGATGGGATGGATTGGATGGATGGGAGGGATGGGGTGGACACATTGTGAAAGGTTGGGGGTGGTGAGATGAATGGATGGGAGGGAGGGATGGGATGGGTGGGATGGATGGGAGGGACACATTGTGAAGGGTTGGGGGTGGTGAGATGGATGGATGGATGGGATGGATGGGAGGGACACATTGTGAAGGGTTTGGGGTGGTGGGATGAATGGATGGGAGGGAGGGATGGATGGATGGGATGGATGGATGTATGGGAGAGATGTAAGGGATGGGAGTGGTGAGATGAATGGATGGGAGGGAGGGATGGGATGGATAGGAGGGACACATTGTGAAGTGTTGGGGGTGGTGAGATGAATGGATTGGAGGGAGGGATGGATGGGATGGATGAGATGGATGGGAGGGACACATTGTGAAGGGTTGGGGGTGGTGAGATGAATGGATGGGAGGGATGGATGGGAGGGACACATTGTGAAGGGTTGGGGGTGGTGAGATGAATGGATGGGAGGGAGGGATGGGATGGATGGGATGGATGGGATGGACACATTGTGAAGGGTTGGGGGTGGTGAGATAAATGGATGGGAGGGAGGGATGGGAGGGATGGGAGGGACATATTGTGAAGGGTTGGGGGTGGTGAGATGAATGGATGGGAGGGAGGGATGGATGGATGGGAGGGATGGGATGGATGGGAGGGACACATTGTGAATGGTTGGGGGTGGTGAGATGAATGGATGGGAGGGAGGGATGGATGGGATGGATGGATGGATGGGATGGATGGCTGGATGGGAGGGATGTAAGGGATGGGAGGGATAGGGGTGGTGAGATGAATGAATGGGAGGGAGGGATGGGATGGATGAGAGGGAGGGAGGGATGGATGGGAGGGATGGATGGGAGGGACACATTGTGAAGGGTTGGGGGTGGTGAGATGAATGGATGGGAGGGAGGGATGGATGGATGGGATGGATGGGAGGGATGGGAGGGACACATTGTGAATGGTTGGGGGTGGTGAGATGAATGGATGGGAGGGAGGAATGGATGGGATGGATGGATGGGATGGATGGATGGGAGGGATGGGATGGATGGGATGGATGGGATAGATGGGATGGATGCGAGGGACACATTGTGAAGGGTTGGGGGTGGTGAGATGAATGGATGGAAGGGAGGGATGGATGGATGGGATGGATGGGAGGGAGGGATGGGATGGATTGGATGGATGGGAGGGATGGGGTGGATGGGATGGATGGATGGGATGGATGGGAGGGACACATTGTGAAGGGTTAGGGGTGGTGAGATGAATGGATGGGAGGGAGGGATGGGATGGATGGATGGGATGGATGGGAGGGATGGGAGGGACACATTGTGAAGGGTTGGGGGTGGTGAGGTGAATGGATGGGAGGGAGGGATGGAATGGATGGGATGGATGGGATGGATGGGAGGGACACATTGTGAAGGGTTGGGGGTGGTGAGATGAATGGATGGGAGGGAGGGAGGGATGGATGGATGGGATAGATGGGGTGGATGGGAGGGACACATTGTGAAGGGTTGGGGGTGGTGAGAAGAATGGATGGGAGGGAGGGAGGGATGGATGGATGGGATGGATGGGAGGGACACATTGTGAAGGGTTGGGGGTGGTGAGATGAATGGATGGGAGGGAGGAATGGGATGGATGGGATGGATGGGAGGGACACATTGTGAAGGGTTTGGGGTGGTAAGAAGAATGGATGGGAGGGAGGGATGGGATGGATGGGATAGATGGGATGGATGGGAGGGACACATTGTGAAAGGTTGGGGGTGGTGAGATGAATGGATGGGAGGGAGGGATGGATGGATGGGAGGGAGGGATGGGAGGAATGGGAGGGACACATTGTGAAAGGTTGGGGGTGGTGAGATGAATGGATGGGAGGGATGGATGGGAGGGACACATTGTGAAGGGTTGGGGGTGGTGAGATGAATGGATGGGAGGGAGGGATGGATGGGATGGGATGGATGGGAGGGATGGGAGGGGCACATGGTGAAGGGTTGGGGGTGGTGAGATGAATGGATGGGAGGAAGGGATGGATGGGATGGGATGGATGGGATGGATGGGAGGGATGGATGGGATGGATGGGAGGGATGGATGGGATGGATGGGAGGGAGGGATGGGAGGGACACATTGTGAATGGTTGGGGGTGGTGAGATGAATGGATGGGAGGGAGGGATGGATGGATGGGATGGATGGATGGATGGATGGGATGGATGGGAGGGAGAGATGGGATGGATGGGATGGATGCGAGGGACACATTGTGAAGGGTTGGGGGTGGTGAGATGAATGGATGGAAGGGAGGGATGGATGGATGGGATGGATGGGAGGGAGGGATGGGATGGGATGGATTGGATGGATGGGAGGGATGGGGTGGACACATTGTGAAAGGTTGGGGGTGGTGAGATGAATGGATGGGAGGGAGGGATGGGATGGATGGGATGGATGGGAGGGACACATTGTGAAGGGTTGGGGGTGGTGAGATGAATGGATGGATGGATGGATGGGATGGATGGGAGGGACACATTGTGAAGGGTTTGGGGTGGTGGGATGAATGGATGGGAGGGAGGGATGGGATGGATGGACACATTGTGAAGGGTTGGGGGTGGTGAGATGAATGGATGGGAGGGATGGATGGATGGGATGGATGGGAGGGGCACATTGTGAAAGGTTGGGGGTGGTGAGATGAATGGATGGGAGGAAGGGATGGATGGGATGGATGGGAGGGATAGATGGGAGGGATGGGCTGGATGGGATGGATGGGAGGGACACATTGTGAGAGGTTGGGGGTGGTGAGATGATTGGATGGGAGGGATGGATGGATGGGATGGATGGACACATTGTGAAGGGTTGGGGGTGGTGAGATGAATGGATGGGAGGGATGGATGGATGGGATGGATGGGCACATTGTGAAAGGTTGGGGGTGGTGAGATGAATGGATGGAAGGGAGGGATGGATGGGATGGATGGGAGGGAGGGATGGGATGGATGGGATGGATGGATGATATGAATGGATGGGAGGGATGGGAGGGATGGGAGGGACACATTGTGAAAGGTTGGGGGTGGTGAGATGAATGGATGGATGGGATGGATGGGAGGGACACATTGTGAAGGGTTGGGGGTGGTGAGATGAATGGATGGGAGGGATGGATGGATGGGATGGATGGGCACATTGTGAAAGGTTGGGGGTGGTGAGATGAATGGATGGAAGGGAGGGATGGATGGGATGGATGGGAGGGAGGGATGTAATGGATGGGATGGATGGGAGGGATGGGATGGATGGATGATATGAATGGATGGGAGGGATGGGAGGGATGGGAGGGACACATTGTGAAAGGTTGGGGGTGGTGAGATGAATGGATGGATGGGATGGATGGGAGGGACACATTGTGAAGGGTTGGGGGTGGTGAGATGACTGGATGGGAAGGAGGGATGGGATGGATGGGATGGATGGGATGGATGGGAGGGACACATTGTAAAGGGTTGGGGGTGGTGAGATGAATGGATGGGAGGGAGGGATGGGATGGATGGGATGGATGGGAGGGACACATTGTGAAGGGTTGGGGGTGGTGAGATGAATGGATGGGAGGGATGGGATGGATGGATGGATGGGAGGGATGGGAGGGATGGGAGGGACACATTGTGAAGGGTTGGGGGTGGTGAGATGAATGGATGGATGGGATGGATGGGATGGATGGGAGGGACACATTGTGAAGGGTTGGGGGTGGTTAGATGACTGGATGGGAGGGAGGGATAGGATGGATGGGATGGATGGGAGGGATGGGATGGATGAGAGGGACACATTGTGAAAGGTTGGGGGTGGTGAGATGAATGGATGGGAGGGAGGGATGGGATGGATGGGATGGATGGGAGGGATGGACACATTGAGAAGTGTTGGGGGTGGTGAGATGAATGGATGGGAGGGATGGGATGGATGGATGGGATGGATGGGAGGGATAGGAGGGACACATTGTGAAAGGTTGGGGGTGGTAAGATGAATGGATGGGAGGGAAGGATGGGATGGATGGGAGGGACACATTGTGAAGGGTTGGGGGTGGTGAGATGAATGGATGGGAGGGATGGATGGGAGGGATGGGATGGATGGGATGGATGGGAGGAACACATTGTGAAGGGTTGGGGGTGGTGAGAGGAATGGATGGGAGGGAGGAATGGGATAGATGGGGTGGATGGGAGGGATGGGATGGACACATTGTGAAGGGTTGGGGGTGGTGAGATGAATGGATGGGAGGGATGAATGGGATGGATGGGATGGATGGGAGGGATGGACACATTGTGAAGGGTTGGGGGTGGTGAGATGAATGGATGGGAGGGAGGGATGGGATGGATGGGAGGGATGGGAGGGATGGACACATTGTGAAGGGTTGGGGGTGGTGGGATGAATGGATGGGAGGGAGGGATGGGATGGATGAGATGGATGGGAGGGACACATTGTGAAGGGTTGGGGGTGGTGAGATGAATGGATGGGAGGGAGGGATGGGATGGGAGGGATGGGGGTGGTGAGATGAATGGATGGGAGGGAGGGATGGGATGGATGGGAGGGATGGATGGGATGGACACATCGTGAAGGGTTGGGGGTGGTGAGATGAATGGATGGGAGGGAGGGATGGGATGGATGGGAGGAACACATTGTGAAGGGTTGGGGGAGGTGAGATGAATGGATGGGAGGGAGGGATGGGATGGGAGGGATGGGGGTGGTGAGATGAATGGATGGGAGGGAGGGATGGGATGGATGGGAGGGACACATTGTGAAGGGTTGGGGGAGGTGAGATGAATGGATGGGAGGGAGGGATGGGATGGGAGGGATGGGGGTGGTGAGATGAATGGATGGGAGGGAGGGATGGGATGGATGGGAGGGATGGATGGATGGGATGGACACATCGTGAAGGGTTGGGGGTGGTGAGATGAATGGATGGGAGGGAGGGATGGGATGGATGGGATGGATGGGAGGAACACATTGTGAAGGGTTGGGGGTGGTGAGATGAATGGATGGGATGGATGGGAGGGAGGGATGGGAGGGATGGGATAGATGGGAGGGACACATTGTGAAGGGTTGGGGGTGGTGAGATGAATGGATGGGATGGATGGATGGATAGATGGATTGAAGGGACACATTGTGAAGGGTTGGGGGTGGTGAGATGAATGGATGGGAGAGAGGGATGGGATGGATGGATGGGATGGATGGGAGGGATGGGATGGATGGGAGGGACACATTGTGAAGAGTTGGGGGTGGTGATATGAATGGATGGGAGGGAGGGATGGGATGGATGGGATGGATGGGATGGATGGGATTGATGGATGGGAGGGACACATTGTGAAGGGTTGGGGTGGTGAGATGAATGGATGGGAGGGAGGGATGGGATGGATGGGATGGGATGGATGGGAGAGACACATTGTGAAGGGTTGGGGATGGTGAGATGAATGGATGGGAGGGATGGATGGATGGGATGGATGGGAGGGATGGATGGGAGGGGCACATAGTGAAAGGTTGGGGGTGGTGAGATGAATGGATGGAAGGGAGTGATGGGATGGATGGGATGGATGGGAGGGATGGGATGAATGGGATGGATGGGATGGATGAGATGGACACATTGTGAAGGGTTGGGGGTGGTGAGATGAATGGATGGGAGGGAGGGATGGGATGGATGGGATGGATGGGAGGGATGGGATGAATGGGATGGATGGGATGGATGAGAGGGACACATTGTGAAGGGTTGGGGGTGGTGAGATGAATGGATGGGAGGGAGGGATGGGATGGATGGGATGGATGGGATGAATGGGATGGATGAGACGGACACATTGTGAAGGGTTGGGGGTGGTGAGATGAATGGATGGGATGGATGGGAGGGATGGATGGGAGGGATGGGATGGATGGGAGGGACACATTGTGAAGGGTTGGGGGTGGTGAGATGAATGGATGGGAGGGAGGGATGGGATGGATGGATGGGATGGATGGATGGATGGGATGGATGGGAGGGATGGGAGGGACACATTGTGAAAGGTTGGGGGTGGTGAGATGAATGGATGGGAGGGAGGGATGGGATGGATGGATGGATGGATGGGATGGATGGGAGGGACACAATGTGAAGGGTTGGGGGTGGTGAGATGAATGGATGGAAGTGAGGGATGGATGGATGGGATGGATGGATGGGAGGGAGGGATGGGATGGACGGGAGGGAGGGATGGATAGGATGAATGGATGGGATGGATGGGAGGGACACATTGTGAAGGGTTGGGGGTGGTGAGATGAATGGATGGAAGGGAGGGAGGGATGGGATGGATGGGATGGATGAGAGGGAGGGATGGGATGGATGGGAGGGATGGATGGGATGGATGGGAGAAACACATTGTGAAGGGTTGGGGGTGGTGAGATGAATGGATGGGAGGGAGGAATGGGATGGATGGGATGGATGGGAGGGATGGGATGGACACGTTGTGAAGGGTTGGGGGTGGTGAGATGAATGGATGGGAGGGAGGGATGGATGGGATGGGATGGATGGGAGGGATGGATGGGATGGATGGGAGGGACACATTGTGAAAGGTTGGGGGTGGTGAGATGAATGGATGGGAGGGAGGGATGGATGGATGGAATGGATGGGAGGGAGGGATGGGATGGATGGGATGGATGGGAGGGACACATTGTGATGGGTTGGGGGTGGTGAGATGAATGGATGGAAGGGATGGATGGATGGATGGAATGGATGGGAGGGATGGATGGGATGGATGGGAGGGAGGGATGGGATGGATGGGATAGATGAGAGGGAGGGATGGGATGGATGGGATGGATGGGAGGGACACATTGTGAAGGGTTGGGGGTGGTGAGATGAATGGATGGGAGGGATGGGTGGATGGGATGGATGGGAGGGGCACATTGTGAAGGGTTGGGGGTGGTGAGATGAATGGATAGGAAGGAGGGATGGGATGGATGGGATGGATGGGAGGGACACATTGTGAAGGGTTGGGGGTGGTGAGATGAATGGATGGGAGGGAGGGATGGATGGGATGGGATGGATGGGAGGGATGGATGGGATGGATGGGAGGGACACATTGTGAAAGGTTGGGGGTGGTGAGATGAATGGATGGGAGGGAGGGATGGATGGATGGAATGGATGGGAGGGAGGGATGGGATGGATGGGATGGATGGGAGGGACACATTGTGAAGGGTTGGGGGTGGTGAGATGAATGGATGGAAGGGAGGGATGGATGGATGGGATGGATGGGAGGGAGGGATGGGATGGATGGGATGGGAGGGATGGGATGGACACATTGTGAGTGGTTGGGGGTGGTGAGATGAATGGATAGGAGGGAGGGATGGATGGATGGGATGGATAGGAGGGATGGGATGGATGGGAGGGACACCTTGTGAAGGGTTGGGGGTGGTGAGATGAATGGATGGGAGGGATGGATGGATGGATGGGATGGATGGGAGGGATGGATGGGATGGATGGGAGGGACACATTGTGAAGGGTTGGGGGTGGTGAGATGAATGGATGGGAGGGAGGGATGGGATGGGATGGATGGGAGGGACACATTGTGAAAGGCTGGGGGTGGTGAGATGAATGGATGGGAGGGAGGGATGGGATGGATGGGATGGATGGGATAGACACATTGTGAAGGGTTGGGGGTGGTGAGATGAATGGATGGGAGGGAGGGAGGGATGGATGGATGGGATGGATGGGAGGGATGGGATGGATGGACACATTGTGAAGGGTTGGGGGTGGTGAGATGAATGGATGGGAGGGAGGGATGGATGGATGGGATGGATGGGAGGGACACATTGTGAAGGGTTGGGGGAGGTGAGATGAATGGATGGGAGGGAGGGATGGGATGGATGGGAGGGATGGGAGGGATGGATGGGAGGGACACATTGTGAAGGGTTGGGGGAGGTGAGATGAATGGATGGGAGGGAGGGATGGGATGGATGGGATGGACACATTGTGAAGGGTTGGGGTGGTGAGATGAATGGATGGGAGGGAGGGATGGGATGGATGGGAGGGACACATTGTGAAGGGTTGGGGATGGTGAGATGAATAATTGGAAGAGATGGATGGATGGGAGGGATGGATGGGAGGGGCACATTGTGAAGGGTTGGGGGTGGTGAGATGAATGGATGGAAGGGAGGGATGGGATGGGATAGATGGGAGGGATGGATGGATGGGATGGATGGGAGGAATGGGAGGAACACATTGTGAAAGATTGGGGGTGGTGAGATGAATGGATGGGAGGGAGGGATGGGATGAATGGGATGGATGGGATGGATGGGAGGGACACATTGTGAAGGGTTGGGGGTGGTGAGATGAATGGATGGGATGGATGGGAGGGATAGATGGGAGGGATGGATGTGATGGATGGGAGGGACACATTGTGAAGGGTTGGGGGTGGTGAGATGAATGGATGGGATGGATGGGAGGGAGGGATGGGATGGATGAGATGGATGGGAGGGACACATTGTGAAAGGTTGGGGGTGGTGAGATGAATGGATGGGAGGGAGGGATGTATGGATGGGAGGGATGGGATGGATGGGAGGGACACATTGTGAAGGGTTGGGGGTGGTGAGATGAATGGATGGGAGGGAGGGATGGGATGGATGGATGGGATGGATGGGAGGGATGGGATGGATGGGAGGGATGGATGGGATGGATGGATGGATGGATGGGTTAGATGGGATGGATGGGAGGGATGGGAGGGACACATTGTGAAAGGTTGGGGGTGGTGAGATGAATGGATGGGATGGAGGGATGGGATGGATGGGAGGGATGGGAGGGATGGATAGGATGGATAGGATGGATGGGATGGATGGGAGGGACACATTGTGAAGGGTTTGGGGTGGTGAGATGAATGGATGGAAGGGAGGGATGGATGGATGGGATGGATGGGAGGGAGGGATGGGATGGATGGGAGGGAGGGAGGGATGGGATGAATGGATGGATGGATGGATGGATGGGAGTGACACATTGTGAAGGGTTGGGGGTGGTGAGATGAATGGATGGAAGGGAGGGAGGGATGGGATGGATGGATGAGAGGGAGGGATGGGATGGATGGGATGGATGGGAGGGACACATTGTGAAGGGTTGGGGGTGGTGAGATGAATGGATGGAAGGGAGGGATGGATGGATGGGATGGATGGGAGGGAGGAATGGGATGGATGGGAGGGACACATTGTGAAGGATTGGGGGTGGTGAGATGAATGGATGGGAGGGAGGGATGGATGGGATGGGATGGATGGGAGGGATGGATGGGATGGATGGGATGGATGGGAGGGACACATTGTGAAAGGTTGGAGGTGGTGAGATGAATGGATAGGAGGGAGGGATGGATGGATGGGAGGGAGGGAGGGATGGGAGGATTGGGAGGGACACATTGTGAAGGGTTGGGGTGGTGAGATGAATGGATGGGAGGGAGGGATGGATGGATGGGAGGGAGGGATGGGAGGGATGGGAGGGACACATTGTGAATGGTTGGGGGTGGTGAGATGAATGGATGGGAGGGAGGGATGGATGGATGGGAGGGAGGGATGGAAGGGAGGGAGGGATGGGAGGGATGGGATGGATGGGAGGGACACATTGTGAAGGGTTGGGGGTGGTGAGATGAATGGATGGAAGGGAGGGATGGATGGATGGATGGGAGGGAGGGATGGGAGGGATGGGATGGATGGGAGGGACACATTGTGAATGGTTGGGGGTGGTGAGATGAATGGATGGGAGGGAGGGATGGATGGATGGGATGGATGGGAGGGAGGGATGGGATGGATGGGATGGATGCGAGGGACACATTGTGAAGGGTTGGGGGTGGTGAGATGAATGGATGGAAGGGAGGGATGGATGGATGGATGGGAGGGAGGGATGGGAGGGATGGGATGGATGGGAGGGACACATTGTGAATGGTTGGGGGTGGTGAGATGAATGGATGGGAGGGAGGGATGGATGGATGGGATGGATGGATGGATGTGATGGATGGGAGGGAGGGATGGGATGGATGGGATGGATGCGAGGGACACATTGTGAAGGGTTGGGGGTGGTGAGATGAATGGATGGAAGGGAGGGATGGATGGATGGGATGGATGGGAGGGAGGGATGGGATGGATTGGATGGATGGGAGGGATGGGGTGGACACATTGTGAAAGGTTGGGGGTGGTGAGATGAATGGATGGGAGGGAGGGATGGGATGGATGGGATGGATGGGAGGGACACATTGTGAATGGTTGGGGGTGGTGAGATGAATGGATGGGAGGGAGGGATGGATGGATGGGATGGATGGGAGGGAGGGATGGGATGGATGGGATGGTTGCGAGGGACACATTGTGAAGGGTTGGGGGTGGTGAGATGAATGGATGGAAGGGAGGGATGGATGGATGGATGGGAGGGAGGGATGGGAGGGATGGGATGGATGGGAGGGACACATTGTGAATGGTTGGGGGTGGTGAGATGAATGGATGGGAGGGAGGGATGGATGAATGGGATGGATGGATGGATGGGATGGATGGGTTGGAGGGATGGGATGGATGGGATGGATGCGAGGGACACATTGTGAAGGGTTGGGGGTGGTGAGATGAATGGATGGAAGGGAGGGATGGATGGATGGGATGGATGGGAGGGAGGGATGGGATGGATTGGATGGATGGGAGGGATGGGGTGGACACATTGTGAAAGGTTGGGGGTGGTGAGATGAATGGATGGGAGGGAGGGATGGGATGGATGGGATGGATGGGAGGGACACATTGTGAAGGGTTGGGGGTGGTGAGATGAATGGATGGATGGATGGATGGGATGGATGGGAGGGACACATTGTGAAGGGTTTGGGGTGGTGGGATGAATGGATGGGAGGGAGGGATGGATGGATGGGATGGATGGATGGATGGGAGAGATGTAAGGGATGGGAGTGGTGAGATGAATGGATGGGAGGGAGGGATGGGATGGATAGGAGGGACACATTGTGAAGGGTTGGGGGTGGTGAGATGAATGGATTGGAGGGAGGGATGGATGGGATGGATGAGATGGATGGGAGGGACACATTGTGAAGGGTTGGGGGTGGTGAGATGAATGGATGGGAGGGATGGATGGGATGGATGGGAGGGACACATTGTGAAGGGTTGGGGGTGGTGAGATGAATGGATGGGAGGGAGGGATGGGATGGATGGGATGGATGGGAGGGACACATTGTGAAGGGTTGGGGGTGTTGAGATAAATGGATGGGAGGGAGGGATGGGAGGGATGGGAGGGACATATTGTGAAGGGTTGGGGGTGGTGAGATGAATGGATGGATGGGAGGGATGGGAGGGACACATTGTGAATGGTTGGGGGTGGTGAGATGAATGGATGGGAGGGAGGGATGGATGGATGGGATGGATGGGGGGAGGGATGGGAGGGATGGGAGGGACACATTGTGAATGGTTGGGGGTGGTGAGATGAATGGATGGGAGGGAGGAATGGATGGGATGGATGGATGGGATGGATGGATGGATGGATGGATGGGATGGATGGCTGGATGGGAGGGATGTAAGGGATGGGAGGGATAGGGGTGGTGAGATGAATGGATGGGAGGGAGGGATGGGATGGGATGGATGAGAGGGAGGGAGGGATGGATGGGAGGGATGGATGGGAGGGACACATTGTGAAGGGTTGGGGGTGGTGAGATGAATGGATGGGAGGGAGGGATGGATGGATGGATGGGATGGATGGGGGGAGGGATGGGAGGGATGGGAGGGACACATTGTGAATGGTTGGGGGTGGTGAGATGAATGGATGGGAGGGAGGAATGGATGGGATGGATGGATGGGATGGATGGATGGGAGGGAGGGATGGGATGGATGGGATGGATGGGATAGATGGGATGGATGCGAGGGACACATTGTGAAGGGTTGGGGGTGGTGAGATGAATGGATGGAAGGGAGGGATGGATGGATGGGATGGATGGGAGGGAGGGATGGGATGGATTGGATGGGATGGATGGGAGGGACACGTTGTGAAGGGTTGGGGGTGGTGAGATGAATGGATGAATGGATGGATGGATGGATGGATGGGATGGATGGGAGGGACACATTGTGAAGGGTTAGGGGTGGTGAGATGAATGGATGGGAGGGAGGGATGGGATGGATGGATGGGATGGATGGGAGGGATGGGGGGACACATTGTGAAGGGCTGGGGGTGGTGAGGTGAATGGATGGGAGGGAGGGATGGAATGGATGGGATGGATGGGATGGATGGGAGGGACACATTGTGAAGGGTTGGGGGTGGTGAGATGAATGGATGGGAGGGAGGGAGGGATGGATGGATGGGATGGATGGGGTGGATGGGAGGGACACATTGTGAAGGGTTGGGGGTGGTGAGAAGAATGGATGGGAGGGAGGGAGGGATGGATGGATGGGATGGATGGGGTGGATGGGAGGGACACATTGTGAAGGGTTGGGGTGGTGAGATGAATGGATAGGAGGGAGGAATGGGATGGATGGGATGGATGGGAGGGACACATTGTGAAAGGTTGGGGGTGGTGAGATGAATGGATGGGAGGGAGGAATGGATGGATGGGAGGGAGGGATGGGAGGAATGGGAGGGACACATTGTGAAAGGTTGGGGGTGGTGAGATGAATGGATGGGAGGGATGGATGGGAGGGACACATTGTGAAGGGTTGGGGGTGGTGAGATGAATGGATGGGAGGGAGGGATGGATGGGATGGGATGGATGGGAGGGATGGGAGGGGCACATTGTGAAGGGTTGGGGGTGGTGAGATGAATGGATGGGAGGGAGGGATGGATGGGATGGGTGGGATGGATGGGAGGGATGGATGGGATGGATGGGAGGGAGGGATGGGATGGATGGGATGGATGGGAGGGACACATTGTGAAGGGTTGGGGGTGGTGAGATGAATGGATGGAAGGGAGGGTTGGATGGATGGGATGGATGGGAGGGAGGAATGGGATGGATGGGAGGGAGGAATGGGATGGATGGGATGGATGGGAGGGACACATTGTGAAGGGTTGGGGGTGGTGAGATGAATGGATGGGAGGGAGGGATGGATAGATAGGAGGGATGGGAGGGACACATTGTGAAGGGTTGGGGGTGGTGAGATGAATGGATGGGAGGGAGGGATGGATGGGATGGGATGGATGGGAGGGATGGATGGGATGGATGGGATGGATGGGAGGGACACATTGTGAAAGGTTGGGGGTGGTGAGATGAATGGATGGGAGGGAGGGATGGGATGGATGGGAGGGAGGGATGGGATGGATGGGAGGGATGGGATGGAAGGGACACATTGTGAAAGGTTGGGGGTGGTGAGATGAATGGATGGGAGGGAGGGAGGGATGGATGGGAGGGACACATTGTGAAGGGTTGGGGGTGGTGAGATGAATGGATGCGAGGGAGGGATGGATGGGATGGGATGGATGGGAGGGATGGATGGGATGGGAAGGATGGGAGGGACACATTGTGAAAGGTTGGGGGTGGTGAGATGAATGGATGGGAGGGAGGGATGGATGGATGGAATGGATGGGAGGGAGGGATGGGATGGATGGGATGGATGGGAGGGACACATTGTGAAGGGTTGGGGGTGGTGAGATGAATGGATGGAAGGGAGGGATGGATGGATGGGATGGATGGGAGGGAGGGATGGGATGGATGGGATGGGAGGGACACATTGTGAGTGGTTGGGGGTGGTGAGATGAATGGATGGGAGGGATGGATGGATGGATGGATGGATGGATGGGATGGATGGGAGGGATGGATGGGATGGATGGGAGGGACACATTGTGAAGGGTTGGGGGTGGTGAGATGAATGGATGGGAAGGAGGGATGGGATGGGATGGAGGGGAGGGATGGGATGGATGGGAGGGACACATTGTGAAAGGCTGGGGGTGGTGAGATGAATGGATGGGAGGGAGGGATGGGATGGATGGGAGGGACACATTGGGAAAGGTTGGGGGTGGTGAGATGAATGGATGGGGGGATGGATGGGATGGATGGGATGGACACATTGTGAAGGGTTGGGGTGGTGAGATGAATGGATGGGAGGGAGGGAGGGATGGATGGATGGGATGGATGGGAGGGATGGGATGGATGGACACATTGTGAAGGGTTGGGGTGGTGAGATGAATGGATGGGAGGGAGGGATGGATGGATGGGATGGATGGGAGGGATGGATGGGATGGATGGGAGGGACACATTGTGAAGGGTTGGGGGAGGTGAGATGAATGGATGGGAGGGAGGGATGGGATGGATGGGAGGGATGGGAGGGATGGATGGGAGGGACACATTGTGAAGGGTTGGGGGAGGTGAGATGAATGGATGGGAGGGAGGGATGGGATGGATGGGATGGACACATTGTGAAGGGTTGGGGTGGTGAAATGAATGGATGGGAGGGAGGGATGGGATGGATGGGAGGGACACATTGTGAAGGGTTGGGGATGGTGAGATGAATGGATGGGAGAGATGGATGGATGGGAGGGATGGATGGGAGGGGCACATTGTGAAGGGTTGGGGGTGGTGAGATGAATGGATGGAAGGGAGGGATGGGATGGGATAGATGGGAGGGATGGATGGATGGATGGGATGGATGGGAGGAATGGGAGGAACACATTGTGAAAGATTGGGGGTGGTGAGATGAATGGATGGGAGGGAGGGATGGGATGAATGGGATGGATGGGATGGATGGGAGGGACACATTGTGAAGGGTTGGGGGTGGTGAGATGAATGGATGGGATGGATGGGAGGGATAGATGGGAGGGATGGATGGGATGGATGGGAGGGACACATTGTGAAGGGTTGGGGGTGGTGAGATGAATGGATGGGATGGATGGGATGGATGGGAGGGAGGGATGGGATGGATGAGATGGATGGGAGGGATGGGAGGGACACATTGTGAAAGGTTGGGGGTGGTGAGATGAATGGATGGGAGGGAGGGAGGGATGTATGGATGGGAGGGATGGGATGGATGGGAGGGACACATTGTGAAGGGTTGGGGGTGGTGAGATGAATGGATGGGAGGGAGGGAGGGATGTATGGATGGGAGGGATGGGATGGATGGGAGGGACACATTGTGAAGGGTTGGGGGTGGTGAGATGAATGGATGGGAGGGAGGGATGGGATGGATGCATGGGATGGATGGGAGGGATGGGATGGATGGGAGGGATGGATGGGATGGATGGGATGGATGGATGGATGGGTTAGATGGGATGGATGGGAGGGATGGGAGGGACACATTGTGAAAGGTTGGGGGTGGTGAGATGAATGGATGGGAGGGAGGGATGGGATGGATGGAAGGGATGGGAGGGATGGATAGGATGGATGGGATGGATGGGATGGATGGGAGGGACACATTGTGAAGGGTTTGGGGTGGTGAGATGAATGGATGGAAGGGATGGATGGATGGGATGGATGGGAGGGAGGGATGGGATGGATGGGAGGGAGGGAGGGAGGGATGGGATGAATGGATGGATGGATGGATGGGAGTGACACATTGTGAAGGGTTGGGGGTGGTGAGATGAATGGATGGAAGGGAGGGAGGGATGGGATGGATGGATGGGAGGGAGGGATGGGATGGATGAGAGGGAGGGATGGGATGGATGGGATGGATGGGAGGGACACATTGTGAAGGGTTGGGGGTGGTGAGATAAATGGATGGAAGGGAGGGATGGATGGATGGGATGGATGGGAGGGAGGAATGGGATGGATGGGATGGATGGGAGGGACACATTGTGAAAGGTTGGAGGTGGTGAGATGAATGGATAGGAGGGAGGGATGGATGGATGGGAGGGAGGGAGGGATGGGAGGATTGGGAGGGACACATTGTGAAGGGTTGGGGTGGAGAGATGAATGGATGGGAGGGAGGGATGGATGGATGGGAGGGAGGGATGGGACGGATGGGAGGGACACATTGTGAATGGTTGGGGGTGGTGAGATGAATGGATGGGAGGGAGGGATGGATGGATGGGAGGGAGGGATGGGAGGGATGGGATGGATGGGAGGGACACATTGTGAATGGTTGGGGGTGGTGAGATGAATGGATGGGAGGGAGGGATGGATGGATGGGATGGATGGATGGGATGGATGGGAGGGAGGGATGGGATGGATGGGATGGATGGGATGGATGCGAGGGACACATTGTGAAGGGTTGGGGGTGGTGAGATGAATGGATGGAAGGGAGGGATGGATGGATGGGAGGGAGGGATGGGAGGGATGGGATGAATGGGAGGGACACATTGTGAATGGTTGGGGGTGGTGAGATGAATGGATGGGAGGGAGGGATGGATGGATGGGATGGATGGATGGATGGGATGGATGGGAGGGATGGGATGGGATGGATGGGATGGATGCAAGGGACACATTGTGAAGGGTTGGGGGTGGTGAGATGAATGGATGGAAGGGAGGGATGGATGGATGGGATGGATGGGAGGGAGGGATGGGATGGATTGGATGGATGGGAGGGATGGGGTGGACACATTGTGAAAGGTTGGGGGTGGTGAGATGAATGGATGGGAGGGAGGGATGGGATGGATGGGATGGATGGGAGGGACACATTGTGAAGGGTTGGGGGTGGTGAGATGAATGGATGGATGGGATGGATGGGAGGGACACATTGTGAAGGGTTTGGGGTGGTGGGATGAATGGATGGGAGGGAGGGATGGATGGATGGGATGGATGGATGGATGGGAGAGATGTAAGGGATGGGAGTGGTGAGATGAATGGATGGGAGGGAGGGATGGGATGGATAGGAGGGACACATTGTGAAGGGTTGGGGGTGGTGAGATGAATGGATTGGAGGGAGGGATGGATGGGATGGATGAGATGGATGGGAGGGACACATTGTGAAGGGTTGGGGGTGGTGAGATGAATGGATGGGAGGGATGGATGGGATGGATGGGAGGGACACATTGTGAAGGGTTGGGGGTGGTGAGATGAATGGATGGGAGGGAGGGATGGGATGGATGGGATGGATGGGAGGGACACATTGTGAAGGGTTGGGGGTGGTGAGATAAATGGATGGGAGGGAGGGATGGGAGGGATGGGAGGGGCATATTGTGAAGGGTTGGGGGTGGTGAGATGAATGGATGGGAGGGAGGGATGGATGGATGGGAGGGATGGGATGGATGGGAGGGACACATTGTGAATGGTTGGGGGTGGTGAGATGAATGGATGGGAGGGAGGGATGGATGGGATGGATGGATGGATGGATGGGATGGATGGCTGGATGGGAGGGATGTAAGGGATGGGAGGGATAGGGGTGGTGAGATGAATGGATGGGAGGGAGGGATGGGATGGATGAGAGGGAGGGAGGGATGGATGGGAGGGATGGATGGGAGGGACACATTGTGAAGGGTTGGGGGTGGTGAGATGAATGGATGGGAGGGAGGGATGGATGGATGGGATGGATGGGAGGGATGGGAGGGACACATTGTGAATGGTTGGGGGTGGTGAGATGAATGGATGGGAGGGAGGAATGGATGGGATGGATGGATGGGATGGATGGATGGGAGGGATGGGATGGATGGGATGGATGGGATAGATGGGATGGATGCGAGGGACACATTGTGAAGGGTTGGGGGTGGTGAGATGAATGGATGGAAGGGAGGGATGGATGGATGGGATGGATGGGAGGGAGGGATGGGATGGATTGGATGGATGGGAGGGATGGGGTGGATGGGATGGATGGATGGGATGGATGGGAGGGACACATTGTGAAGGGTTGGGGGTGGTGAGATGAATGGATGAATGGATGGATGGATGAATGGGATGGATGGGAGGGACACATTGTGAAGGGTTAGGGGTGGTGAGATGAATGGATGGGAGGGAGGGATGGGATGGATGGATGGGATGGATGGGAGGGATGGGAGGGACACATTGTGAAGGGTTGTGGGTGGTGAGGTGAATGGATGGGAGGGAGGGATGGAATGGATGGGATGGATGGGATGGATGGGAGGGACACATTGTGAAGGGTTGGGGGTGGTGAGATGAATGGATGGGAGGGAGGGAGGGATGGATGGATGGGATAGATGGGGTGGATGGGAGGGACACATTGTGAAGGGTTGGGGGTGGTGAGAAGAATGGATGGGAGGGAGGGAGGGATGGATGGATGGGATGGATGGGGTGGATGGGAGGGACACATTGTGAAGGGTTGGGGGTGGTGAGATGAATGGATGGGAGGGAGGAATGGGATGGATGGGATGGATGGGAGGGACACATTGTGAAAGGTTGGGGGTGGTGAGATGAATGGATGGGAGGGAGGGATGGATGGATGGGAGGGAGGGATGGGAGGAATGGGAGGGACACATTGTGAAAGGTTGGGGGTGGTGAGATGAATGGATGGGAGGGATGGATGGGAGGGACACATTGTGAAGGGTTGGGGGTGGTGAGATGAATGGATGGGAGGGAGGGATGGATGGGATGGGATGGATGGGAGGGATGGGAGGGGCACATTGTGAAGGGTTGGGGGTGGTGAGATGAATGGATGGGAGGAAGGGATGGATGGGATGGGATGGATGGGATGGATGGGAGGGATGGATGGGATGGATGGGAGGGAGGGATGGGATGGATGGGATGGATGGGAGGGACACATTGTGAAGGGTTGGGGGTGGTGAGATGAATGGATGGAAGGGAGGGTTGGATGGATGGGATGGATGGGAGGGAGGAATGGGATGGATGGGAGGGAGGAATGGGATGGATGGGATGGATGGGATGGATGGGAGGGACACATTGTGAAGGGTTGGGGGTGGTGAGATGAATGGATGGGAGGGAGGGATGGATAGATGGGAGGGATGGGAGGGACACATTGTGAAGGGTTGGGGTGGTGAGATGAATGGATGGGAGGGAGGGATGGATGGGATGGGATGGATGGGAGGGATGGATGGGATGGATGGGAGGGACACATTGTGAAAGGTTGGGGGTGGTGAGATGAATGGATGGGAGGGAGGGATGGGATGGATGGGATGGATGGGATGGATGGGAGGGATGGGATGGATGGGAGGGATGGGATGGAAGGGATGGATGGGAGGGACACATTGTGAAAGGTTTGGGGTGGTGAGATGAATGGATGGGAGGGAGGGAGGGATGGATGGGAGGGACACATTGTGAAGGGTTGGGGGTGGTGAGATGAATGGATGGGAGGGAGGGATGGATGGATGGGATGGGATGGATGGGAGGGATGGATGGGATGGGAGGGATGGGAGGGACACATTGTGAAAGGTTGGGGGTGGTGAGATGAATGGATGGGAGGGAGGGATGGATGGATGGGAGGGACACATTGTGAAGGGTTGGGGGTGGTGAGATGAATTGATAGGAGGGAGGGATGGATGGGATGGGATGGGATGGATGGGATGGATGGATGGGATGGATGGGAGGGATGGGAGGGGCACATTGTGAAGGGTTGGGGGTGGTGAGATGAATGGATGGGAGGGAGGGATGGGATGGATGGGATGGATGGGAGGGACACATTGTGAAAGGTTGGGGGTGGTGAGATGAATGGATGGGATGGATGGGAGGGAGGGATGGGATGGATGGGATGGGATGGATGGGAGGGACACATTGTGAAGGGTTGGGGGTGGTGAGATGAATGGATGGGAGGGAGGGATGGGATGGATGGGATGAATGGATTGGAGGGACACATTGTGAAGGGTTGGGGTGGTGAGATGAATGGATGGGAGGGAGGGATGGATGGATGGGAGGGATAGGAGGGACACATTGTGAAGGGTTGGGGTGGTGAGATGAATGGATGGGATGGATGGATGGATGGGATGGATTGGAGGGACACATTGTGAAGGGTTGGGGGGTGGTGAGATGAATGGATGGGAGGGAGGGATGGATGGATGGGATGGATGGGAGGGACACATTGTGAAGGGTTGGGGGTGGTGAGATGAATGAATGGGAGGGAGGGATGGGATGGATGGGAGGGATGGGAGGGACACATTGTGAAAGGTTGGGGGTGGTGAGATGAATGGATGGGAGGGATGGATGGATGGATGGATGGGAGGGATGGGATGGATGGGAGGGACACATTTTGAAGGGTTGGTTGGTGGTGAGATGAATGGATGGATGGGAGGGAGGAATGGGATGGATGGGAGGGACACATTGTGAAGGGTTGGGGGTGGTGAGATGAATGGATAGGAGGGAGGGATGGATGGGATGGGATGGATGGGATGGATGGATGGGATGGATGGGATGGATGGATGGGATGGATGGGAGGGTTAGGAGGGGCACATTGTGAAGGGTTGGGGGTGGTGAGATGGATGGGAGGGAGGGATGGGATGGATGGGATGGATGGGAGGGAGGGAGGGATGGGATGGATGGGATGGGATGGATGGGAGGGACACATTGTGAAGGGTTGGGGGTGGTGAGATGAATGGATGGGAGGGAGGGATGGGATGGATGGGATGAATGGATTGGAGGGACACATTGTGAAGGGTTGGGGGTGGTGAGATGAATGGATGGGAGGGAGGGATAGATGGATGGATGGGAGGGATGGGAGGGACACATCGTGAAGGGTTGGGGGTGGTGAGATGAATGGATGGGATGGATGGATGGATGGGATGGATTGGAGGGACACATTGTGAAGGGTTGGGGGTTGTGAGATGAATGGATGGGAGGGAGGGATGGATGGATGGGATAGATTGGAGGGACACATTGTGAAGGGTTGGGGATGGTGAGATGAATGGATGGGAGGGAGGGATGGATGGATGGATGGGAGGGAGGGAGGGAGGGATGGGATGGATGGGAGGGACACATTGTGAAGGGTTGGGGTGGTGAGATGAATGGATGGGAGGGAGGGATGGGATGGATGGGAGGGACACATTGTGAAAGGTTGGGGGTGGTGAGATGAATGGATGGGAGGGAGGGATGGGATGGATGGGATGGATGGATGGGAGGGATGTAAGGGATGGGAGTGGTGAGATGAATGGATGGGAGGGAGGGATGGGATGGATGGGAGGGACACATTGTGAAGGGTTGGGGGTGGTGAGATGAATGGATGGGAGGGAGGGATGGGATGGATGGGATGGATGGGAGGGAGGGATGGGATGGATGAGAGGGAGGGATGGGATGGATGGGAGGGATGGGATGGATAGATGGGATGGATGGGAGGGACACATTGTGAAGGGTTGGGGATGGTGAGATGAATGGATGGGAGGGATGGATGGATGGGAGGGATGGATGGGAGGGGCACATTGTGAAGGGTTGGGGTGGTGAGATGAATGGATGGGAGGGAGGGATGGGATGGATGGGATGGATGGGATGGATGGGAGGGACACATTGTGAAGGGTTGGGGGTGGTGAGATGAATGGATGGGAGGGAGGGATGGAATGGAGGGATGGGATGGATGAGAGGGAGGGATGGGATGGATGGGAGGGATGGGAGGGACACATTGTGAAGGGTTGGGGGTGGTGAGATGAATGGATGGAAGGGAGGGATGGATGGATGGGATGGATGGGAGGGAGGAATGGGATGGATGGGATGGATGGGAGGGGCACATTGTGAAGGGTTGGGGTGGTGAGATGAATGGATGGAAGGGAGGGATGGATGGATGGATGGGATGGATGGGAGGGAGGAATGGGATGGATGGGATGGATGGGAGGGACACATTGTGAAGGGTTGGGGGTGGTGAGATGAATGGATAGGAGGGAGGGATGGATGGGATGGGATGGATGGGATGGATGGATGGGATGGATGGGATGGATGGATGGGATGGATGGGAGGGATGGGAGGGGCACATTGTGAAGGGTTGGAGGTGGTGAGATGGATGGATGGGAGGGATGGGATGGATGGGATGGATGGGAGGGACACATTGTGAAAGGTTAGGGGTGGTGAGATGAATGGATGGGATGGATGGGAGGGAGGGATGGGATGGGATGGATGGGATGGGATGGATGGAGGGACACATTGTGAAGGGTTGGGGGTGGTGAGATGAATGGATGGGAGGGATGGGATGGATGGGATGAATGGATTGGAGGGACACATTGTGAAGGGTTGGGGTGGTGAGATGAATGGATGGGAGGGAGGGATGGATGGATGGATGGATGGATGGGAGGGATGGGAGGGACACATTGTGAAGGGTTGGGGGTGGTGAGATGAATGGATGGGATGGATGGATGGCATGGATTGGAGGGACACATTGTGAAGGGTTGGGGGTGGTGAGATGAATGGATGGGAGGGAGGGATGGATGGATGGGATGGATTGGAGGGACACATTGTGAAGGGTTGGGGGTGGTGAGATGAATGGATGGGATGGATGGGATGGATTGGAGGGACACATTGTGAAGGGTTGGGGGTGGTGAGATGAATGGATGGGAGGGAGGGATGGATGGGAGGGATGGGAGGGATGGGAAGGATGGGAGGGATGGGATGGATGGGAGGGACACATTGTGAAAGGTTGGGGGTGGTGAGATGAATGGATGGGAGGGAGGGATGGGATGGATGGGATGGATGGATGGGAGGGATGTAAGGGATGGGAGTGGTGAGATGAATGGATGGGAGGGAGGGATGGGATGGATGGGAGGGACACACTGTGAAGGTTTGGGTGTGGTGAGATGAATGGATGGGAGGGAGGGATGGGATGGATGGGATGGATGGGAGGGAGGGATGGGATGGATGAGAGGGAGGGATGGGATTGATGGATGGGATGGATGGGAGGGACACATTGTGAAGGGTTGGGGATGGTGAGATGAATGGATGGGAGGGATGGATGGATGGGATGTATGGGAGGGATGTATGGGAGGGGCACATTGTGAAGGGTTGGGGGTGGTGAGATGAATGGATGGGAGGGAGGGATGGAATGGATGGGATGGATGGATGGGAGGGACACATTG